>WBNM01002940.1:161046-251292 GCA_013399055.1 Ramphastos sulfuratus
CACCTCTGTTCTTCTTCCGCTCAACTTTACTCCCACTTTTCTCTACCTTCTCCCGTTCAACAGCACAGGGGGATGAGGAATGGGGGTTTTGGTCAATTCATCACACATTTTATCTGCTGGTCCTTGCTCCTTAGGGGGAGGGTTCCTCACACTCTTCCCCAGCTCCAGCATGGAATTCCTCCCATGGGAGACAGTCCTTCAGGAACTTCTCCTATGTGAGTTCTTCCCACAGACTTTAGCTTTTCATAAACTATTCCAGTGGGGGACTCTTCCACAGGGTGTTGTCCTTCCGTAATTGCCTGCTGCAATGTGGGGTCCTCATGTGACAGCTCACAAGTGCTGTCAGCAAACCTGTTCCAGCATGGCCTCCTCTCTCCACGTGCCCACAGGTTCTGCCAGGAGCTTGCTCCAGTGTGGGCTTCCCATGAGGTCACAGTCTCCTTTTGGTGCAACCACCTGCTCCAGTGTGGGGTCCTTCATGGACTGCAGGGCGGATACTTGCTCTGCATTTAACCTCCATGGGCTGCTGAGGGACAACCTGCCTCACCATGGTCCTCACCATGGGCTGCAGGGGAATCTTTCCTCTGGTCCCTGGAGCCCCTCCTCCCCCCTTCTTCACTGACTTTGGTATCTGCAGAGTTGTTTCTCTCACATATTCTCACTCCTCTCTCCCAACTGCTGTTGCTTGGGAGTTTTTCCCCAGCTTAAATGAGTTATCACAGAGGCACTATCACTCTTGTTGATTGGATTGGCCTTGGCCAGCAGCAGGTCCATCTTAGAGCTGGCTGGCATTGGCTTTTCAGACACAGGGAAAGCTACTAGCAACTACTCATCCAAGCTACTCCTGCAGCCCCTCAACTTCCAAAACCTTGCCACACAAACACAATACTCTTTTTCAAAAAAAATGGGGGGAAAAAAACCAAACAAAAAAACCCAAAACAAAAACTACCACCACCAAAACCAACCAACCAACCAAACAAAACCCCCCCAAAAAACAACAACAACAAAAAAATCAAACCAAAAAAACCAAACCCACAACCAAAACCAAACATTAGGAAAGAGCACTCTTGAACTCTTGGTGCAATGCATTAAAGGGCCACTGGGACCAGCAACAATTAGTGTAATGCTGTGTCAATGAAGACTGGGTGCTAAAACCAAGAACGTTCCTCATGAGAAAGACAGAAGGCAACTTTGTTACCATGAAGCAGAGGGAGAAAGAGAGAGCTCAGAAAAAAGCCTGTTTGGGTAAGAGTCTTTTACTTTTCTGCTTAATGTTAAATTAGTGATGTCACAGTAGTTGCCAAGAGGTTTTGAAAGATATGTATAAAAGCTGAAAATGAACCTAAAGTTCCAGGAAGTGGGTGTAGAACAGGCTGAGAAGGCTGACAACTGTCAGTCACAGCCACAATGGCTTGCATCAGGGAGCTGATGGAAGGTCTGAATCATGCACACATTGAAGGTCAGCCTGCTATTTATATGATGCCTTCCTCATTCAATATGATTTTGTAATTTAAAATAAGACAAGAGGAGAGGAATTTACTAACTTATTTATACCGAGGAGATAATGAATCAAGTTCTCACTGTTTATACAGCCACACCAATCACTTCACAGGTACCTGAGTAAGCAAACCTCATGTCAGTCCAAGCTGTTTAAATAGAAATTATGCCCTAGGCTGCAGAAGGATTTGAGGAGCTGCAGCAGTGAATGTGCATCTCAAGAGAACGACAAGGAGAGAAAAGTACACTATGGGGGACTATCACAGCCCTGGCACCTCTTGTGTTGTCTTTCCTCTTTTTCTCCTTTATGACTGTGTGTTTTCATTGCAGGTGCATACTGAAGGCCTAAAAGGAGACCAAGTAAGATAGATACAATATCTATTCTTCTGTTAAAAGGATTCTTTTATGTAGTTCAATTGCCTGTTAGATTAGATTTTGCTTTAAATGCTTTAATGCTTCAAAATTAAGGTGGATAGAAGCCTTGTCAGGCCATCAAGGAGCAAGTTTTCCTATTTGCAATAGAGAAAATAAACAAGAAAGGTAAAAGCTCCTTTTCAGGTGTGGTGAATCTAACATAAATGCGAAGTATAAACTGAAGAGTTGTCTATGCAATTCTTCAAGTTTAGGGAAGAGTTAATATGAAACATAGATTATATTTAACTTTTATGCCTAGTTTTACCTCTGAAGCTGGGCACTCAAATAGGGGAGAGACACTCGATGCTTAGTCCTACATGCATTATATATTTAAATTTTGACTTTGTGTTGGTAGTTGCATAATCCCTTTTCAATTGTGATTTAATATGAGGACATGCATCATATCAATGACACTTTGAAGCCTTTCACAACTGTACTGGCTCAGAGGAAATGATGGTGGAAGCTGGTTTTGCAAGAACTGCTTTTCTCCGCCACTAAATCCTAACCCACAGTATTCTACCAGAATATCCAGGATAACCCAGTAACTTCAGTAGAGTACCTTTGAAAAACAGTTATGGATAAATCCCTGCTGAGTGTGGGTGGATCTGTTTGTGTGCAGTCTCATGAGTACTGATAATTCAAGTAGCTGAAGGATTAAAGAGAAAATCAGCTGCTCTCTGCACTAGTTCTTCAGGATGTATGAGGAAAGGGGTGGTATAGGTCCTGCACAGATGGCCAATAGGGATAATGTGAAAATCTAATCTTTCATACAGATATTGTAACACTTTTTAAAAAAAACCAAACATTTCTGTAGGGAGAGCCTGGGCCAAGAGGACCACAAGGCCAACCTGGACTTCCTGGACCTCCAGTAAGTTGTTTCTCTCCATGCTTGCAATTCCCAGAAGCTGGAATTCACACTACTGTAAGGCATGCATGTGAATTCCTATACATTATTCAGGCACTAAGATCTTAGAGTGCTCCCAGCCTTCTGTTTTCTTCACTGCTGAGGGGTGTCCTGCTGTAGATGGCCACTATGAAGACGGCACCCAAAACATGAGCAGTCATTGCAGAGGGAGACTTTGTCTCAAGACTGTTGTCATGCAGAACTTCCTTGGTTTTCTATTTCAATTATCCTGAATATAGTTGGACTCAATGATCTTAGAGTTTTTTCCCAACCAAAACAATACTATGGCTCTCTGATTGAAAGAGCTGTTTGGGCATTCAGCACATCTCAAAAGAGGTGCTCTCTGGCAATTTAGAAGCTGTCATATAGCGAAGGTGAGGTGATAGTTGCTGTAAAAGGGGTTGACTTTATGCCACAAGGTCTTGGCTAAAATATTTTGTGGATGAAAATAAGAACTTAGTATGTCTATTTGTGTTTCAACACAATTTTTACAAGAATTCAGATGTCAGGATTTTTATTTTTTACTTAATTGTATCTTATTGTAGTTATATTTTGTAACCCAGCTCTGCAGGCTGTCTCTGTTCAGACTGTCACTGCTGCCTCATTTGCAAATACTCTGCATATCCTCACTTTTCAGTTGCTTGTTGTGTTTCACTGGTGATTGAGTTTTGTAAAATTGATGACACTGTGAAGATGTGTTACTTAGGTAAATCTGGATTTAATTATGTAATTTAAATATAGTTGTGTGCTCTGTATTTAATCAGGGCATTGTCACTTTTCTCTATCCTGTTTTCTTTATTCTCTTCTGCTCACAGGGCAACATAATTATGAGGTAAGAGTTGTCTAGGTAGCCATGCAGTAATGGTAGCACAAAACAGCTCAGAAAAGCTTATATAGTTCATTTGTTTTTCTTACACAGTTAACTTTCTAAAACTTCTCTCACTTTTAAAGGGAGAGACTGGTCTGGAAGGCAAGCCTGGAGTCCCTGGTTTACCAGGTCAAAGGGTGAGCTGTTGTTTTTATTTAACGTTGAGTCTTAAGATGCTAGGGACACCTTTGTCTGATAAAATTTGGTACTATGGTTCACTTTACATATACTTTTCTACTTTTTTAAAGAATTGTGAAGGCCTATATGCTTTCATCTATTCCTTCTTTATGGTCCAGCAATCTTCAGTACCTCTTGGTATACAGTTGATGAGGGACCCTGGGAAATTCTTGAAATGATTCTGAGGGTATAGAATGACTGGTAATACGGACAGGTTGAAAGTTCAGAGAAGTGCTGCTGTCCTGGAAGTCAAAGAAGTGCAAATGCATTTCCAATACTTACTATGTTCTGTTCTGTTTGGTCTCTACTCAAACAGAACCATTCTCCACCAGCAACACAAGATAGTTTGCAAGAGCAAGATAGTTTGCTCTTGTTAAAAAAAAAAAAAATCACATTTTCTCTGACTCAGAGTTATCTCTTGAAATATTCAAGTACTGATAAAAAGTAAATTTCATAGCAGTCCTGAAATTATTACATGCATGCTCTGAACCTCCCTTGCCTTGCTAATTCCCATTTGTATGAAGAACAACTCACTAGAAAACAGGTAAGTGTGTGAGATACTTGTTTAACCTCTGTGGAGGCAGTCAGTTCAGTCCCAGTACTGCTGTTGGATGGGTTCTTTTTTTAAGTAATCACAGGGACTTGATCATAGCTTAATCTGTACAGGAGATTTTGGGGACTCCCTGTGTTCTGTTGGATTTGAGTTGATGCCAGTGCTGTTAAAAGAGTGGATGTGAGAGTGCTGCTGGTGAGCTTGGGAAAATTATGGACAGGGGATATAGTTCAGGGAAGAAACATACTTGGGTAATTTTTTTTACAGACTTTCCATTGAATTGCAGGATACTAATGAAGCTATAAGCCTGATTTTTAGGAGATTTCTTCTTGTGAAGATGGGGCATGCAGTCTTGTGTTGATGCCATGGTGGAAAATAGCATTTGCTTCCTTTTTTATACCTTTCCAGTCTTTAGAAAATATCACCTTATCATTTTATCAAATGACTGTTATGTGCTTTAGTTATGAACTGCCCAATTCTGAATTGTCCTGGTTTTAAAGCCTGCTGTAAAACATTGTTTCTTGGATAAGATTAATAGAGCACATTAGCTGGGTAAAGGACAGTGATCTGTCAGGATCTGCATTAGCACTCCTGCTAATGATCATTTGATTAGAGATGTCATTTGATCCATGCTGTCTTTGAATGTTTCCCTAGATTCTGTTGTGCCTAGGTAGTTAGACTTCTCCTGAGGGCCTTTATTAGTCACCCAGCATCTTAGATGGGTAGATGTATTTTTTTAATTAAAGGCCATTATTCAATGAGTGAATATATGAGAGGAATAAAAGTCCTCGGCTTGATGAATCTACATGAATAACCTTCATGTGGGAGAGAGAAGAGATTAACAGATTAGTGATTCACCATTGGGACAGTTCTTGACAAAGCCCAAATACAAATCCAGGCATTGATTCCCACCTTACATAAATTTGTCTGCAGAAAGCAAGTATTAGACTTAGAAGTTAAAATGCCAAGAGCAGAAATTTCCTCAAATGCTTGTTCAAGTCTAGTTTTAAATGACTGGGTGTGAGTTAGGGACAGGCTCTGAAGGCATAGCTCAAAGCTGTAGCAAGCCTTTTTTCACACAACCAAGTAAGAAGGCTATCTAGCAGGATAGCCCAGTGTTGAGGACTTGGACAGGATCAGGATGCCTCAGCTTCATTTGTGGCTCCAGCCCTGGCTTGTTGTAAGACACTCTTTACTCTTGTGTTCCACATCAATAGGGATATGAGTTGTACTGCTTATACACTATGTGAGCAAAGCAAATAGCCAGCATGGGTTTGTTTATCATTGTGTTCTCCAGCACAGCTTTGAGTCATGCCATGTCTTCCATAAAAGTGGGAAGTGTGGGGTGACTGTGCCTGATAGGCTGAACGATAAAGGCCATCTTCTTTTGTGAGAAAGAGAGTTTAGCTGTGGTTCTTTACAAATGGAGCCCTGGCTCATTATATTTAGCATAGATGTACCCTTCTTCACTGTTGTGAAGACCGAAAAATCAGACATAGCTAGAGGCAGATTTCAGACTCCATTTTTAGCAGGAGATATAGAACAGTTGAACCATCTGCTTGCCTGATCCCTCTGCAGATTTATATGGGTAGGGTTTCAAGATTTTTGGATCTGTATCTCAAAAAATGTGGTTGCTGAGGTACTTTCTGCAGTAATGTCTTGTAATGCAAGGGACAGATTACAGCACAAGACTGACTGCAGGATCCTTTCAAGCAGGATACTGGAAAGGGTCTGATGTAAAACAGTCACAGTTTTGTAGTGTGATTCAACCTTAGTTTTGCATTATAGTCTTCAACCACAGTGTAAATGACATTTGCACATGTACAGAGTTCCTGTCCTGACACAAAGATGCAGATATAACCATTTGTTGGAGTTCTTAGTAACCTACAGTGTTTTAGTTAGCTGTAATGCAGCTGGCACAAACTACTAATGGACTAAAGATGTGTCTGGAACCATTTCTTAGAGAAATTTGTCTCATAACACAGTCTACTGGAAATGAAGGATCCTGACCTGTGCAAAGACAGAGGCAATGTTGGCTGATATTAGAAATATAATGCAGAAGCCACCTACACAGTGTGTAGTTTCCAGAGAGGATGGCATATTTCACTAAATATGCTGGTGACCATTTGGCTGACAGGCGTAGGCCTGTACATGTTGGAAAGATTTCTAGGAAAAGAGGAAGTATGATATTATTTTGGCATGAAGTTGCTGCTCCTGTTATTGCTGAAGAGTAAAAGAATCCATGGGATACTACAGTTGACAGAAAAAGAGGTATAGCCTTTAGAGAGTCACCATTTCGGTTAGAGTAAGTCAGTCTAATTTCTTACGATGCTACCTCAAGCTTAATCTTTCATTTAAAGACTTTTATTGTTTTTGCTCCAAATAACTTGGATTTCAATAACTTACCTTTTATTGAAATGATACAGTTTCATTAAAGTGATCAAAATTTCAGAGGAGAACCAAGAGAAAACATATTTTCTATAGCAGTAATTTCTGCCCATTTTGAGTTCAACGTTCTGTACTTCATCCTCATTTTCTAAATCTACATTATCAAAATTCGCCCGTGGTCAAAACACAGTCAGCGAAAACAAACAGGAAAACCCCACCCCTCAATAACCCCCCTCAAAACCCAAACCCAAACAAAACCAACCAAACAAAACCTCCAACCCCTCAAAACAAAAAACCCTACCACCCCCAAACCAAACTGTAATCTTATAATACACTAAGAGCAGCGTTAAGAAAAAAAAAAAAAGGGATTTCTTTTTTTTTTCAAATAGTAACCTTTAATAAATGTCCTCCATGGTTAAGACTCCAATGTATGTGAGTCAGACATATAAGTAATTTTTTTTAAAGTTTCTTCATGGACTAAGTAATTTATGCAAAACACAGAATGTGAATTGAATGTACAAACAGATAACTTAGAAAAATTTTACTGCAAGATTCTTTTTTTGAGAGCTAATTGCAAAGTTCAGTGTCATGGTCTGTTAGATTGGATTCAAGAGGAATAAATGCTGCTACAGGAGCAGGTAACAAAGGGGAATCTTCTGCATCTTTAATTCAGGTGCCATGTTTCAGCAGGTTTACATGGTCATGTGTCCACACGCCCTGAATGTTTATTCCCAAAGTCAGAACAACACAAAAACCTTAAGGGTGCATTCTTGACTCTTTACAACTAGATTACAAGGCTGTTGGTCTCAGTAAGTGCTACACACCTGTTTTACAGTAGAGCCTAAAGGATTCTGTTAAACCTGGGGACTACTAGATTCAAGGCTCACCCTCCATCCAGAAGAGATGGGTTAAGAGCACTTGCCAATACATGTGTCCTGGTTTGAGCTAGAACAGAACAAATTTTGTTCAGTGATTTTGCTTTTCAGCTAACATGAAAGGTTTATCTCTGTTAGCTGTCACAGGAGAGATAAATTTATCAGATTTCTGGAGGCCTGCTGAGCTCATCTTTCTGCATTTGATGGTGGGACAGAAATACTTTCCCCTTCATGACCCATCCTTCTCCTAGGTGGATTCGTGCATATGATGTTCTTACTATAGACAGTTACACCTTGTAATGGGCAGTCAGCACTGTTACATCTCTTATTTCTCTGTGTACAAACTCCCCTTGATTTTAATCACCTTAGACTTGCAGGGTCCAAGGGAAGGAGGTAGGTGGTTGGTATCTCCAGGAGCATATGTTCAAATACTCCAGGAGAGAGGGAAAATAAGTTTCCCCAGAAAATGAGGTAGACTTTTTTGAAGGAGCAAGTCCCAAGGTGCAATCTTACTCAATGTTCAGGAGCCCTCATAGCCCTTTTTTTTGCCTTTGTCAAAATAGCAAGAATGACCACCCATATAGCTGGCCAGCCCTGCTGGTAGTTGTATCATCAAGCTAGGGAGAGCTTTCACTTCACAATTTGCTGTCATCTTATACACGTAGAGACTGTAAAAGGCTGGTGCCTTCAGGGAGTTCATTGATTAACACTGCTGGGTGTCTTCTGGCTCCTTCAGTAATGTAGAGGTAAAAGTACAGAACTTAAAGGGTAATTCTAGCATCCTGTCCAGCTTACAGAGGAAATAGTTGGTATTATTTACTCATAGATTCATAGAATGGTTTGGGTTGAAAGGGACACTAAAGATCATCTAGTTCCAACCCCTCTGCTATCAGGCATATTTGTTCTCAATTAAAGAATATTCCTATGTACTTGGTACCAAATCCACCTCTGTTCCTGGGCCCAAAACTTAAACAAAAACATATTATGAAAATACGTTAATGTTTTCGCAAGATGAGAAACAGTCTTTCAACATTTCCCCCAGCAGAGTCAATCCAATATTTTCCCTTGGTTTCCTCTCTTCTATATGCTAGAGAGCTTTCTGGTGGTGTTCATATGTATTTGTGGGTGCTTGAAATGCTCAGATGACATTGTCTGGCTTGGCAAGGTTTAGCCATGCAGAAATCAAAAGGTGATCAAATTAACAAGAAGAAAGAAAAAGGGATAGATGGTGTAGATTCAATCCAAAGTGAAGCTGTAATTGTCAGTGAGGTAAATACATCCATTTCTGATGAAACATTCACTTTTAACTCTGCTATTGCTCAAATTGCTGATGAAGGCAAATAGGATATATTTCATATAGTTGAAGGATACACACTTAGCTGATTCTTCCTATAAATAACAGAGCATAATTGCTGGGTTTCTCTGTCATATTATTAGGTGATGTGACATTTCTCTGAGCTTTGTTCTCATAGGTATAATTTGTCCCAGCAAGTATTCCTGTACTTCATAGACAGGCTGTAGTGCCATGGAGTAAATTTGTTGTATTTTGGCTAACCTCTGAGTGGCTAAAGTGTCCCCTTCACAATGGGGAATGACAGCGTCAGCCTTTCTGTCAGTATTATTGTATGTTGCTGTAAGGGATTTCTCAGTGTTTTGAAAAGCACCAAAGTTTCTCAGCTTTGCACCCCAAGGAAGGGATAGGTTTCTCAGTGCTGCTGCAGGTTAGCATGCCTGGCCATCATTATGGGAACATAACTATTGAGTTATACTTCTTGCAGAAGGCAAAATAAATCATTCCTTTGCCTTCTAGTATTCTGAGACCCTTGGGCAACCAAGTCTAGTTTAGAGGCATCCTGCCCATGGCAGGAAGATTGGACTAGATGATCTCTAGGGTGCCTTCCAATCTAATACATTCTATGAAGAGATGCTTGAGACCATCCCTCATCTGTGGGGACTATTGTCACAAGCTGCAGAGGCAGAGAAGTCAAAGACAATTGAGTTTTCAGATTCAGATGTTGTCTGCCACCTTCATTATAGCCTTTGTGTTTTGTGCACCCGTACTACAGTGATTTACCAGTCTGGGAATGAAAGGCTTTGGGAAGTCACTAGTGGTCTTTGCTGTAGTTTCTAATACTTGTTTCTCTGTTGAATACACAGGGTAAAAAGGGAGAACCAGGATTTCCAGGAATCAATGGTCTGATTGGTCCTCAGGTAAGTGATGATTTCTTCATTTTAAGATGGAAAGCCATATTTTGTGGCAACAAGTGACTTAGAAATGCAATACAGCATGCTATGGCCTTGTTCTTATCTGCACCATCTCTGAAGCTGGTCCTTCTCCTTTGAGAGTCAAAGCATTCATCCTGTTGTTATGGAGAGAAGTTTGCCTCTCTGGCAGACACTACTTTTACCTTCTACAGTTCTTCAGCATCTTTAAACAGGGGCATAGGGAGGTGTTTTGTGTAACACCTCCCCATTGTTTGTGCATAGAGCAGTATCATTCCAGAGGGAAAACAATGTTTTGTGCTTTCTAATATTTAGGACAGTGCCTCAGCTAGTTATTGGCTGTGTGAATTGGCAACTGCAGAAAGATCTCCTATGGTTTAGTCTTGAGTGAAGACACAATTTAAAAGGTATTTGCTATTCAGAAACACACTTATTGGAGCACAAAACTTTTTGTGGCTTTGATACATTTCTGCTTGTTATAGAGGCTTATTGAAGAAGGTAGAGAGTGGGGCTTAAAAGTAAATGCTTATCCTCCTCATGAGGAAAGATGTCTTAAGTTAATGACCCCTTAGTTCCTTAGTTTTTAAAACTTTTGCAAGTTACTGCTCCAAACTGAACAATCTGTAACTTTGTAAGGACAAAATAATACTATGTGTGTCAAACATAGAGGGGAGTTGGTTGTGCCTTGGATCAACCCATGCTGCACAACACTTAGCCTTTGTTTTGCTTTCTTGTTAACCTTGTAGCCAAACTCATCTAACCTGAGTCACTTTGCAGAGTAACTCCTGCAATAAGAAAAAATATCTGTGAGAATGTTCTCAAACAGTAAAGGTGCTCCATCATTTTAAGCTGACCTTCCAATATAAAACTGAGCATTTCATCAATTTTCTTTTCAATAGTAAGTGCACAGACTGGATCTTCGGCTTTGGTGTTTGGTTTTCATAGTGTGCTACATATTGGGTAGGAATGAAGAACTTCCATTGCTTCAGCTGCTGGTGATGTATACAATAAATGGCATACTGCTAGACAGCAGATTCTGATTTTTTCATTTATTTCCTCTGGCAAGCAATGCCACTGTAACCATGAAACCTGATCTAGACATGGTTTCTGTGGCAGATGATTTTTAATGATCCATTCACATGTCTGTGCAGGATTTCAGAGAGGCAATCCAAGGGTTTGCAACACTGTGCAGATGAAGGTCCTTGTGTCCAGCTGGGAACCTTGCCCTGTGAAATCCACTTGATACTGGTTTACATATTTTTAAGACTTTTTCTGTTGCAGTATCTGTGTTGCAAGTATTTCATCGTCAGCCTTCAAGAGGAGTGAAGACAGTATTACTGATGGTTCAATAAGGTCTTGTTGATTTGGGGTTTGTTTTTCCTATGGGATAACATTAAGAAGTCCCTTCAAGCCTTCTGAACCATTGGGAAAGGATTTTCCTTGCTTTTGGGAGGTTATTTCAAAGATATCTGACAGTAACCATCCAATCAGCGTCACACTTGCTGAGCTTGAATTCCCTGCAACTTGTAAAAAATAATACATGCATGTGTTAGCAATTTTGTAAATGTATCCAAGAAAACTGCTGACGTGGCATTAAGTAATTTTCCTTTCTTCCTAGGCTAAATAAAATGAGCAAATTTTGTGTTAATTAAAACTGTATATAATGCTAGCCCCATAGAGGGATGCTTAAATTGACTGTTCCTCCAAGCTAACTGTAAGAATAGAAAAATATTGTTCCTATTCCTGCAGTGGTACTTTGTTCTAGGCTTATTACTGCAGTTTTCTGTATTTCTGAGTGGAGAAAGTGCTTACATTCAGTTTGTGACAAAACTACTTTTCATCTTAACAGCACTTTTTGCGACATTAGGATTTTTAAGCTCTTTATCAGCATTTTACTTTTTTCTTAATCAGACTATGGCCAAAAACACCCAAGAAGTAAAATAGTTTTCTTATGCTGTAGTTAAACAGATATTCTTCCAAGTCATGTGTGAAAGTGTGCGTCACCTGTTTCTGTGCTATCTTCATGGCCTGGAGGCCCAACTGATTTGAGTTGGCCTTATATAAACTAGATTAGGACACTAAAATAAACTCTCTTTCCTCTGCTCTTTAACATGTCATTATACTCTTGATTCCCCTCATTAGCAGCTGTATGGGAGCAAAAGGAAGGAGTGGATATAGGAGCTGTAGAAGGCACATTGCTGCTGAAAGACATAAGACCATCAGAAGTTCTGTTTGGGTTCTGTCAAGAAAATAGTTGCTGTTATGCACAGTCTAGCTGAGAAACCACAGAATCAAGACAGCTGTGTTTCAAGCCAGTCAGAGGGTTACTCTGCAGCAGGGTCATCAGATCCAGTGCTGAACCACAACTGAGATGTCAGTTTGGCTCTCAAGGATTGTTGACTGGGTGCGATGACATTTGAGAGTTATTTAAGTGTCAAATCCTGAAGCAGCAGCTAGGAGGCACCTTCTCAGCTAGCCTGGGAATATTTTGCAACAATAGGGTAGCCCTAGTTTTACCTCTCTCCATGCACACACCAAATAAAATTAATTTTAATCATTTTTTTTTTCTTTTCTCCTAAATCAGCTGTGCTTGTGACCTTTAAAAATAGTGCATCTTGCAGCATTGTTAAGCCATGGAGTAGACACTTGGAGTATTATTTCCCCTCTAGATATTAATTGCTTTCCTGCAGCAAGGGCTGAGACCTCTGAACCCATAATCTGTACTGTTACTGTTTATTTGTACTACTGTAGTGTCTAGGAACTTTAATCATAAACCAAACTTCTATTGCAGTAGGCTGTTCAAATGCAGATTGAAAAATGAGCACTTCTGTAAAGCATCTTCAGTTGAAATAGAAGGATGAGTACCAAGCACGGGAAACAATGAGGCTGTGAATTTCTGCCTGGTCGCCCAAGATCTTGGTGTACCTTGCCTATCTCATTATCTCTTGATAGGCAGAGTTCAGAGAAAGGGCTGAAGGCAGCTCATGGGGTACCTTTGCAAATCCTTTTCTAGACTGGAGGGATATCCTGAGGAGATAGGAGGCCTGCAGTTAGGCAGTGCATGCTAAATGAGACATGAAGGCTGTGTTCACAGGCTCAGAGAAGGGGACCTGGTGCCCCAGCACTAACAGAGGACTTTGAGCTGTGTCACTGAATTTCTAGGGCTGAGATTCAGCTTCAAATGTAAGCACTTGGCATAAGGGTGGGAATGCAGGCTTCTGAGCCTCTGTTGGAATGGGCTGCCCAGGGAGGTGGTGGAGTCACCGTCCCTGGAGGTGTTCAAGGCACGTTTGGACGTGGCGCTTGGTGCCATGGTCTAGTCCTGGGGTCTGTGGTAGTGGGTTGGACTTGATGATCTTTGAGGTCTCTTCCAACCTTGCTATACTGTGTGACTCGGTTGTGGGATTTCACGAGGCAGGAATTATAAAATATGCAGTTATTTTATACTTCCGGAAAGCCCCACCCACAACTGTCTATAAAATATTAGTTAAGGTTCAGAAATTCCGTCAGAAAAATCTTTCACAAGGAATGCTTACAGGGAATTTAGTAATTCAGGAAAATCAGGAAGCTTGGAAAGGTTGCTATAAGAAATAGCTTTGCTGGACTTACAACCAAAGGTAGCCTGGAGCCCTAGGGGACGTCTGCGGTACTCANAGTTAATATCCTCAGTGGGGCTGAGGCTTTGCTAAGGCAGGTACCTACAAATCATCCACTGAACCATTCTAGACTCCCCAGGCTGAGCAGATGCATTCTGTTCACCTGTGAGACAGCAAAATAAGACCAAACTCTGAGATTTAAACAAAAATGGATTACCTCATACTTGCAATCTCACAAGGCTGTTATTGAGGTTTGCCTTTTCCTGGATAACCTCGTGGTTCAACTGAGACCTGCAAAGAAGACTAGTACAAGCTGTACATTTATGGTCATGACTGGCAGTGATTTAATTAGTACAGACTTGTCTGTAGGGTATGAGCTCAATCCCAGTTTTTCTAAAGTAATTCAAAAAATAAATTATGTCCTCTGAAATTCATGGTGTCCTTAATGTCCTTTTTGTAATGCAAGTTAATACAGAAAAATGTACAAAAAGGATACAGGCCCCAGCTGCAAAGCTCAGATTGAATTCAAACTATGCCAGTGCTGCTTGAAATTGGAAGATATTGCTCCAAGCTATCTGTAATAAGATCTATACCTTTAACAAAAATTAAAAAAAAAAAAAAAAAAAAAGTCTTCACCTGTGCAGATCACTAATAGTACTGAAATGAAAGACCATAAGAGAGGCTTTTTTGTTGTTTTTCTCATTTGCTGCACTGACTCAGTAAACCAACTCAAAGTGAATACAGGGAAATAAATCTTCTTCTGCAGACAAAAGAGTTCATGTCCATATCTTACACAAAGTGATGAAATTAAACAAGTACTGCCTTTCACTGGAAGCGAGAAACTCTTTTGGAGAGACTGCGATGTACAAAGTCAACTTTATTCAGTACTTTTGCAGAGCTGGAAAGACAGTTCAGAAAATTATTGATGGAAAACCTTTATTTTGAAAAATAACGTTGGTACTCATAATACCACCTGGTAAAATAACTTTAGACCTTATCCCCTTATGAATTATGACAGTATCACTGGAGCTGACTATAGAGCATACATCTTGGCTAAATGCTCAGATCAGTTGGTTCTTCAGGCTTGTCATTTTCAATGTCATCAGCAACAGCCTTTTTCTATATCCTCTTAGCTTGGTCTTGGTTTGTAAGGTAGGATTTAAGCAAAGGGAGCTAAATGATGCTCTAATGCAGCATTACTGAAAATAATCCCCAGTAGTTGTGGTGGATACTGTAGTGCCTGGGATGAGAAGTAAAGAACAGTTTTGAGGAGCTGATCTCACAACCTACTTAAGTGAAGCAAAGGAGAAATGGAAAACTGGAGTAGCGAGGGACCTGGAGAGACAAGTAGACTGCTCCACAAAACTGGCTGGAACAGCCTCACTTCTGATGGGGATATGTAGAAGTAAAGGTGAAACCACAAAGCTGACAGGAAGAGTCAGTGGGGACTTTCTGAGTGATGAGATTGCAGGGAGTAATTGATTTTGAAGTGGAGATAAACACAGATGTTGGAGGTGAAAAGGCTGTCAGCACCCATAGTTATGTATTTTGCTATCATTGTGCCATCAATAGGATGTTCCTGTGTGTCTCAGAGGTTCTTCTTATTCATGAAGCTGGCACTCTGCCTAAAAAACCCAGACCACAGTCTGAGTTAAGGGCTTATCTAAGCCTTTCTCATAGTGTAAGAGAATTCAGTTATTGGCATGAAATAATACACAGAAAATGTGTCTGTGCAAGCTTTGCTTTCAGACACAGATGTCTGGAAAAGCCATCAGACTTCAATTTCCATCTTGGAATGACATTTGTTCACTTCCTTCTAAGACATAGCCTTCCCTACTTCCATGGAAAGGAGATTTAGGCCAAGAAGCCTACTGATGTAATCTCAGACAAAAGTTTTAGCTCCTTTTCAGAGCTTCCTTAGGGAGTGCAAAAACTAAATCCCAATAGCTCTTTCTTTCCCAGCCTGTCTTTCAGCAAAGTACACACTGAAAGAGGAGAGCATCCTTTACTGGATCCTGGAGGACTGGCACAGCTGTTCCTCAAATACAGTGTTAGATTTTCTTCCTGACAAGTGTCCCTGCATTATGTTGTCTAAGGAATGGAGATGGATGGAAAACAAGCTTGAAAGAATTCACACCTCCAACCCCCCATGTTGTTGAAGACATCTCACCCCATGACACACATACAACTCTACACATTATTTGGATTTTACTGAACGTTGAAATGTTTTTGTTTCAAAACAACAGTTTGAAAATTCTTTGGTTTAAACATTTTGGTAAAAGATCTACATTTTGCCTTCGTATTCCAAACTGAATTTGTCAAATCCTGTTTTAAAATGAAGTTTTCATATATCAGCTTTTGCTTCAGCATGTAAGAAGTATACATCAAAGTCTTTACCAGTCAGAAAAAAAACCCAACAAAACAGTACCTGATTATTTACTTCTAGATGAGAGTTTTAAAGGGACAACAACGGGGTCTGGATTTAGGACAGAGACTCTAATCTGTGTAATTCATCAAATGGTTTCTGAAAAAGGTGATCACTTGAATCAGATACTTTAATCTGGATTCAATTATAAAATGGAAGCAAAGAAAACATCATGAGATTTTGAGGTTAAGTGTAACTATCCCAGTGTCCCTGTTTTATGTTTGTTTTTTGTTTTGTTTTTGTTTAATTCCACCTAAATTGTCAGTCTGGTACTTTCTAAATGCTTAGAAAGAATAGTCCTTTCTCTGAAGTACACTCAGAAGTCAGGGGAAGGGCTACAATGGCAGACACTTCTACATGGGTGGAAATGATTTGCTCTGGACAATAGCAAAAAGGAGGGGTCTATAAAGCACAAGTATGATGTGTTTCTGCAACTATCTTGATCATGCCACTTTACTTCTCTGTATTCCAGTCCTTTGCTGTACCCCAGGCTACAGAAAGCAGGAAATCCAGTAAAACAGTAGATGTACTGCTGTATGCAGTCACTTGGAGCAGACTGTCAGCACACTGTGCATCTCCCAGAGATACTGGTGGTCAATATGTAGAACTGTCTCATCTGTCTCCATTTCAGAGGGGCTTTTATCAGAAGAGCTTTCCAGTAGTGGGTGTATATTTGTTGGTTCAACATTTAGCAAAGCTACTTGAGTTAGCCAGTCTTGGGCATGATGTCCCAGATGTTTGCTCTCAGGCAGAGCAATGAAACTGAATTATTTGTGATAACTTGGTGCATATGTGCTTCTGTTTCAAGACCTATGGTTGCATTACATTTTTGAGGTCCAGAGTATAGAAAGTTTAAGAGAACAGTTAAACATTGTGTTGGATAGTGAAAATATGAAGAGTTACTAGGAGAAACGGTTGAGATGAAGAGGATGTAGCACCTTATTTTCAGGGATTATGTTGGCTACTGACGGGTGCTTAAGTGAGACTTGGCTGTTGGAGCAGATTGACACCTGCCTACTGTGAGGTGTAACAAGGATCCTACTTCAGGATGCTTAGGCTGAGAAGGGGTCCTGCCTGGAGTTTCTTCCTCATAGTAGAAGCTTCCTGTGTAGAACCATGGAGAATATGTGTTTGGTGGTGGGAGGTGGTTCAATTTTTGGCAGAAAGAGAACAAAATTAGGCTATCAGGGAGCAGCCAATGGAATTGGTAAGGAGAGTCTCAATGGTAAACTTTGCGCTTTTTTCCCCTGCACTTATGCATGGCCTGTTCTGTTGCTGAATTTTGTTGTTTTTCTAAAGGTACTTTTGTCTACTTTCCCAGTACTCCACCCAGCCTTCATGGAAGGCCTTTCTTGGAGCCCATACCTTCTGCAGGGTCTCTTAGCAATGCTATCCTTGTAGAGATGGAATAGGCCCAGACAGAGCTTCTAGGTCCATGGTGTTTGGGGTCACCCCTTCCAGTTGTGTCTAGTGTGGTATTTTCTCCTGTGCTGGGCTGATTTGCACTGTTGATTCTTTTATTTGAATGGCAAAGCCTTATTTAAGTGATAAATGGTCTTTACCAGGTGTCCCCGGATGGGAGTAGAGCTCCATAACAGTAGGACCCTCCTGCAACAGCAGTTGAACCAGCATCCCCAGAGGCTTGATGCAGCACTCCTCAGGAATTTAGTCAGCAGTATCAGTTCATCCCAAAGCATATTATCTGAGGATTTTTCAGTTGTGCTTACATTTGAGGCACCCTACAAATGCTAATATTGTTGCCGGGATGACTGTTTCTGTTCAGAGGTGCAATGAAAGAGCATGGGAGGCAAGTGCATCTGCGGATCCCTTTTCTGGTCACCTTGCCCCATCTATTGGT
This sequence comes from Ramphastos sulfuratus, assembly GCA_013399055.1. Taxonomy (NCBI): domain Eukaryota; kingdom Metazoa; phylum Chordata; class Aves; order Piciformes; family Ramphastidae; genus Ramphastos; species Ramphastos sulfuratus. Next base: position 178,825 of record WBNM01002940.1, read on the forward strand.
GAGAAACTGCCTTCTGGCTGAATTTTACTTGTGTATTCTGATGTGTTCTCAAAGACAAACACACCAGAACTCCCCTTATGCTGAAAACTGAAAGGGAATGAGATCATTGTGTTAGAAAGACAGGAGACAACCAGGGTAGAATTTCAACTCAGTCTTATAACTATTTCTCACATCCATCCTCATGTTTGCTTAAGTCCTGATAAAACAACAACAACTATCCAACCAACCAACAAACCTCAAACAAACAAACATGAAAACATGCTTCATATTAAGCACAGGAGAAATGCTATCTTGTCTACAGTGTAAGTAACAAACACCTCTGCATTGTAGGCAACCTGTTAAGATCTGTTGAATATGGAAGCAAATTTATCAGATAGGAAGCCAAATTTAAGAATTTGCTCAACACACAAAATAAATACCTTTGAACATCAGATGGCTATTGAGGGACTATTTTCCCTATGAGAAACAGTTACTGCAGGGAGAAGAGGAAGGACTGTTAGGACATTTCTGACTGAACATATATTCAAGTATGAATGTATATTTAGGGCACTGAAAAGATTTTTAAATGCTTCATTTACTACATTGTTTCTCCATACTCACAGATACATATTTTCACCTGCACTCCTCTCCCAAAGAAAGACAAGCCCAAGCTCATTCCATTTCTTAGTTACTTTACAGATCTTTTGCAGAGGTCAACTGTTCACTTTGAAACAACATTAATGAAGATTAAATTAGGCTGGATGTTACAAGGAATCCCACTGGATAATCTTTGTGTTCTATGCTACCATTGATGACCTTCAACTCTTGTTTTGTCTTGTGCAGAAGTTAATGGAGCTCACCTTGTAGCAATAGTAATCAGTGGTGTAAACAAGAAACCCTCTTCTGCTGGTGAACACAGTTCCTTTGGAGCTCAGTTTGGCATCTTGCAATTTTTGGTAGAAGTTAATGAAATAAAGTTCAATGGTTTTGCCTGTTTTGAAGAGGGTCTCAACTGACAGGGAAGGACCTGAAACTTTTAGCCATTATCAGATAATAATAAACTGGTGCTGCTTCCTGTCTTACAGGGACCTCCAGGACCCCCGGGCATTGCTGGACCACCAGGAGCACCAGTAAGAAAACAAGCTGGGGGCTTTTTGTTTCATAACAGGGAGAAGAAAAAACATCTGGGGAGGCCATGATTGTGAGTGGCAACTGAGTCAGGGCCTCTGGCAATGTATGGTTTTTCTCACTGAAAAGCTACAGCTGGTCCTAGGAGACAGCTTCTCTGTGCTGAGCATTGGAACCATGTTGGTGCTACCTGGGGATCAATCAATGTCTACAGCCCCCTCCTCATGGCAGAGAAATGACTGCTGCAGGAGGGAAAACTGCATTTAAATTAAAAGCAGCAGCCTCCAGCGAGGTTGCCACAAAGGACAGGAATACTGATTTTTTTTTTTTTCTTGTTCTGATTTCATTTTTCAGGGATTGCCTGGAGAGATTGGAGTTGCTGGTAAACCTGGACCACCAGGACCAGCTGTAAGTGTTGAGGAACTACTTTCCTTGCCTCCTTGCTCTTTGTGACTTCATATGCTTTAATTCTCAAGTTCTCGCTTCATTTCCACCAGGTTGTCTGCATACAAAGGTTTTACTGTGGCTCCAGTACTGTTGCTTTTGGCACAGATGTTATCCTCTGATGCCTTTTGTAGAAAGAATTTTCCCAGAGGCAGCTCCACTATTCCCACTGAGACCATGGTGTTTTCTCTGTAGGATACCTTGCAAAAGTTTACATTTAGCAAGATACTGTTCTTCCAAACCGGGAGTTTCCTGAATCAGACCACTGAATAACTCACAATTAAAACCTCAGATGTAGCAGAGCATAACAGTTTCTGCTGGCTGTTAAATAAGGAAAGGTAAATTATGAAATATTTTGTTTTAAGAAGTGTCACCTACAGACTGCAGTGTCTGGGGATTGACTGACACTCAGAAAGGGGACAAAACTTTTCCTCACAGTTTTAAATGCTTTACAGGAAATAATTCTTATCTTGCTGAACAATGTATTGTATGATTTAATTTTAGGAGTCTATTAAATTACCACTATTTAAAAGGAGGAATAGACTTTTAAAAAAATCTTTACAGCTACAGATAATAGAGAATTACAGAGAATGATAAGTAAAAATGTAATTTAAAAAATTATTTAAGAATCCACAGTGCTTAAAAAAAAGGCCAAGCAAAAAACCCTACACCCTCTCTGCTGTTTCTCTGTACCAACACTGACATCCAGTGGTCATTTACTAAAACCGGGATACTGGAAAGAGGGCTGAGCAACACATGTGCATTGTGGGAACTTTCATGTATTTTAAGTCACAATGAGCAAAAAGTAGAACCAAAATGCATGAGGTGGTTCTTCTTTTTGTAACCTGATGTGAGTGGCAAGAGGGATGAACCCAGCATGCTTATGCTGAGCTGGCTGTTAATGATTGAAAAGAATGAGCACTTACAGCTTATGATTTTCTCCTGTGTAGGGACCGCCTGGCAAAGATGGGTTAAATGGACTTCCTGGGCTTCCAGGTCTAAAGGTAAGTGATGCTATGTACACTGGCATTAAGCTTCTTACCCGGGTAACTTACCTGATTGAGCTGGCAAGTACAAACAGGCATGTGGGGTACATCTCCAGAGCCTAACACTACCTTACCAATCCCAAATCACTGAACCACTGGTGAAGCTCCAGGGTCAAGTTAGCTGATGTGATGGCACTGTTCTGAGTCATTGTAGAGATGGAGCTGGTGGTAAATACAGTGGTGATGAGAGATCCTCTTCCAGTCTTCAACTACTGCATCTTACTAGGCAAACACATCTGAGCACTGCAGACAGAAACACCTCTACTATCACTCAGGAAAGCCAGTGACTTTGGCAAGGCATACATCCAAGGCACAAAGAGGAAGAATGAAGAAGTGTGGTAGCCTCCAACTCCTCCCTGGAAATCTAGGAAGAAGAGATACCATCCCCCTAAAGCTTTTGCAGTTTTGTGTGGCAGAAAGACAGTTCTTCATTATTTCCTACTCATGGCCCATTTGCTAATTTCTACAAATGACAGACTGGCAAGAGTTTGCAGTCTTTGCAGTGAGAGAAGGGAGACTGCAGATTTAGAGGTTGGAGACACTCTGAATAACTTGCCATTGCTATTGCTATGCAAATAAGTGTCAAAGGAATGTGCCATATTTTGACTGTGAAAGCTAAGCTAGGCTTTGGGGGTCATGACATTATATTAGGATGAGTACATCTGCTCTTAACCATCTACTGCCTTGGGCTGCATTGTCTTATTGTTTCTGCTGGAGCATTATGATCCCTACTTGTTCCAATAACATACTAGATTTATACTTGGCCCTCTCAACTGAGTGCACTGAGTGCTTGAACTCAGCTCCCATTTATTGATGAATAAAGGTGCATAATTTGGAGCCTATTACAAATTTCTGAGGCTAAATAAACTTTGGATCTTAGCCGCAGCCCTTCATAGTGCTGGTTATGTAGCACATTTAGCTCTTAATCCACTGCTGTTTCTGCTCTCCATGCTGACACAACTCACACTGAAAAATCAGTTTTATCTAAAAGCCCCAGTGGACAAGGTTCCAATCCCACAATTACTTCTTTTTCTTAATAGAAATACCTTAGACTTTCTAACCATATATTTTTTTTGGAAGGAACTGAATGCAAGTTTTGTTTTTTAGGTACTTTTCTGTGGATTGACATCTTTAAAATAACAGTAGTTCACTTTATATTACTCCAGAAGTGTTCCAGTAGGGTGATCAGTGCTGGAGATGTGATTGCAAACAGCACTAGAATGGAAAAACATTCCAGGAAAAGTATTCTCACGTGGCTCCATTCACATCCTCAAGCTGATACTGAGAATCCAAATCAAAATATTTCTTGCTGTTGCCTGCAAACATGCTTGACTACCAGAGGAGTTTGTATATAATTTCTTGTGTTCACTGCAGGGAGAACGTGGAGAAAAGGGTGAGGAAGGGTTTCCTGGAAAAGCTGGCCCTAAGGTAAGGTGTTTTATTTTCTAGTTTGCTGTAGCCATTGTGTCAATCAGAGTGTAATTTTGGAATGTCTTATACTGCAGTCAGAAGAATAGAATTCCTCTAAAATCAGAGGCATAAGAGGATGAACAGATGCGGCTCATTGTCTTTCAAAGTTCATGATGTTCCAAAATATCAAATACTGTTCAATGCTCTCTGTCAAGTCTATGTGTTTAAGGACATCTGACCTGGGCCTTGCTCCCTGTGGTCTGTGTTCCCAAGCCATCCAGAAGGCAATTTCTATGTCTTCTGAGCAGGTAGAAGAACATGGACGAGGAACATAGGGGATATACTTTGCTAATGAGGAAGTGTTCTTACAAAATGGCAAGGTCCTTGCAATGTTCTGAGGGCTGGAGCACCTCCTCTATAAAGAGGCTGAATGAATTGGGGTTCTATAGCCTGTAGGGAGACCTTATAACTACATTTCAATATCTGAAGGGGACCTACAGGAAGGCTAAGGAAGGACTGTGTAGAAGGACAGTGATAGGACAAGGAGGCAATGGTTTTAAATTGGAGCAGATGCTCATGGTTGTGTAGTTAAAAAATTGCCCTCATTATAGTGGCAGTAGCTGAAAAGAAGTGAGTACCACTTTATTCCTCCTAGGGTATTCAGCTTACCGGTAACTTTCACCAAGTATATTTGAGGACCAGAACCATAAGGGACATGCTTCAGTAACGACAACATTTTCTTAACAAAATGATCAGGTCCTTGCAGTGTTAAACTTTTTTGTCTTTCCAGGGTGAACCAGGGAGCCGTGGCCAACCTGGTGAGCAGGTAAGCTGGAAAAAATAGTCTTGGCATCAAGGCCTACTTGTCAGAGTGATATCAATTTAGATTACTTGCAATAACAAAGCCATTTTCTGAGTTCCATGCAAATCTGTGTATCTGTGATTGAAGATGCAACAAAAGAGTGGATGAGACAGAATAATGCAAGAACTGCACAGGAAAAGTGTGCTAAATCAAAATTGTCATTATAGTATAGAAAATCCAACCATCTTTCTGTTGGATAGGGAAGAAAAGGAAAGTAGAGTGGCTTAAAAGTGCTTGTTTTCCTTCACACCTCACATTAACCCAGAGTGTGGAGTCTAGAAGTTATTTGTAACTATGTGATGCAAGGTATGATTCTGTCATTTCTAAGTTATAAATGCTTGCTAGGAAACAACCACAGATAACTTTGATAAGCTGCACAGTTATCAGAATCTTTCTGTATTGAGATTTGACTGTCAGTAAACAACTACTGCACTTAGTGAAGAACCAAGGAAATGTCCTGCAATTTCCTAAAGCACATAGCTGTGGAGAGCCCAGTCAGGACTTACCTGAAGTTTTAAGTAATGATATTCCAAGAATAAAAATTCATTTGGCAATCAGAGTCATCTCATTCTCTCTCAGGAAGCTACATCTATAATCCATTCCATGCAAACACTGGGGTAGGTTCTAGCCTACAGCATAGACCATATGTAACATATCACTAGGTGTCAAAAAGAAATAATTTGCAGTCATTGTGAATATTTCTCAGTCTATTATCAGACATGCAAAGAGCTAAATCGAGGTTCATCCTCCCCAGCCTAAGGGCACTGTGGCTAGAATACCTTAAGCTGAGGAGCAGAAGATGCACTTTTAACTGGCATGAGTAAGAGGAGTTTGGCCCACCATTCTGCCTTGTCAATTCTAATTGTGTTTGAGGGTAATGAGGCTTATTAATAGGACCTATTCTTGATGCTTCTTTATAGCTTTCACACACTTCTTTGTCTTGCTTTCAGGGTGAAGCAGGTCTTCCTGGTCTACAAGGTCTACCTGGACTGAGAGGAGAAAAAGGAGATCAGGTGATTGACTGTGAACTGCAGCTTGATTTTTGGGGACTATTTGGCACCAGGAGAATTTATCTCGAGGGTCCCTAGATGGTGTGATTGCTGTGGTGAGCAGGTGATTGGCATGAAGTGCTAATGAACAGTGTCTATCCTAAACACAGAAGGTTATGACTTGTGAAGCAGTAGAGCAGGTACAGTGATATGTAGGCTTTACTTTCAGAAATACCTGCTTGATTTGAGAACACTGAAAAAAATTAATAACAACAACAACACAAATTCCCCTTGTCACTGAGGCCTGGAGAAGGCTGCAAATGACTGGATCACTTTCTGATGGCTTGACTTCCACAGGATTACAGGATGTCAGTCGTTGGAAGGGACCCAAGGAGATCATCAAATCCAACCCCCCTGCCAGAGCAGGACCACACTATCTAGCTCAGGTCACAAAGGAATGCATCCAGACAGGCCTTGAATGTCTCCAGTGAAGGAGACTCCACAGCCTCTCTGAGGAGCCTGTTCCAGTGTTCTGTGACTCTTAAAGAAGTTCCTCCTGGTGTTGAGGTGGAACCTCCTGTGCTGCAACTTATATTCATTGCTCCTTGTGCTATCACAGGGAGCAAGTGAGCAGAGCCTGTCCCCCTTCCTCCTGACCCCCAGCCCTCAGATAATTATAAACATTTATTAAATCCCTTCTCAGCCTTCTCTTCTCCAGACTAAAAAGTCCCAGGTCCCTCAGCCTCTCCTCATCAGGCAGTGCTCCAATCCCCTAATCATCCTTGTAGCCCTCCGCTGGACCCTCTCCAGCAGATCCCTGTCCCTCTTAAACCAGGGAGCCCAAAACTGAACACAGTACTCAGTTCAAGTCCTGGTGTCTACTGCATCACTTGGCTATCTCCAGAACACCAGAGGTATGTATCTACATACTGCAAATAGTTGGATCAGGGGCCTGACAGTAAAATTAGCCATGTAAATGAGGCCTGTACTCTACTCCTGAAAACTAACCATATTTTTGAAGGTGATCAAGAAGCATCTAAAGATCAACTGAGGTCTTACCGTTGAGTTTTCTGGTTTCTATGTATTGTAGAAAACAGGATGTAGAATATAATTCTCTCTGTGCAATCATAAAAATGTAGGTCAGAGAGCTCCTATTTGAATGTAGGATAAATAAATTTTCAAAGAGTATTCACATCATCCTCGTTAATCATTTCCCATTCAGAAGACAAGCTGACCTGGGTAAAACACAGAGGTAGGCACCAGTAAATGGATGAGTCATAAATCTAGCACAAACAGAACTGGCAGTACGATGTCCACTTTGGGCCTTGAATTCTGTTCTGTTGCCTCTCTGGTGCAAATACAAAAATTATGTTTTACTTAAGTGCATCAGGCAGTAAGATCTTCTACATGGATGTTGATTTAGGACTGGTGCTTTCCTTTCCACGAACTTAATTGTTATTTATTGGCTTTTGGTGGATTTTATGAAGCCGTCTTTAAAATGTTACATTTTTAATTACTTGCGTCACATCTTGAAGGGTAGGTAAGGTCAATTGAAAATGTAAAATATTGTAGAGGGACTGATGCAATCAAATAAAAACATGTATATTTCCTGCTTTCATTTCCCTGCTTTTAGGGAGAAAAAGGGAAAGATGGCTCCCCAGGACTAAAAGGTGAAAGAGGAGTAAAGGTGAGTCATGAAATGGGCATTCTCCTCCTTGGAAAAGGAAGAGACAGGTAAGGGTATAAGACAAGTGATAGGGGAGAATAGCTGAGGATGATTAAAGACATTAGAAGTCTGTTAGCTAAGACTTACTGAGAAACAGCAGAGAAAGTTGTATGTGGGACATAGAAATATGTCTATTGCATAATGTGAGAAATAGTAAACAGTTGATGAAATCCAAGGAGAGTTTTTTAATTCAAGGAAACTTTTCTTCATTTTATAATAGTCTAACAGAAATGAGCCAGAAATGAAATTCTAAAGAACTTCTGTGTGCCTGCCTGTAATGTGCTAGAAGAATAATTTAAGGAATGGTCTGGGCTTCTGCCACCACAATACTATTAACTTTAGTGAAAATGAGAGAACCAGACAAAGGTTATGTCCACCAAAATTTATGTTCAACTACTGTTAACATGAAGGTGAAGCACTGACCCTGCAGATGCCTAAGGTTGTATTGTGAAAAATTTTCCCTCATTATCATGGCATTAGCCATCAGGAATTAGGGAGTACTTTATACTTTTTCCTAGGATATGTCAGCCCTCAGTTTACTGATAACTTTCAGTTATCAGTTAAAGGGTGAGAACTGGATTTAAAAATTTTGATGAAAAGCATTGGAATTTTTTATTTCCATCCTCAAAAGAAGTTTGGTTTAAGCATATTTTTCAATCAAGAATATTGATCAGCTTTACCTTAAAATCCAAATTAGACTCCTTATCACTCCTACATGGAATGGGGTAACATTAGAAATCCATTGACTTGTGGAGCCAGATCAGTGATTAAGTCATAATGTGATAAAGACAGCAAAGTAGGAATCCTGTATGCAACAAGGCAAAGACAGCCAGAGCAATGTGGTAAATTCCACCCATCAGAGAAGCACCATGGGATTTTCAGTGTCACAGAGCCAATAGTTGTTGTTGGGTAATGTTGCATCTTCTAGCTGATACTGTTGAATTTTTTGGGGCATCTTTCTATATCCTCAGTTATATTTTTCTCCTCTCTCTAGGGCGACATGGGTTCCCCTGGACCACCAGGCTTACCTGGCACAGTAAGTAAGATTGTATTCTTTCCTGTAAAATTAAAGTCATCAACACACTTCCTGAACAGAAATTCATGAGAAACAAAGCTTAAAAATTTTTCAAGATCTCTACTTCTCTGAAGAAACTGTAGGACCCATTTACTCAGAGGTTATCTCTCTTTGCTTTACAGAAGTGGTATCAAGGTGTATCTGGTCTTTTAATTTTTGGAGGAGGTTATACCCTTCTTTTGCTCTTTACAAGCAGAATTTATGTATGCTCTTGCTTTGTGGTAGCACTTGAATTTGCGATTCGTTTAGAAGCTGTGAGTGCTGCCTGAAAAGGTCATCAGTGAAAATAGGAAGTGTGTTTATACAGATTCTCCAGGTTAAGCTAGATTTTTCCAGTTGAGGATACCACTGAACAAGGTCTTGTCTTCTTAGTGAACAATTTACCCTTTTCCAGGAAGAACAAAGGGTTCTGTTTCTTATTGACATGAACTTACAAGGTGGAGGATTAAGCTTCAGCAATGCTGTAACCTCCCAAAACCTCTCTGCCCTGCTCTGCTGTATCCCTAGAAAGACTGTCTCATCCCAGAGTTCATCCAGTTTATCACTGGAGCCAACAGACAAACCAGTCATACCAGGTACCATTTCTCCCAATTAGGAAAAAAAAAAGCACCAAAAAAACCCAACAAGAAAACATTTATTGTTTTAAAAATAAAACTTACTTTGGGGAGCATGAGCACAATTACAGTGGAGTTCACCACAGACAATGCAACCAGCATCCACTGAATGTAAATACATAAACCTAACAGTTTCCTCCAGCAATATCAGAGTAAGCAGGTTGCAGTAAGCACTAAAAACAGGCTTGGCCTTACAACAGGATGGCTGATTCTGGTCACAGGTCCTCAAAAAACCCAGGCAGATACCCATTTTGCAGCACTGTTCACTACCACTGGTTGCAGCTGCCTTGGTCACATTATGGGGAGAATTTGAATCAAGGTCTGTGGATGAGTGTTGTGGGTTTAAAGAGCCGACAGAGTGAAGCTCTCAAATGAATTGGAGAAAAAACAGAATTATATTTAGAGAGAGTATTACAGATAGAAATTACAAAGCAGATACAGAATCCATAAGCGAACTCCCTGAATTTTCCCCCAACCCAAAACGAAATCTATCATCCCCAGTGCTCCAATCCTCCCCCCTCCATGCCTCTGCCATCCAAGAGGCCTAAACACAGCCTCTGGAGTCCCCTAACCAGGCCTATCCTTACATCTGTGTCCCGATAACGCAGCTCCTGCGTTATCACAAGACTGGAGGGGGAGGAAAGGAGAGCGAGCTGCCTTGCTGTGAGTTTATGAAGAGATAGCAGAATTGTGGGATTGAACAACAATCTTCCAGTCCCCAGAGGACTCTTTTTAACCTTATAGTTCCCAACCTGGGACAATGAGAATCAGGTACCTACAGATCTTCATGCAGCAGTGGAGGAGGTAATATAATTCTCTGCCATTAGTCGGGCTTCTTTAGTTGGTGTCAAAGAGTACTTCATAACATCATGTACGAAGACTCCATATATATCACACAGGAATGATTTGGTTACAACACTGAGAATAAATCTGTCTTTGTCAAGGTGGAGAGAACTTACAAACAGCACAATATGGCTGGATATACTCTGTGGGTGTTTTCTGAGGTTTGTTTTTGGTTTTGTTTTGCATTTTTTTGGATGTGTCTAGTCCTTTAAGATGACTACATAATCAAAACAACCACGTTGAGATGTGTATGTGTTGTACATGGTACAAAGCAGAGCAAGAACATACCAAGCTCAGCTATGGCATTAGGGAATTTAATAATACTGAAGACAGCACCAAATGGAAGAGATACCTGGAGACTGCTAATAGTAGACTTGCTAAGGAGGTTAGAGATGATTTGTTTTTTCATATCAATGGGATATACAGGATGTTTTTGTATTGATGTTCATGTTTCAAATACTCTAGGAAATGTCTGATAGTTGTAGGCTTTTTTCCAATCAGCCAGATGTTACAACAACTTGCTCATTTATAAACACACTCATGGATATATGGAATGTGTAATATGCAATGACATGGAGAATACCTGAAGGGTGGTTGTGGCCAGCAGGAGGTTGCTTTCTTCTCTCAGGCAACCAGCACCAGAACAAGAGGACACAGTCTCAAGCTGTGCCAGGGCAAGTTTAGGCTCGAGGTGAGGAGAAAGTTCTTCACTGAGAGAGTCATTCCCCACTGGAATGGGCTGCCCAGGGAGGTGGTGGAGTCACCATCCCTGGAGGTGTTCAAGGCACGTTTGGACGTGGCACTTGGTGCCATGGTCTAGTCTTGAGGTCTGTGGTGGTGGGTTGGACTTGATGATCTTTGAGGTCTCTTCCAACCTTGCTATACTGTGATACTGTGATACTGTGATACTGTGAGAATGTCTAAGTTATTGCATTTCAAGGAAAACAGGCAATGCTTCTTTTAACACTGGTTTCTCTTCCAGACAGCCTTCTTCACCCCATACCCTAGGATTCCTGTAAGTAACATCTTTAGTAAACATGGCCTCTGGCTTATTGCCTCTTGTATCTCACAAGACACACAGAGCAGTATTTTGAATGTTATTTAAATGATTCACTAAAGAATGAAGCTTGAGACTAGTTGCAGGTAATTTCACTATTGTAACCAGCCATGGTGAGAAGTTTGCAGGCTCTCCTGGTAACAGCAGCATCCAAACCAACCACAGCTTACATAGAGCTGTATGCTGTCCCAGCCTCTTAAATGAAGTTTAAACTGAAGTTTTATTTCCTGCTTGGAGCACATAGTGGGAAATATCTGTCATTACATAGGATTACACCACTGGTATGTGAATAAGCCTTTACAGCAGGTATAACTGACAGAGGTAGGCTGTAAGAATGCTGTTAGAAAAAAATAATGTGCGTATGCCAGTTTCGTCAGAGGCTGAAGAAGGAAATAGGAATGTGAGGTAGTATTGGAAAATTGAAACAAGATTTCTTTGACTCATCTTTCCCCTTGGCTTGTAGTTTGCTGATAAAAGGAAATACACAGAACAATGACATCTTGTATGGTCTTTGTAGTCTACAATTGGAGAAGGAATGCACTATTGCTTTAAGCTCCAAGGCAGTAAAAAACAAAAGATTTGAGGTGTCTCATCAGGTTGCATTGCTGGGATTTCTCCATGTGTGAGATGAATGTGATGATGCTTACTGTAGCACGGGTCTGTGCATAGTGTTGATAGCTTTGGGAGGAGAAGCTATGGATAATTATTCATCTACGGCTTTACAAATTAAGGTGTCAAAAGGTAGTGAGAAAACTTAAGAGAGTGCCATGTGTTATTTTATAGAAGCTTCAGGACCAGCAAGGTGCTGAAAGTTGTCACACACTCTCCAAAACATAACACTTGCCTTTTATTTTCTGTTGAGTATGTGGTGTATACCAGGGAGCACCTTACACAAGCAGATACAGAAAACACAGCCTAGGTAGGAGGCAGCAGCACCATTATTCTATTTACTTGCTGTTACTTAAAATTGATTTAATTTAAAACACACCTTAGTAATTGTCAGAAATAGAAAATCTCTGACCAAGTGAGTCTGAGATCCCATTTACCCACCACTGCAGCTGTGTTGTGTGGTCTGAGTGCAGTCTGTGCTGCAGAAACTTTCTGATGTAGAGGGAAGGAGCTAGTTTCATCCACAGAATGCAGGGAACTTTTTCATGTTTATTTAGGCTAGTGAGTTAAAATCACAAAATATTTCTTGAAAATGGCATGTGTGAGAATCACAGTTGTGGTCAGGTGGTATGGCTGGAAAGAGGTTAAAACAGTATAAAAATGAGGTGGCCCCTCACTTTGCTTTCTGTCTCCCAATGCAGCTGGGTGCAGCTGCATTTGCTCTCCTTTAAGTGACACAGAAATGACTAACATGGTAATTGAGACTACAGGAGGAGACTGCTGAGGGCAGGTCAAGGAAGCTGTAAGCACTGATTTGGTCCAGGTTGGTAGCAGCTGTTAACTGTCACCTCATCGTTTCTGTTCACTGAGTTGTAGGGAAGAAGTGGATGGTGGTGGATTAAGTCCAGCTGCCAGGGGCAGAGGTCTACATGATGTGCAGCACTGTCAGGCATTGTTAAGTGTCTTTGCAGATAGCTCTGGATTCAGCAAATTTGGAAGAACTTGCAGTCACATTTGCTGGCAGGTTGGGTTAAGAAATGTTGCCTCTACCCATGCTTGTGGCTGTGCAAGGACATTAGACTAGAATTTTGCTGATTTAACATTACCTTGCAAGTGAATTATCAAGGAAAAAGTGGGAGGAGTGTGAATAGCACGAAAGAATTTCCTCCCTTTATCCACTGAATTACTTCTTCCCTTTGCAGTCTTGTTTTCTTGGGTAATACAAGCCCTTATTCCCATTCAGTAACACCAATCCTGCCTCCAAATATATTGCCCTGTGTCTGTGCTTTGTTGCTCTGCTCTCTCAAGAGGATTTCAGAGCTTGAAATGTCACTATACAAAGCATCTTCCAGACACCACCGTATAGGTTTGTTGCATAGGATGCTTTGCTTGAACTTCTTTGGGTGGCCCCAGCACAAAGTACCTGTCACTGGTGAGGCCACACCTTGAATACTGTGTTCTGTTTTGGACCTTTCACTACAAGGAAAGACACTGAGATGATGGAGTGTCTAAAGAAGGACAATGAAGCCAGTGAAGGATCTGGAGAACAAGCCTTATGAGGAGAGACTGAGGAAATAGGGGTTGTTCAGTCTGCAGAAAAGAAGGCTCAGGGGAGACCTTATCACTCTTTACAACTACCTGAAACAGGCCACATTGGAACAGGCTGCCCCGGGCAGTGGCTAAGTCCCTGGAGGTATTTTAAAAGTATGCAGATGTGATGATTAGGGCCATAGTTTAGTGATGAACTTGGCTGTGCTAGGTTAAGGGTTGAAGTCAGTAAAGGTCTTTTCCAACCTAAAAAGATTCTATGATGCCAAGGCCACTAGATGGCACCAGGGACTGACTGATTAATAGCTGGTCTAATGGAGTACTACCTTTAGACTAGAATTCCTCCTGTTATCACGGATGACAATATTTATTCATAATTCATAATAAATACAGACACAAGCAATATTTATGCAGTTACTTTTATTTTGTCTGTTAGAGAATCATTTGCAAATGGACTTTGAATTCCCAGGTGTTGCAGAAATGATTGATGTGAATAAAATTCAAACTGATTTTATCTTAGGCTCTGCATTTTGTCTGATCATTATTCTTTGTGTACGTATGTAGCTTAAATTGCTGATGTTCTTACTCTTCCTTGATTGCATAACTGAAACACTTTGTATGATAAATAATGAATAAATAATGATAGCTGTTGCCTAAATACATATGTTCATATAAATACACAAATGTGAGAATTCGTGTAGTGCCTGATTTATTCCAGCTGGCTCGATAGTTGTGTGCTGTTCCTTTTCAATTTATAAAAAGCAGAAATATGGACTTACTGATTATTGTTCCAGAATTCAGAACAAAGCTGATGAACTTCTGTCTGGAAGCATCTTCAATTTAGTGAAAGGAGGAAGAACAGGAATAATTTAATCCTGCTAGAAAGTGAAATAGTGCACTGCCATTGCAGGAGGGAGTGGAAGCTGCATGAATGTATGGAGATGTTAATAGAGTTAGAGATCAGGAAAAGCTGTGTAGGGCACATCTCTGGAAGTGCTCAAGGTGAGACCCTGAACATCTCTGTCTTATAGGTGGAACAGACAACTGTCTGCACGTGGGATAATTTCCCCTGTTGTAAAATAACATTAAGCCTGTGGTTATATAAAGAGCTAGGGCAGTGGTGCTAGTGATTTTGCTGTTGGTCGTATCATCTGGCCTTTTAATGCTTTGGAGATAAACTGATCAACTTTTGGAATGGTAAATTCTTTAACTACAGTTCTCTATGAGGGAAAACTACTCTTTTTAAGTTGAACATTTTAATAATTAGTATATTTTATAAAATTAAAAAAAATCTAGACAAGTTGTAGTATGTAAAATCATTAATTGGTCTCTAAGTCCTTTAAAGAAGCTACTCTGTGTCACAAATGGATAACTGATTGAAAAGAGACATTTTACCAAACAAGACTACTGTGACTTCCAACCATGGAAAGAGCTTTTATCTCTCTCTGTATTGTTGTTTTATATCAGGGTGAACCTGGACCAAAAGGGGAGAAAGGAGACCAAGGAACAAGCGGAGAACCTGTAAGCAGAGCTAAGTGCATTTGCTTTTCAACTTTAACAGAGAGGACTTGAGAGCTGCCTGTTTTGGAAGCTCTGTCCATAATTGTAATGCTCTTCTCAGCAGAAAGGGCCACGGTGGTGCTTAGCTTTGTACTGACTGTAGAGGAAGCTACATGACTTTGTAAATTCAAGCACATAATTTACAGCTCTGGGCCTCAGTAGCTGAAAAGAGAGCTATGAGGTTTGTTAGACAGAGCTTCACTAACGGTAAGATTCTACAAGATTTATTACCAGCGTTTGAAGTGATTGTGACCTCTCTAAACTGAGCATTAGGCTACTCCATTTGTATTCTGGACTGCTCTTGTTCTGAATGGAGCCTCCAGGCCTCCAGGAGAGACAGAGTTCTGTGCAGTCACTGCTTCTATAAAAAACACCCTCTCTTCTCTCAGTGTGAAGGAGAAACATCTCCTTCTGCTCAGAAGAAAGAAGCAGTTTCCTTCAGCAGCTTCACCTCTCCCTCTGTTTTTACAGGGATTACCTGGGGTCCCAGGTGAACAAGGTGTCCCAGGACCTGCAGGAGTACAGGTAAGAGGGCCCAGCATTGCAGAAAATCTTTGACATGGCTAGAGAGAGGTGCCTTCGAGGTCTGTATCACTCTAAGTAATTCTTCCCTTGTGAGCCAATGGCCGACTCCTCCTCCCTCATTGTTGTAAGTTCAGGGACTTCTGCAGAGGTATTTACTTATACACAGGAGGAAAACCAAAACAGAAATATGACATCTCTGTAGCATGATCAGTGTTGGCTGGGAGACTCCTTTCAACTTCAGGATACTTCAAGAGGACATCTTGTATTGGTGTCACCAAAGCACAGGTCTCACAGATAAGTTACCAGAGTATGTTGCCAAAATGTTGCAGTGCATTCAGGTTTAACCGGAGACCATCTGACCTTGCATGCACCATGGCTTATATGAAACTGACATTAGAGTCTCAATTATCTTCTGAAAGTGTCTTGGCTTATGCCATATTCTTTCCAGCCATCACTGAGGTATATTTTTACCCATGTCATTGTGGGAGGGTGTTCACTCTGCTATTATCTCTGCTGTGCCCAAACTATATATCAGCTATAACTTGGACATAACAGTTTGAATATCTTAATAGCAGTCTTAGCATTATGGAAAACACAGTAGCACCATGCAGCTTTTAATTAATATCTGGCAGATGGGGGACTGGTCAGTGAGCAGACTTTGTCCTGCCAGAACGTGTAATAAGGGGCTGCATGGTATGTAGGATGGGGAGAAAACCTCTGGACCGTGATCTGTTTTGACCACGTCTAGATAGCAGGTGGTTGTAGTTGAGAACTACCAGTGAAACATCCTCTGTGCAGGGAGACCATCACAGCTGGGTTGGAAATAGAGTAGCTAGCAGCCCTGAGGGTAGAAAGGAGTTTCACCCAGATGAATGCCTGTGAGTTTCAACATCCTATGGTGAGAAACAGCCTCTGAGTTGATCGGTCATTAGTAATTCTTGTTAGGTCTCAAGGTTTTATTTTTGTATTTCATTTTCTCAATGCACAGAGAAGTAGGAGCCTCATCTATTAAATTCCTCTACGAACTGATTAGCAAAAACCTAGTGCATGTTTGGGCATCTTGGGAAGTCTTTTTGTCTGACAGGCAGTTCCACCCCATATCTAATCAGCCAGTATTTCTCTTTCCACAAAGGGCACAAAGGGGCAGAAAGGAGCGCGAGGAGAAGCTGGAGCTCCTGGAGAGCCTGTGAGTAATTGCTTCCATTGCAACATTTTTTCCTGTCAGTAACACACCTTTAGGGATACTGAAATCAACGCCCCATAGATTTGTAGTCCCAGACTGCTTGGGCACAGGGCACATCCAAGCTGCAGCTGGTAGAGTCACTGGTTGTGGGCAAACAAGCACAGCTGCACCAAATAGATCAACGTCTCAATCAGCCCAGCTTTGAATTGTGAATTTGTTGTTGGCCAAATCTCTTCTTCTCTAACAAAATGCCCTCTTTTCTGGATGAGGTGCCGGCAGAGCTTGTTACTGCACTGTGATATCAACCAAGCCCAGGAAGCCAGCTGCTGCAGGGAGCTCACTTCTCAGCAGCAGCCTGAATTAGTTTTTGATCATGGTTGGTTTTAGGCTTCTTAGCCAGTTCTGCTTTCTCCAATACAGGCTCATCTGCAGAGGAATCATCACATACTGCTTTTTGAGGCGTGTGTTGTAGGGACTGCTGTTATTGTCTGACTACTAAAGAATAGCAAAAGATTCAAGTCCTGTTTTATTATTGTGAGACCATATAAGCCCTTTGCAGCTGAATAAAAGGCCAGGCACTTTCTTTGCAGGCAGAGAAGGAAGACAGAAGAACTATTTGAAATAACGATTGAGAAAGAGGATGTTTGTGTCTGTGAGAAGGAGGAAATGAGAAATCAAATTAAGCATCTTAGAGCACTGAAATTTCTTCTTTCATGGGTTTCCTTCTTAGGCTTGTGCTTAGATGTCGTCTCTATCAGTGCTTTAACTCTAAACCTTGAACTGCCTGTCTTCAGCTCTCTTTCTTGGTTAAAGAACTCCTTAGTCTTTTTAGGAAGAAAAAGGACAAACAAGCAACCAAACCAAACCAAACCAAAGCAAACAAAACTCACAACCCCACCCCCCCACCCCCCACCATGCAGTACAGTAGTACATGCAGTATATATAAGTACCTTTTTTTGCACCCTTTTACAAACTGTCACTGCTTGAAATGTTGCTGTTGGCTCATGAACCAGTGACTGTAAATAACACAGGAATAAGCAAACCTTTAATTCTCTTTTAATAAGCCAAAGGGAACAGACATTCACTTTGTGAAGAGCTGTGCTGTGGAAGATTTGCATCATCTCCTAACTGTTTGCATTGTCCTTTTGCAAGATATTACTGCCAAACTCTTCCAGTAGCAGGGATTTCTGTAAGTCAGATAATTTCAGTTTGCTGATGCAGATGTTTTTAAATAGTCTGTCTGGTTTACCCTAAACGGATTAGGTATGCTAATAGGAATCCTTTTCCTTGCAAATATGTGATGACAGGTGAGCCCTGGCCAGTGAAGGGTGAAGAGGAAATACAGAGGTAGTGTGGTCAAGTACAGAGGAAAATGTCTAAATGCAGCCTGAAAACCCCAAACACACATTTCTAAGAGGACATAAATCCCCAAATATGTAATGTCATGTCCTTTATTCATTTTTGAGGACACACATGGGCTTTCTCACCCTAAAAAGCTTTCACTTTCAGAGAAAAAAAGACCTGGTATTCAGATCTAAAACACTCTGAAAGGTTGTACTGTTCATCTGTTTAGTTTAAATGAATAATTTTAGATTTTGTTTCCCAGAGAAGAGAAAGGCAGATTTGTCCAAAAAAATCTATTTTTCTTGGTTTAATAAATCAACACATTTTCCTCTGTCCTCTTGATGTTTCTAAGACCAAAGTTTTCTTCCTGTATCTAAGCTAGATTTAGGTTTTATTTTAACAGAAGGTAATTTTAAGTTTCAAAAAAGTCTTCATCCATTTTGTTTTGTTTCATGCTTCTTTACACTAAGAAGTGTTTCACAAAAAAGGCTGTTGTCTGGGAGTTTTTTAATGCTTGTGCAACACTGTCTGACATGAAATCTAATCTCACTTGGAAAATCATGTTCTTGTGGTGATACAAGTTGTGAACTACATGTGCCCTTTGCACATACTTCATTTTCTTAAAACAGGGTGTGACTGGACCAGCAGGGCCTCCAGGTCCAAGAGGCTTGCCAGGAAATGTGGTATGTATGCACCAGTAGATTTGTTTTCCCATCTGTGCCCTGATTTCTGTATTTAATAAGTTTAGTTTTCCCTTACACAATGTTTACTATCAGGTTCAAAAGGCTGTGTTTCATTACATGTATTTTATGGCTGAACAGAAAGATCTGAAGATCTGGAGACACCTGGGGATGGTGTGTCCATGAAACATATTCTCATACGCATTTGTATCAAGAGGCAAGCATGGAGCTGCTTCACTCCTCACCAAATTGCCAAAAGTTATTTTTGCTGCTAGCTGTTTATGAGAAAAACTGGTGATTGTTTCCTTTGCCTCATTTTAATTTCTTATTTCCTTTTGAAAACATGATTTCTTGATATAAAAATTGCAGAGTAAACTCAAATTTTTATTATGAATAGATTTAAGTATTTGACCCTACAATCAGAGCCTTGAAATCAATGTGGTGTCCTCTTCTCCTTACCTCAGTAGAAGTTCATCACCAGTTGTGCAGGATAGAGATTTTCATGTTTGGGGGGGGAAAAAAAAAAATCTTTGGAATAACTCAACTCCCTGCTCCACCACTGTAATTTTATTTCTATCACCTGAGGTTTCTTTAGGTTTACACTGGAGTGTGTGAAAACCAGCAGTTAGACTCCGCTGTTTAATGTATTCAGGCACGGTGGTTTAGCACAAAGGGCTCTTTAAGGCAGAATTTATCATCTGGGCAATCCAAGAAATCTTAAACTGCCTTTTTACTTATTGTTAAGATAAATTTAATTGTATTAACATAGTGACTCAATTTCAAACTGAAAGATAACAGTGAAAATGAAGACCTTTTCCAATTTCATATTCCTTTAAGCAAACCTCTATACCAGTAATACCAATATATTAACTATAAAAGCTAATATAGTTGGAACCAATTTGTAGTGGTATAGAAAGGAAATTAATTATCACATCCATCCTGTGAGAAGGTCAATCCAATTTTACTGGTGCCAAGACAGCATTTCACATCTTAAAATGGAGCACCATTCTGTAATGTGTTTTGGTGAGCCAGAAAGTTGTGGTATTTTAATCTGGTGTTCTAAATTATCTATATTTTTACAAGAAATCCTTTGAGATCTACCAAGATGTGAAAACAATTGAAGACTAAAATAGAAGTAAGATGAACGTAGTTGTGTTTTCCAGCCTATAGCTTTGGAGAGCAGTAGCCATAAAAAAAAAATCAATACTCTGAGACTTTTGGCTTCTCTGATACAGAGTTGACGGTGAGGGTCTGTTGGTAAAAGATTAGCAACTGCTGAAGATTTTGCAGAATGAAAAAAGTGGTTATTGGTAGAAGGAGAATGCACAAATATGGGATGAGCTCAATTTCTGCTTTTGCTGCTCAGCTCTTTTTTACATTGAAAACCCCCTCCTCCTTGAAGCATTCGGTACACAGCTCTTCTGTGGTGTTCTCTGGATTACAGGTTGTCTGTGCTGTGAGATGTGAAACCGACACTAATCATTGAGCTAGATTGTACTGAACCCACAGATCTATCCGTTTGCTTTAGGATCAAATATTGGCTAAAAAAAAAGTTTTAAGCTTTCAAGATCTTTTCTCTCCAGGGTGTACCCACAAACTCTGGACTACCAGGAAAGGCAGGAGAAAAGGGGGAAAAGGTGAGTTGGTTCTTTCATGGATTTGTTTTTCTTCTTGGGCATTTTCAGTAACTTGGGCCGGAAACACTCTGCAGTGGAAAGGAAAATTGTTTCACAGGCTCATGAATGGCTTAGATACATTGGGTCACCTTGTCGGACCTCCTCTTTTACACATCCCATAAGGATTTCACCCTGTTGCAGCTTTACAATTCACCTTAATAAAACCACTGAGATACAACTGAATACAGAGAAGTCAATGGTATGCATTTTGCAATGATCATCTTCTGTCCTCACTGCCTGACAGGAGCAGAGGCTTCATGTTTTAAGTGCAGGAGTCCGAATTCATCACTGTAAATCCGAAGCTGGAAGAAAAACTGGATTTCATAGTTAGGGAACTGAGAATTCTGTATTCTTGATAAGCTGCTCTAACTGGACCATGAGTTCAGGTTTCCAGTGCATCTTCACTTACCTTTTGCCTGCCTCACCTAACTGTTATGCCCTATCTCACAGATAAACAGTGAGATCAGGAGTTTGTAATTTGCCCATATATGGCACCATGCCCAGATGCTAGAGTCTTGATCTTCATTTACTGGAGTGGAACCAATGAATCAGAAACATGCCCTCATATATTCTTCTATTTGAAGTTTAAAAGGGGATGAATCCCAAGCCCTTCAATCAAATAATCTTCCAGATTACTGAGATCTGTCTTGAGGTCATGTGTAAACAAAGGGCTCTCTCATATAGATGGTCCCCAAAATATTTTTGAAGTCCCCTTTTACTTTCCTTAAGGAAAATTACAAATGCCTTGAGATCACTGAAGGAAAAGATTTATTGTAAAAGAGGGTTTGTTATGATACCAAGGGAAATTCAGATGAGAAGGCTGGGAAAAAATGGTCAGTTACAATGAAAGATCTCAGACAGGGATTGTCTTTAGTATGCTAAAACATTTGTTGGATTGTCTTTTACAGGGTGATCCTGGAAGAGATGGAAAAGTGGGTTTACCTGGACCAGCTGGTGAGCCAGGGCCTGCTGGACAGCCAGGCTTGCCTGGTAAGGGTAAAGATGGAGAACAGGTAAGTATTACTGGCAAGCTTTGCACTTGAGCTCTTCAGTGTAAGATAGATGAGTGTGACTTCTGCAGGAGTATGGTGAGTTTCTGATGGAGTTAGACTGCATTATCACCAGCACTCACAGGCTATCTACTTGAAGACAGGAGAAGCCTGGCTATGCAAAACTCTGCAGATCACAGTGCTTCATCCAAAAACATAGAGATAACTGAAGCTGTATTTATCACCACTAAACCCTCTTCAACGGCCATGGTGGCCTCTGAAAATGGAGAGCTTCACAAAGCATAACTGTTGTTGTTGTACAGAAGTAATTAGCCTGATGGAATTTCACTAAAAGCATCTAATTATAGCCAAGTTTGCAGTTTGTTTATTTTGCCTAGATGTCATCAGTTAAATACTGCCAGGATGGTGTGAGGCAAGGAGGATCGTGGTGGGAATGCTTGTGCCTTGACTGTCTCAAAGTCTAGCCTCCTGTTTGGCTGCATAATTATTGTTTTCTGGTTTTGGCTGCTGCTTCAGGGGCAAAGAGGACCACCAGGCTTGCCAGGACCCTTTGGACAGAAGGTGAGCATGGGCTGTATTGTGGACTGCTTCTATCAGTCACTGAAAAGTAGTTTGTGCAGCTGTCACTCAAAAATGTGTTTCTAGTCTACGAGGAGGTTCCTTTCTTTATTATGCCAGTATGTTTCTAGATGTAAATATAAAGATATGAATTAGCCACGTTTGCTTCCCACATTTAAAATTTCTTTCAGTGTCTTTTAAATTCAACCCAGACTATGGGCTAAATACACCCTTTTTCAAGGAAACTGGGACTGAGGACCTTTAATCCATACAGCTGGAGAGACACTGCATAGCTAACAGATGATCTACTCTTGAGACCACCTGTCAGATGCTCAAAGAGCACTCCTCTGTAGCACTCAGTTCCTTCATCTTTCTCCAAGGAGGATGTGAATTGTTTTTTAATGGGACCAGCTAAGTTCTAGTTTGCCCTCCAATATTGTAGTTAAGGGAAAGATCTGCTAGTTGATGAGGTTAATGATACTAATTTCTTCAGCCTAAAGTATTGTTTACTTCCTTATAAGTACACAGCAAATAAAGATAGAAATAAAACAGCAAAACCCTTTACTTCTGGGAGCATCTGGATTGTGCTTAAATCTTCAATCAGACATGTTAGAAATTCTTCTATTTGAAATGACTGTATCCTTATTTGTATTTTAAGAAGAACAGAATGTTGAAACTGATTCTGTAAACAATATAAGTAGGAATATAGCAGTTTGAGACTAAAAGTCCAATAGTTTTGAAAGTATAAAATTGCTATGAAATATTTTCTTTTTTTGTTTTCCTGCATTCTGCATAAATGCATTGTAGTCTGTTCTATATATCTTTTGACAGTTCAGAACACATGTAATAATAGAGTGAGAGTTAATATAAAAGTCAGAAAGAAACACTAAAAGAAATCTCATTAAATATTCTATTCAACATCAACAGAAGACGGTAGGAATCTTAATTGTGTGTGGGGAAATACTATTGAACTTTTTGTATTTAAATGATGTTCTTGAATAAAATAACAGATAACAGATCTGCTGGAGTGTCTGAACTAATCAGAATACATTTTTTTCTCACTGTCCTTGCAGGATTGTTTCTTTGTCATATAAGATTAGTTTAAAAAGAAAGAAAGAAAGAGGGGAAAAAATGGGGGATGTTGCTGAATTCAGTTAAGAGACTGAACTTTGAATGTGCAGAATCCACGGCTAACATTTTTTCTGTCATTTAATATAGCTGGAAATAGTGTAATAATAAATAACATAATAAGATTCATTGTTATAAGTCTACTGCCAACATGAGACCAAATTTCACAACTGTAATACAATCCATACAAATCTTATTTGATTTCTCCCTATAGAAAGAAAACAGATGCTAAATTTAAGTACTTCAGATGAATTCTTTCTTAACCCTCTGCCTACAATGCCCATTAGAGTGTCAAGTAGTTGCCTGCATTCTTCAGGTTTTACTACTGAAAATCCTGTTTTCTAGAAGAGAAATCTCACCTTTTGTGACATAGTCCTCTAGAGAGTAGTAGACCCCTTGAAATATTTTTTAACAAACAAGTATTGGTACATTTTCATGAGTAGACCTGCATTTATGAAGGAGAGTATTAAGATGTAACCAGACATCCCTAATTCTGTTTTCACTGGATATATAGTGTTTAGCTGGATAAATAGTGTTTAGCAA
Organism: Ramphastos sulfuratus; assembly: GCA_013399055.1. Classification (NCBI taxonomy): domain Eukaryota; kingdom Metazoa; phylum Chordata; class Aves; order Piciformes; family Ramphastidae; genus Ramphastos; species Ramphastos sulfuratus. Next base: position 202,362 of record WBNM01002940.1, read on the forward strand.
TGCTTGCAGGTTAGCCATCTACCAGAGAAACACAGAGAAAAGTTTGTTGTGGTTCTTAGTATTTCCTCAAGCCAAAGAGAACACCAAATACCCTGCAGACAACTGGAAATGCTAGAAGTTGGATGCTGTGCACTAAAACAAATTAAAACATTTTCAGAGGCTGTGTTCCCACTCAGTTATGGGATGTAGCACACAGTGACATTGTGTGAGTGCTCACACAGGTGAGATGGGGCTGGCTCTTGTGAAGGAAAGGAGAAATCTTCTTGGCATGACATGCAGTAACTGCTGCCCCAACGTGGTACTGTTCCTCTGTGGGTGGAATTAGGTCAGGATGTATCAGTACTATGTTCTGCTGTAAAGCCTGATTGCATTTTAGCACATTCTCTCAATAATGCACAAAGCCCTTAACTTCTTCCTTTGTTTCAGGGCGAGAGGGGAGCTCCTGGCCTCCCTGGACAGCCAGGAGACAGAGGTGTGCCAGGAATCGGGCTGGCTGGACCCCCTGTAAGTGGCAGGTTCTGCTGCAGCCTGTAGCAAGGCAAAAACTTAGCCCTTGCCATCTGGGGGATGCATTGCCTGTGTTCAGCTGTGTCAAGTGCCTGAGGGACATTTTACCCTCTGATGCAAAGATGCAAACTGCAAACTAAACCAGGGGCTGCTCTTCACGGCTCAGATGTTTACAAGTCTGCTGTGAAGGCTCTTGATGCACCTGGTTTCAGTTGAAAGAGAAAGGCAAAGCAGTACTATAGGAGTGATTGATATCACCAGCTGTTACTCCTGACTTTTCCATGTCATCTTGACACACTGGCTTTGGATGTGATTTGAGATCTGTGCTGAGCCAGCAGCTCTGGTCTACTAGGCAGATATAACCTTGCTGTCATCCTATGTGTGACACACATGCTCACATTGGTGACATAGTCAGCACTCTGATAAGGGAATTTAAAATCAGATTCCTTAAACTGCTGCATTCCAAGAGAGCCATCATCCCCATAATTTCTCAGAAATAGTTAATTTGGCCTCATCCAGCTCTGCCCTCACCTCCTGTTATAAGGAGGCTGCTGTGTGTCTGCTGTGGAAAATTTGGATATTCGTATCAGTGGAGTTCCATCATTCCAGTACTTGTCATGTAGAACTCCTCTTGAGAGGAGGGGAATTTGGGGGTACTTTGCTCAGAGTCCTCCAGATGTGCCCTGAATTTGCAAGTAAAATGCGTTTGGGATGAACCAAACTTTATTCCTGGCTGTAATTGCTAGAGGACATCTGAGACCTTGCCTTCTTTCAATACCACTGTACTCGCCTGGATACTGTACCAATCATAGTTTTCAAACTCTGATTATCTAGATGCTGGTTTCCTAATTAGTACAGGAAACTACCTTGAAATGGTAAGTCATATTGCTGCGTAATATAGGTTGACAAAACAAGTTTTCTGAGATGTAGCTCCAATTACTATTTTCTTTTGCCATGCTGAACACCATATAAGGTAAAGCAAACTGGGTCAGCCATGTTTCATGCTGTGACTTTGTCATGGCCTTCATGGTCCTCTCTGGATTACAAATGATTGAAGATTTGCTGGGTGCTATTTGTTATGATGTTCTTTCATTTCTTAATGTTGTCATTAATATTAAAATGAAATTAGCAAGTGAGTATCTGGCTTGTTTGAAAGGCACTAGGCTGTGGCTAGTTTTTAATTACTGATTTTTAGATTCAGTACAGAGGTAGAAGAGTTCACTTTTGCATCCTGATGTACACCAGATGACAAAGTTATTCTTCACTGGGGCATCTGCATATCCATGAACACAAATGACTAAGAACTTGATTCCAAAATAGACATTACTTGTCTCATACCAGAAGATGACATTTTTCTATGTTGTTTTTTGACCACTGTCAGGATGAACAGCCACTTACATGACACACTATTCCTGACTGATTTGTTTTTATTTAATCTGCTTCACTAAATACTTTTTTTCGACAACTATTATGATGGTTTTCTCCACCATAGATTCAGCATATCCTCAGATCCAATTCAAAGACCCTGGGATTTGAAAAACACTGTATAACCTTGCATCCATCAGGCTTTTACAAAGACTGAGTCCCACAGAAAAACAAAAACAAAAACAAAAACAAAAACAGAATAAAGTCTGCAGAGCTGCATGAGTGCATATTACACACTAAATTAAAGGTGTCAGCCTGTACACTTTCTAGATGTGTAGAAGAATTTTGTGCATAAAAATTTCAACTTCAGAGCTGAGAGAAAGCAACTCATTTTGTTTGGAGCCCTCGCCCAGTTGCCTTCTGTACCTCTAACATCTTTTGGTCTTTGCTCCCTGCATGAAAGGTATATATACAAGAGTTGTGGGGTTTTTTGTTCTTCTTTTTATTGGTTGTTTTTTGGTTTGTTTTTTTTACTTTGCCAAAGTATTGAGTTACTAAATACATGCCACTGAGCATTAGCAGTGTGTTCTTCCCAACTGAACCATAAGCAGAAGAGGGGACTGCTTGGAGAAATGGGGTGAATTCACTTGCTTTTGCTGAAATTGCCTGATGGGCGTGTCTGCTGCATTAAGTAGAAGGGGTTTGTTCTTGCTCTGCCTTGCCCTGTTCATGGTACTATGGATTCAGAATCATCTTTAGCCTTTGCTTGAACAGAGCATCAAGGCATCTTGCATGGAAGGCTGTGTGAGGATTAGTGAATTTATGGTCAAGAGAGGTAACTGTCCCACTTTACAATGCACTGTTGCAGCCCCTCCTTGAGTATAGTGTGCAGTTTTGGGTGTCTTAGTAGGGGAAGGACATCAGACTACTGGAGGGTGTCCAGAAGAGGGTGATTGAAATGGTGAAAGACCTAGAAAGGAAGATTTATGAGTGGCTGAAGTCACTTGGCTTGTTCAGCTTGAAGAAGAGAGGGCTCAGGGGTGGCCTTATTGCAGTCTACACCTACCTTAAGGAGGGCAGCAGAGAGGGAGGTGCTAATCACCTCTCTGGTGATCAACAGGACATGAGGAAATCGAAACAAGCTGTTCCAAGGGAAGTTTAGATTGGACATTAGAAAAAGGTTCTTCACTGAGAGAGTAGTTGGTCACTGGGCAGAACTGGTGACAGAACCAAGCCTGTGTTCAAGGAGCATCTGGGCAATGCTCTTAGGTGTATGATGTAGTTTTAGTTAGTTCTGTGAGAAGCAGGGAGTTGATATCCTTACAGTTCACTTCCAACTCAAATTATGTTCTATGATTCTATGACTGTGCTGACAAAGTGCAGGGATACAACTGTCCTCTCTGGTGCCTTCCTCTCTTTATTTCTCCACTTTTTCTTTCATGATCCACCTTAATTTCTTCATTACTCTGCCACTAATCCTTCCCCTAAATGTACTGCTGTGGGTATTGCACACTCCAACAACATCTGTGTGAGCAGCCTGTCACACTTGTACCTTGTCCTCACCCTTCCTTTTCCAGTGCTTTAGAATCCACTCTCATGATCCAGGAGGTGATGCGAATTTAGTGATTTGACCGTTGTGTCTTTTCTGTTTGCAGGGTCCTGTGGGACCCCCAGGAGACAAAGGGTCATTGGTATGTCTTTCTAACTATACCCAAATTTTATGGAGAGGGAATAACCATATTAATTGTGTTTCTACCAGTAATTTCATTAAGGCATATTTATTTAGTTTCTTTTGTCCAAGAATGGTAGGATCACAGAGTGTCTGACTGTCCAAAAAGGACTTCTCTTGTACATTACCAGCTACTTGTCTGCTGTATTGAGTTGTGAGAAAGAGTTGATGGAATGGTGGCAACTTTTTCTTACCTCTCAAAACTACTATAAAGGAGTGTGTCACTTGTTTAACCCATTTTATTCAAAGTATTTCAAGGTATATAACTCAAGACGCACTGCTGTCCTTATAAGCCAAGGCCTCAGAGATTTAAATAAACCAATTTTTGAGCATTTTTCTCACTTAAATCATACAGAAATCCCTGCATTTCAGTATTCAGCAAACATATTTGGTTCTTCAACATGCAGTTTCACAAGGATGCAATCCATTGGTGTGAAACACATATCTGTGTCCCATGGTCTTGGTATACGCTGCTACAAATTTCCAGCGCATCAGCAACTCCTAGCCAGTGTGCTAGCTGGCACTGAGGAGCTGGGCCTTCTTTTCTCCCCTGTAGTCCTGTGCTCAGTCATATTTTCTCCCTGTTCATAAACTTGCCTTCTATAAAGAGTCATTATTACCTTTCCAATTAAGGTATGTGAGACTTGACTTTGGTGATGTACGCAGTTCCTTGCGGCACAGAAATTACTGATGCTGTGATACTGCAATATGAGATTTAAGTTTTTGTTCTTGAACACTCTCACGGTTGTTTAACTGCTAGTTATATTTTTTCCCTAATAATTACTTGGCTCAGGATTTCTTCTCTTCAGCTAAGAAGTACATCATAAGTACTGTTCATGTTATTTGGCTTCTCTGTTCTTTCTCTACCAGGGTCCTCGTGGTGCTCCTGGTATCCCTGGACCACAGGGCCCTCCTGGCCAGGATGTAAGTAAAATAAAAGTGTAAGTGCTCACAAAATTTGCCAATGCTTAAATCCAATTTCCCCCAAAATTGTGCTACTCAACCACATTCAATGAGTGTTAGTAGGGTGGTCCAAATTAATGCAATTGCAGAAACAAAGTTCTGCATCAGGATTTCAGAGGGAAAAAGGGTTAGAATATGGAGAATAGTCTGAAGGAAAGTGATGGACTTTACCTTTTAAAAATGACAGTGGAGAAGGGTCTTTGGCAGCATAGACTGGGGAGCAATACCACACTGAAAAAGGATGATTGTTAAGCTGTCTAGGAACTTCTTAGAAGATGCTGAGATAAGTAACTTGTAGTGTTCCTGTGAAAACAAGGCCACAGCTGTTAAAAAAATACTCTTTGTGAGTTCATTTTGCTGCTGCTGCAGTGCATAAGAGATGACAGTTTAATCTCTTGGTGCATTGTCCTAACTCTTGCCATCTCAGTGGGTGAGTCATGGAGCTGAGGGATAGCAAGAAAGGTGGCAGCCTCCCAGCTGGAAAGCTGATCCCTTTTGCTGTCTGTCTCTGTCACAGTGTTTAATTGGGAAAAGACATAGTTTTTTTCTCTGTTGGTCAGCCAGCTCTGTGATGTGGAAGCCAGTCCTGGAGAAATACCAGCAAGGAGACTCTGAAGACTTTTGAAAGGCTTGAATTTGTGCCTCTTGAGGGAATTCTGGGCTGGAAGGGGGCACTTGCCTTCTATAACTCTCCATCTGAACAGCTGCGTTATGATGTTGTCATGACTGAAATGAATACTGGTCTTCACAAAGTTTGTGGCAAGAGACTTTCAACCTTAGTTTGGCTTTATTAATGTATATTAGAGGTCCTAAAAGGGGTGTTTTTCAATGGGATGGATCTTCTTTCTTCCTGCAGTGTTTGGAGAAGAAGGTCTAGTTTTCTTGTCTTGTGACAACGTAGATGGGAAATAATTACGGCCCAGGTATTGCTCCATGGCCTGTGATAGCAGAAATGGTTCTTTGCTTCCATCACTCTGTGTCCCTGAGCAGCCATAGATTCAGGATTGAATGTGTCCTGCTGACTGACCCTGTATCTCCTCACCTTGTCTGAGATTTATAATTATCAAGTTTTAACTAGCAGTTACAGTATTTTATTACAATTAATTTGTGAGGAGAGTGCCAGAGCCAGCTTTTCTGAGTGTCTCTCTGTCTCTACTCAGATCAGTGTTGACTTGTCATCTTTGCAGAGGCACTACTACAGTCTTTATGTCTTTCCCCACGGAAAATTACCCAAGCAGAACTATTCCTTAGGGTAGCTATAAAACACATTCTCTGTTACGTTGTTTTAATTGCATTCAATATGTCTATTAGGAGCTCTCTGTATACTACCTGTTAAGTAACTCCACCTGTGCTTCAGGAACTGTAAATGTTAATTGCTTGGCACTTTCCATCATTTCTTGATATAAAACAGGGAAGCCTGTTTTGACAAGATCATGCATTTGCAATTTCTTGATCTCCATTTTCATTTAGGATTAGCACAAAGGATTTTTTATTCTGCTTTTGCACTCTTCTATATCCATGCAGTATTCCTGTATTCTTTGAAGCATGCCCATTTTTTGTATTGTTATGTTTAAATGATATATCTACTAATTAGGAAAGCTTCACTTTGAATTGCTAATATGAATTTGCCATGTAATTCACAAGCCATTCAGTGGCAGTAGCCTTATTAACTTTCCTCACTGTCTTGATTTTTGCTGTGGCCTTTGCAAATGTATTTCATGATCTTTTTTTCCCAGGACTGAATAATTCTTTTAAATCACATTTACATACATTAGGTTATCCTCTGCATTATTTTTTTCCAGTTGGAGGCACATCAGATGTTCTTGCAAGTGTCTGCTACAAGTTGTATTTCCTGATACTGCAGTTGTATTTGGGAAGGTGGGAAAGTCTTTCACAGTAGCTTTGGCCAGAATTCTCTCTCATAGGTGAATAGATTGGGGTTTTTTCTGTTTGTTTGATTGTTTTTTTACATGACTACATTCTAGCTTCTCTCTAGTGTCCTAAAAGCATGTGGCATATGTTTTTGCAAAAGCACTACCCAAGGTCACCTTTAGAAATATCTGTTGGCAACTCAAACAAATATTGAGAGTTCTCAGGACAGTGCCTTGCTTTATTAAAACACAGGTTTTGAAAATCTTTGTCTAGGTTTACAAAGGTTGTTCTGTTTTAGCTTTGTTCTGTTTCTCTTAACAAAAGGTATAGTATTTATTTCTCCTCTAGAGTTCACCATGTCCATAAATCCCTATGGATTCTCTTCTTCTGGAACAAAGCTGGGATATATTGTCCTGTCCCATGTACATTATTTTCTTGTCTCTAAAATTTGCAGGGTTATTGGTTTATTGTTTGTGGGTTTTTTTTTCTGATTAACTAAAGTTCCAGTTCTTAAAGCCTGAAAAGTGCTTTCCCTATATATTTTTTCATAGTTTTTGTTTTTCCCTGTGGTAGGACTAATTTGTTCTATAACAGGACAGCTATGTACTGTACCTACTTTCATGCCCTCAGTTATTTCAAATATTGCTTACACTTTCCTTTTGGGGGAAAAAAATAAAACCCAAATCNAACCAGGTCCCCCTTGCTTAGCCTCTGGTGCCCAGGACTGAGGATCTTTGTCCAGGTGCAGTGATGTGGCTGCTGCATTCCTGTTTGTGCTTTCAACCAGAAAAAAAAGCTGTACATGAAGTCCAGAGATACAGACATGGATTCACAGACACAGCACACACTGACATGACTGATCACAGACTCCCACAGATAAGGTGCTGACTTCAATAGCACCTACATACAGGATGCACATACANTTTCATGCCCTCAATTATTTCAAATATTGCTTACACTTTCCTTTTGGGGGAAAAAAATAAAACCCAAATCCCATTATGAGATGCCAATTTTCCTGTATTGAATATTTTTGAAGTGCAGCCTGAAGTACTTTCTCTCAAAGAAACTGGCCAAACTCATATTCTGAGAGTTACTAAAAGTATTTCTACATGTTATGTAATATCTGTGTGCTGGTTTGAGCTNAGAGATACAGACATGGATTCACAGACACAGCACACACTGACATGACTGATCACAGACTGCCACAGATAAGGTGCTGACTTCAATAGCACCTACATACAGGATGCACATACAACATAAACACAGACTGTCAAGAGCTCTCCTTCTCTTCATCTAGTAGACAGGAGGTCACTTATGGTGGCACACAAGCACTGTTCTCTAGGTTCACAAGCAGATACTTTGAGCATTGGCACAGCCCCAGTATCATGCCATCCCTGCCCAGATCCCAGACTTCCTTACCTGCCTCACAGGTCTCCTATTTGCCTGCTGATCCAGCCTGATTCTCACTGCAAACATGAAACCCCCATCCACTTGTCCCTCTTGCACTCCACACTTATGATTTCCCATGGACATACCAGAACAGATGCCCTGCCCACCCAATACCCCACCCTACACCCAAGTTCCCTTATTTGCCAACTGGTCCAGCTTCAAGTTTTCTGATGAATGCACACACATCCTATACACTTTCCCCATCCCAGATGGCAACATGCAGTTTGGCTCAGACTCATGGTCTCAGGCCAGCCACTGTCATGGAGCTAATCACTCACCTTGTTCATACTGGTCTCCCTAATGGGTTGTGCCAGAAACACGCATCATTCCCTCCCAGTGGCTGGAGGTTAAAGACCCCTGCACTCACTCCAATAGCTGTCAACAGAGGCTGGAGGAGCCTACATCCTGCATCTGACTCCAGTAGTTGGCACCAATTTTCACTTATGTACATACACGTCCCACCAATAGCTGGCACTTAGTCCTTGCAGCACACATACATGTTATGCAGAAAGATGCTTAAGAAAAGGTTTGATAAGACACGAGATTATCAGACAAAACATAGTGACCAGATGCCAGGGTCAGCCAGACAAGTGCACTGACCCTGTCCAGTTTTATGCATGACTGGCCTCTTCTATACCCTCATGCATCTCCACAGCTCTATCAATTTTTGCACCTCTCCCAGATCAGGGTTCCCCTGGTTTACAATCTTACTACCTGCAAAGCCCAGGCTGATTTTCATGGAAGTGCACCCTGTGGTTTCTCGACAGCCCATCAGGCAGTGTGAGTGGCAAGGTTTGCTTCTTGTTGGGTCTGAGTCTGGGTTTATTTTCTTTCTCATTTCCTCCCTGCTGTAGTTTCCAAATTAACAAGGTCCTGGATCAAACAGCCTTGCTTTAATAAACCTTCTCACGCTCCCAGTGCCTTCTTCAATTAGTGTGACTGTCCAGGTTTAGTTCCCATCATTGCCCTCCTTATTTGTTGGCCAGGTTTGTACCCCTGTATGTTCTTATTTACAACTTCCTCCTTATTTTCACTTCTTGCTTTGAAAAAGATCCCTGACTAGATACTGCTGAAGGAGCAGACACTCTCTGGCCAAATAACCTTACACTACTCATTTTTTGAAAGTATCTACTCTCTTCAGTGTGTCTATGGGGATAGATAAAATGTTTCTGTTCAACACACCTACTTAGTTCCCTTAGATTAGAAAACAATCTGAATGAGAAATTCTCTTGTCCTACTAATAGCATGAGGGCACCCATTTAATAGGCTCTTTCTGTATTTTTATTATGATAATTTTAATTAGCATAAACACTGAATTAACCACATTTTAATTATGTTAATTATTCACGATAACCAGGGTCCAGTATTACCAGGAAGTTAATCTTCTCCTGAATTTATTTTCATAATTACAAAAACTTTGTCGATGCATATATTACTGCCATTGGATCTGAAAAGCAGTTTACTCTTCTGGGGTCGATTTTCCCTTGCAATTAAAAAGACAGTTCCAAGTGCTTGTTTTAGAATGCATACATTCCAAACTGGAGTACGCTTATTAAAGCTCCTATTGGCTTTTTATTCCTAGGAATTATAACCTATTTAAGTTAACTACACCTCAAGTTTAATTTTCAGCCTTGTAATACAACTACTCCACTGTAAGCCTGTCTCTCGTGCACTTTCTTTTATTATACACTGGCTTCCTTATACACTTTCTTTTATTTTCACATGTATCTCTTACCCAAACATGATTTTTCAGTATGTCTTTCTGCACAGCTTCCATCAGTTTCCAGATAGAGAGCATTCCTGTGTGTCAGATTTTGCAAACCAGTAGCAACATTCCCACATCATGTTAGCATTTCTTTGAAGTGCCACAGTTTTGGGGCAGACTCCTTTAATATTTTTGGGTTTGTGTTTTTTGGCTGGTTTTTTGGGTGTGGGTTTTTTTGTTTGATTTTGGTTTGGGGATTTCCCCCCCATATTTTCCAGCTTCCTTTTTACCATTTTCTCCACTGTTAACGTCATGTAAAGGGGTATAGATGCAATACATGGCTGAAGGAGGTCATCCCATTGAGTCGTGAGATTCAGGGTGGACCTTCTTTCTTTCTAGACTTCCTCTCAGGGAGGAGCCTAAGTGTGTCTAAATCCACTATTAGTCCTAGAATTCGTCAGTGGTTTATGACTAAGATTTATATGTCAGTAGCCACTTATTAGAATCAATGTTTGCCTGTTTCAGAGCCCTGTCTAGAACTTTCACTGAGAACTTTCCTCTGCTTTGAGCTCTGCTTCCAGTTGCCTGTCCTCTGATAATGCAACGTGCTGAAGTGTTCATTTCAGCTCAGAAGGGCATTCTTCAAAGGACATTCCGTTTTTGGCACCCTCATCACTTTCAACTGTTTGATTTTTCCTGGGGATGCTGTGGCACATAGCTTAATTTCATATCTTGGTTTATTTTGCACCCTGTTAAAGATAGGGTTCCCAGCTCCACATCAAACAGCATTCAAGAAAATAGGTCTACCCATTTTTGTCTCAAGGCAGTCTGATGCAATGTGAATATTACAGCCATGCTTAACTCTTTTTTAGTACCTCAGTTTTAGCCACTCACTTCTTATATGTCTCTTCTCATAACTAAGAAGTATTTCCCTATAATCTCCTTTAAATAAAGCATTATGTTTTGTTTCAGATCCCTAATCAAAGCACTGTCAGCATGCCTTATGCTAGAAATTGTTTATAGTCAGCTTGACAGAGATTTCTGAACTGTCTTTTCTGTGTTGCTTTTTGCTCCAGAATGATTTTTATGTCTCAAGTCCTTGCTTTACATCGTGCTCCTTAAAGAAAGTGCTGTGTGAGCCCTACTGAACAAAGTAGGCCTAGGAATATAAAATCTGTGTAATTTAGACAAGCCTCTTCCCACTTACAGATGTGACTGAAAACCACTGGGGAAAAGGATGCCAAAAGCATGACCTGAGGGTTGGCATCTGTGAAAGAGAAGGGACTTTGGGAACATCCCACAATCTTCTACATTTACGCTGCTGCTCTGTGGAAGAAGCAAAACTATAGATGGTTATAATGTTTACTTACATTTATTGAGTTCCCCAGAAAGACATCTCTTGCTTCTCAGTACAGAATGTTTAGTTCCTTAGGAAACAAAATTTCATCTATGGACTGCCGTACTAGTGCAGTTCAACTTTAGCTCCATTTCAGTTCATGTTTCATATTAATCTCTTGGAAAGTCAAGGTAACTGAAGGGTTGTTGTTCACCTAGAAGTGTTTTACATAGACAAAGGAATGATCAATGTATTTTCCTACTGTCTCTCTCCCCTAGCAAGAGGTACAAGATTTAAGTTTTAAGTGGGATACAAGGATGAAATTCATGTTTGCTATAACTATAGTGTAGCAGGATATCACCACTTTGCCTGTGTGCACACAATGCACTAAAGTCATTTATCCCTGGGCAGCCAAGTTACTCCATCTGGTTGCCTGCATTAATAATACAATTAACTGATTGGAAACAACAGACCAGCCTGAGACAAGTTGATTGACAGAATACCTAATGCCCTTCCTGGCAAAGCTTTCGAACAATTTTTACAGGAGCTTTCCAGATGGAAATATTGGATGGTCTTAGAGAGTCCCCTAGGTAGCCTCTGAGCCTAGACCAATTGAAAGCCACAACATGTATCTTCAGTGTGTTGATTAATATTCTGGGTGGGGAACCTGGCACCATCCCAGAGACCTCTCCAGGTGGATCCCGCTTGGAGAACAAACAAAACTGAAAATAGACAAGATGCTTTTAAATGGCCAGTAGGAACTCTTTCTGCAGACGCAAAAATGGTCATGCAGGACAATCTTATGCATGTAGTTAAGATAGTAAGAAAGTCTGTATGTTCTTAAAGGTACTCAATTTGGTTAGAGCATGCATATGCCTAAGTGGTGACACGAGGTGACAGGCTGGCTGGATTACAGGAGTTTATCAGAGAATGGTTTGGCAAAATCTCATCCAGTCCAACTTGAAGCACCACTGTAAGGATGCAAATTTCTGTCACCATTTGGACAGTGGCCAACTGTCCTGTTCTGAAAAGTCATTTTGCTATGTAAACATTATGTTCTGCAGAGATTTAGCAACAATCATTAGTTTTGTTTTGGTTTTGTTTTGCTTCTGGGTTTGTTGTTGTTGTTTTTATTGGTTGTTTTTCTGTGTTGTTGTTGGTTGTGGTTTTGTTTGGTTTTTAAATAAACTAATGATCTGTCAATGACAGATGCCCACTGGGAGCAGGGGCAGTATTCATTTTGAAACCATGATGTCCTGAATCTTAAATTTTATGCCTTCATCTCATGAACGCTGGTACCAATACATCTCCATAAACAAATTAAAAGGCTCATTGCTATTTCAAGTACAGGGAACCTGTTTGCAAGGCTTGTGCAAAACAAGGTCTTGATTTTGCATGCTACAGGTGTCTTCAGGGATTTAAATCTTCATCCTTCCTGCTATTGCAGTTCATAGTGGTTCCTGTGAGCTGATGCACTTTCAGCCTTTGTGTGACTCGAATGAATTTAACAAGGTCACATGGTACATAACTGAAGTTTAGAAGGGGTTGGGAGGACACTAAAGCTATAGATATTTAAAGAAGTTTGCTGTTTGTCACATGCAAGGAGCAAGTGATGCTCAGTGTCAGAAAATAAAATGTGTGCTAGTCCAGAGTAGTCAGATAAGTATGGGAGCTGCTAGGGGATTACTGCATAATAATTTTACTATATTTTCTTTCTCTTGCTCTGTAGGGTGTACCTGGAAATCCAGGGGAAAGAGGACCTCCTGGAAAACCAGTATGTAATTCACTTCTGTATCACATCCTCCATTTAACTCAGTTTTCACCTGTATATCTCACCTTCACTGCTGCTCCTCCCAGCAGAATAACTAGACAAACAAACACTAATAATCACTAAAGGGTTGTAAGAAAAACATTTGTGATGGGTTTGGAACAGTATGAAAATAAGTGGATATCTAGCATATTAAAAAAAAGCTAACATTGTAAAGGCATTTTCCTAGCACCACTATGCAGTACCCTCAGCAAGAACTCATCTGGTACGTGATGAAGTGCATGGGTCATGTAGAGCAGAGAGTACACATTTCACCCAGTGAGTCCTAGGAAGGGCAAGGGAAACCAATGAGACTCCATAAGCATATTGAGGAAACTTTCTTATACCATGAAGCTTTCTAAATCTGTCTGAGGTAACAAAAATTTCATTCCACAGGGCTCCCCACCTCTGCTCTCTCCAGAGGACATAAATCTCTTGGTAAAGGTAATCAGCCTTTGATGATGATAAGAGTTTATTTGTGTGTTTGATTCAGATCTGACTAACACTCTGTGATGGTAAAATGTCTGAGCTAAAAGTGCAAAAGGTGCCTTTAAGCACTCTGTTGAAACTTGCAGGTCTCCTACTTGTTCTCTTACTGGGCCACTGAAAAATATGATGGAGATCAAAATCCAATTGCCTTTTGACCATCCTTGTCAGTGAAATATCTACACAGACCTTTATAACATAGCACAGAGACATTTTCATCTCTTCTCGAGCGTGCATTCCCAAGGAGAAGTAAACATTGACAAGTTGCATTATCTAAACCAGAAAATGGAAATTTAATAAAATATCTGATTTTTCTTTAATACCTTCACTGGTGGCTGGAGTAGTTCTGAACTATGGGTGGAAAGTCAGTTTTCATAGTGCATCTAAAAGGATGCAGGTAATTAACCCCAGATGCAGCTGTGTTTCAGAAGTCATGATCTGTGATCTCTGTTTGCTTTTATTCTCCATATTGAAAATTTTCTGGGAAGTAAGTCAGTATATGAGAGGTGTTGACTGCAAAATCTTTACGGATTTATCTGAGTTGGCTTGGGAGATTTTTAAGCAGTCCTGGGACATGGCAAGAAATCCTTTCTTATTGATTAAAATAAATTAAAACGTTACCTTTCATTACCAACTTAATTAACAAAATGACCCTTTCAAGATTGCTACTGTGAAATGCCTTAAATTGAAGAACTGTCTTTCTTCTGGAGCCAAATATTTCACTGTATGTAATTGTTTGGGATTTCTGATCAGTACAATAACAAGAGACTGATTCCTGGGTGCAGGATGTCCTTTTTTGTTCCTTTTGATGTTCCTTTTTTTTAATTCCTTTGATCATGTTATGGCTAAACACACTCATATGCCTTGCATATTCTTTCTGCTTGGTATTTTTTTCATTCCATACTTGGTACAAATCTACATAAAGCAGGACCTTGAAATCCCAGATAAAATTAGGACTCTGTTCTGCAAGTTTCTCAAGCACTTACATTGCAAGTGGATAAATATGCATGCAGGTACTTAGTTTAACCCACAGTTTGCAAGGGACCAATGACATCTGGGTGTTGGAGCAAGATCTCCTAAATCTTGGTCTGATGATCTGTCTGTTTCTTTTACAGAACACCCTTTCTGACATTGTGCTCCACCTGGGTTTTCCCTAGCAACCTGCCCTCTGAGCCTTAACCCAGTTCTTTCACACTGGTGTAGACATAGTGTTCTTGTAGTCTTGTAGCTTTAAAACAAGGTTGTTCTTGGTAGTCTTGCTTTGTGGGGCTTTCTAATCTCCCATTAAGAAAAGCTTTTCTTTGGTTTCTTCATCCTGGTTGGTAAGTTAGGGCCCGTCCAACCTGAACTAATGGGAAACTCCCCAAGGGAGCATTTGCAAGTTCAGCTGCTGACATTTGCTCTGCTCCACACTTAGCCACATTTCAGTTCTGTAAATTCTGTAACCCAGATCCTACCCAGTGTGATCAAACTGCAAAGGCCTGTGTACTATACTAGCTCTACACTGCTGTGTTCATAAAGGGTGGCTATAGGGTCTGCTAAGTGCCTTTAGTCAATTGCTAATGTATTTCACCATTCCTAGGATGTGTGCAGTGAATGTCCTCCTGGCCCACCAGGACTGCCAGGTATCCCAGGTTTCAAAGGGGATAAAGGTCTTCGAGGGCCACCAGGTAGAGATGGTCAGGATGGGAAAATGGTAAGAGCTGGGGAAGTGACTGTGCCTTGGATGTGGTGTAACCTTGTTTTAATTCTAACATATTTAGATAATTGATTTTATTTTTTTTTAAAATTTTTATTTTTCGGCCAGCAACCTACTGCTTCTTTTTCAGATATCTGTTAAGTCAATGGACTAAACCAGTGTTTACCTCTACCTCTTCTGCATTGCAGGGGAATGCTGGTCCCAGAGGTCCTACAGGCCCACCTGGACTGGATGGCCCAAAGGTTAGTTGGTTTTCTACAGTTATCTAATGACAACCTATTTGTTTTAGTTAGCACACTGTCTGAAGCAGGATTTTGGTGGCACCTATGTCTATGTAAAGGGGCAGGGGTGTCCTTTTGAGTGAGCCTTGTACTGGCAATTCTCTGGAGTGCCACATGCTCTCCACATGAAGAGCTCATGTGGAACTCTCCACATGAACACAGTTTCCCTCAAATAACACACACTGACACGAACGATGACATTCATTATATTAGTGTCTTGATGACAATGTCTTGAGCATAAATTTCAATTCAAATCAAATGAGGAAGAAATTAAAGCCTCAGCAGTAGCCACCCTGCCTGTTCCTCTCCTCTTTAAACCTATATGCTTGAACCACTTAAATTAAGGGTGATGCAACGTGGGCTCCGTATGTGTTATCTGCCATGGTGATTTTATCCACACACTGAATGTTTCCTGAAACATGCTATAGGAATAAATTATTTCAGCTGCAGGGCTAAAAGTCTGGGCACATAGACCAACATCACAATTCCAATGTCTGAAGGATTCCAGTAAAGGCATATTTCAAACCTTTCCCATGAAGGGCTCTGTCATCAGTCTACTCACAATGTCAGTGCCTGGTCACAATCAAAACCTTTACAACTGCTGTTGTGATGTGAAGTACATCAGAAGTGAGATATAAGGGCATTTCATAATGGACTGCAATTTCCTCCAGACTTCCTTGCATTTCCTACCTACTGTATAAACCTCTCTTTACTATTTGAACACCTTGCTATTTGCACTTAGAGTGTAGGACAAGCTAATCAATTAATTTTATATCTTGTCATTAAAAGTGTGGTGGCAAAGGGAGTAGAGTCTCAAAAGCAAATGCAGGGTTGACCCAAGATAAAATTTGTAAATTGGTTAGTAACCCATAAAGATAATAACTGGCAGAAATGCCAAGAAGTGTGAAACATACCTTATCTGCAGAGTGTGTTCATCGTTTGTTTGCCATCATGTCATTATTTTTCACTGTATGAGACTCACTTCAAGCACTGGTAACAAAGACATGCACGTTTAAGTTAGCTGCCTCAGTTCTGTGTCATTAGGACAGAAGTAGAGAAAGAAAGGGGCACTTTCTGGTGTGAATTTTCTGACTGCACCCTAGAAATGCTGCGTTTTATTGCTGCTGTTCCTGAATTACTACCTCCACTAGTGTGGAAAGATTACTACCTCCACTAGCGTGGACACCTTTGTTAGGCCACATGATTTCTTACCAAGATTGGATTTAATGACATTTCTATCAGCCTGTCTGCATTCTAAGGATGTCTAAGTCCTCTCCATGTAAATGAGACTTAAAAACATTAAAAAAAGGTCTATGCTGGGGCTTCCAAGGGCCATTCTTCACATATATTTCTGGCTGCAGGATTGGTAGTGAATGTCTAGAGCAGAATTTAAGAGGAAGGCAAACAGAACTCAGTCCTAAGTCATTATTTTTATGGTCGAATGTCTAAGTGCTTTATGAAGTAGGTCAAAAAGCTGATACAATACTGAGTCTAAGTGACATTCAATGGCTATTTTTCTTTTTTTTCTTTCTTTTAATTAGGGTGCTAAAGGAGATCGTGGTATGACTGGAGATGTAGGAGAGAAAGGTGAACAGGTAAAAACTGAGTGTGCTTTCTGACAGTGCTGCCACTGTGTTTCTTCACCACCAACACCTATGTCTGTAGAGAAAGACCTTCCTCAGAGGCAGAGGAGAAGGATGGAAATTCTTCATTGTTGATACTTTAAACGGGCTATGCTGAAGAGTGTAACTGTAGCAGTCCTCCACGGGCTTCCATCCCCGTCTCCAATAAAAACCTCCTCACCTCTAGACTGGATGCGTTCAGTTCTCTACATTACCTAACACTTATTTATTTACCCAGATAATGCCTAGATGTAATTCAGGAGGTCAGATGTCTTTGGACTGAAAAAGCCAGTGGTTCTATTTGTCCTAGAAGATGAATGCAAGGATGACCTCTTGGGAGGGGCTGAGATGCCACTTGAAAGAAGAGAATAGTCTAAATTAGAGCAAACTTTCATAGCTAATTTTGCCAAGGGCTGAGTCAATAGTTTAAGGTGCAAATCAGCACCTTTTCAATGAGATTTGTAGGATGTTTTCAGTAAGTTTGGTTTTCTGCTTGATGTCCTGCCTTATACAGTTCCACAATATTCTTTCTCATATTCCATTCGCATAGACTGAAGTACACCTTAGAGAAAAATACCCCTTAACTATGTTCATTTCTGAAATGTAGAGTTTGAAAATCAAGGTTTTGCTTTAAAAGTTGTGGTTGTTTATTAAATTACAGCCAGCTTCCTAGGTATTGTCTCATTTTCATGTTACTTCACAATATTCAATCACCAGTTGACTTTTATAAAACTAGAACTGCGAATGATGCATAAAGAGTCTCTCTTTTCATTGTGCAGGGCCACCCTGGAATGCCTGGCTTCTCAGGGGCTCCTGGAAACCCTGGTCCACCTGTAAGTTCCCCTGTTGCAAAGATGATTCTGTATTTTCCTTACAAAGGCTGTTGCAAGTTCCATGTGAAAGAAAGGATCACTCCCTTCTGTCTATGCATTGCATTTGCATTTTCCAGTGGGTTCCTAGTGGGCCCCTGAGTGTCATGGAGTTTGCCACTCACGATAATTGCTATTTCATATGCTGGCCACTTTTCATTGATTGTTTCAACTCTTCCTATAGATTGATACTAACCTTCAGTTGCTCTCCTTATACAAAGCAATGATGATGAAAACTCTTCTACAGAAATTACTTAGTAGTACTTGTATAGATGTTTTCTTATATGTGCAATAGGTTGTCAGTCTAGAACCAGCAGATCTAAGAGTATTTTACTTCTCAATTTTACATGATAGTAAGAGATTGGATTTTCTCCAGTTTTTGTATCCTGTGGGTTATTTTTTAATTAAAAGATGTTTTTCATGTGGCCTTCTCCATCATAGTCCTCATTCCTAGCTCTGTATCTGTAAATACAATTATGCTTTTTTGTATTTAAAAAGAGGCGACAGTGCAGAAGCAGGGCTCAAATAACTTGGCTCTCATGCTCGTGATATCACTGTTTACACTCTCCAAGAGCTGGAATTTTTCCTGAGTGAAGAACTTTTCTTTCCAAACTACCTTTCTTTGTCCACAGTCATCGCTACTCATATTGCTGCTTACAGTGCAGTTTGGCTCTGCTGTGCTGAGGATGTGCAGCCTTCATCTGCTCTGGGGATCAGAATTCTCTTCAAAGCTGAATTTACATTTCACTGACTAAATGACAGGAGATACCAGAAAAGAGGATTAGATTAAAACTGTGTTTTCAAATGGCAGCAGTACCTAAATGATGCTGAATGCTTTGCCACTGTTACAACACGCAGACCTGCTTTATGGGCCATTTGCACTCCTGTTACCATTATTTCAGGAGAAGCTAATAGCACAGACACATTTACTGTGTCTGTAGTAACCTCATGTTGCTCTAGCCATAGGGTTATTAAAAGTCTTTAAACTGTTCTGTGAACCCCCCTGAAGAGACTCACAGTCAAAGGAAATAATGCAAAGTCAAACTGAGCTTGTCAAAGCAGAGCAAAATGTGATGTTCCCCTGGATGATTTTTTTCTTCAACTTTTGCTTACTTTTTCCTCTGTCTGCATTGACTTGTAGCTCCAGGAGTTTGCCTGTCATGGGGTGTGCATCGAACTGCTTCCATAATTTCTGTTCTTTAAAGTTATTCTTGTCACAAGATTGTCTTTTTCTGATTTGTCCCCTATTTTCAGAAGGAAAGGCCAGGACCAAAGTTAAATATCTGGTTATTTCTGGCTTTTGGAGGCTGATTTGATGCAGAGGTTGGCACGGCATTTTCTTCGATTAATGAAGGAATGAATGTTGAATTGAGAGACTGAAAAAAACTTGCCAACTGTGGTGGGGAGTATGTTGACAAATGTACAAAACACAGTAGTCACTCATGTTGTCTTTGCTTTATTTTATTTAGGGACCAGATGGGGCACCAGGACCTATAGGACCATCAGGAAACCCAGGAGATGTAGTAAGCTCTAAGCTCTTTCAGCACCAGTTTCACCTATATTTATCTCTGTGAAGTACAGCTAAGCTGCAATCCATGTAGTGTCCCTAAAAAGCTTTCCAGAATATACAGCCTGAATCAGCTCTACACCTGCAAGTAGGATCTCCACAGATGACTCTGTGCAGTTTTATTAACTCACCAAATGACACTCCAAATTAGCCAGAGTATAATGCAGTCCATGAGACTCTAAGGAGGTTTTTGTAACTCTTGGCTATTGTAGGGACTCTGAGGAGGATTTTTTGTACCTTTATTTACTGTACCTTGCTGTTAACATATTTTAGCCTGTGGAATAGGATGACTAAATCTTTTAGGATGGTTCATAACCCAGGGTAACACCTGAGCTGTGCATGGAGATTGTCAAAATGAAACCAGAAACTTGAAGGGTGTCGCAGTACAGACTATTCAGATGCCAAAACCTGAGACCATTCCCTGGTATCACTGAAAACGGTGGTACAGATGTAACCTTTGAGAAGCCCATGAAGAAATTTGCTACTACTGTTTCTGTTGAGGGTGCTCAGATGCTACTCCATGGTAATGCATAAGAAAACCCTGGGAGAGACAGGCAATCTGATTGAGGTTATCTTTAGTCTGAAAAGGAAAAAGCGAACTTTACCTGAGCAAGGTGTGCTGAATCAGTCTAAGAATGTGCAATTCTGCAATTAATTTCTAGAGCAGGGTTTCCTAAAGAGCAGAGTGCCTTTTGCAGACTCATTTCAACCTGAATTCCAGCATGAAAGAACAGCAGTGGTCCCTCTGATGGCTGATATGAAATCAATGAGCATTCTTAGCAGAGAGGCAAGAGACTACATAGACAGGATGGCTGAAATGAAAGACCTCGGGTGCAACTGTCCAGTCCTGTAGAATAAGGGACTTTCTTGGGACTGTCAGCAGGTATTTCTCATAGCTACGCTTTTGGTGGGTGTAAAATACAGATCCTCTACTTCCTGTCTGGATACATTATGCAGGAAGGTAATGACTAAATATTACATATAATTAAACTTCAGAAAAAATGACCAATGAATTCAGTGGTTTCTCTATAATAACTTGCAACTAACACTGGAAGGTTTATGTGAAAAGAAAGCCTTCCAGTTTAAGCTAGAAGTAATTCAATGAAACATTGTACACTGTGTGACATGAGTGACAAGACCAGATTTTTATAGTTGTTCCTTGTCAAACTCTGCATCTGATAAATCTTAATCTGACAGAAGCACATGAGGAGCTTGCCTGACCCTCAGTGTTTCTGCTTTCTTTCCAGGGTAAAGATGGTCCTCCAGGTCCACAAGGCCCACCAGGATTACCTGGACTTCCGGTAAGTGCAATTCAGCTCCTTCTAATTCAATACATTAAACTGTTCATAAACACATATATGTCTAAAACAAAGAGGTGACTTTATTTGGTTCTTCAAAAGCTACGCATGATCTGTAATGGTATCTGTCATGTTGATGCTGTGTCCTTGATGTGGTGACAGTGTGAATGTTGTATTTGTACACTTTAAAGCTGAGTGAACCAGGTCTGTTCCTTATCTGCTGAAAAATCAACCAATAGCTCCTGGGTAAGGGTTCCAAAATGTATAGACTAGAATACTGTCTTTATCTGAATCCAGAGCTTAAATAATTTCTTTGCACTGACTCAAAGTCAAGTGATTCTTGGGCATAGACTCTTCTGCAAAAATGTTTTAGTGATTTTTTTTTTTCTAAATTTATCATAAGGATAGGACCAGAGCTATTTCTAGTGTAAACTAGCCTAGCTGAATGAGGATAATGACATTATAATGATTTCTAGCAGCTGTTTTTAGAATCCTGTTTTAAGATTGTCGAAGAGCTCACAAGTGCTGAAAAAGAGGAAACCTCTTAGACTTGCCATACTGGAGGGTGAAGCAGTTTGTGCTGTTACAATAGTATGGCAAGGAGAGGCCTACGGTTGACTTATAGAAACAGAGTTGGTTTGGGAGGTTTAGGCAAACTTTAAGTATGCCATGATGGATCAGAGGTGTCACTGTGAAACTCACACTGATGAAAAGCACACCAATCTTCTATATTGATTCCTCTTTAACACTCTGGTTTGCATTTCATTTACAGGGCATTGCTGGGAATGATGGCAAAGATGGCAAACCAGGATCTCTTGGGGAACCGGTAATGTAATTTAACACTGCTTCACTCAGACAATCAGAGCCTGTATCCACTTACTGCTTTTGGAGCTGCCTGTCTATGGACTTCTTAGGGGGAGCACAGAGCCTGTTGGCATGCCTTTTTTTTAAACAGCAGAAGGACTATATTGTCACAAGCAATATACAAGAGTCACACACTAGCGATCTCGAAGCGAAACTGGGTTCTTTTACTTTTACAGCTACCATAAATACACTAAACCATAGTGATTCCACTTTTACAGGTGCTGTAAATATTGCAGAAGAAAGAAGGGTGTATTGTAACATTAAGCCTAGTGATCCATTTTTTAGGTAGAAGATTATGGAGCATAAAAAGTTTAGAGCAGGTATCTTTAAAGAAGCCTTTTCTGGATTGCTCTGTGGCAGTTCTGTTTTCCAGGATTAGAGAGGTTTTATAATTAATTTTCTCTACTTAGTCTACACTTGCATTTGTGGAGCAGAAAAAAGCTGAGCTATGAAGTTGTCAGTCAAAAGGAAATGTTAATAAATTATGCAATGAATGTTATTCCATGCAACTGTGTCTGTCATATGAAGAATGTGCTTCCAGTATCTGGCACTGCCAGCCTCTTTCTGTGATTTGTTGAATGGAACTTAGTGGTTATGAGAAGAGCCAAGTTGTCAGTCATAAGGACAACTGGTATATGAAACAGCAGTTGTCACACCAGCTGCAGACAATTTTTTGCTTGCATCAAAACACCTGGTTTCTGTGTTCAGATGCTGATTTTGTATGTTTTGACTAGATACTGGTGCAGTTCTGTGCATTAAAACATGGTAAATGGGCATCAGTCCAAAGGTGTAATCTGCCTTTGAATCTCAAAGGCTGGGTTCATGACAGTGCAGCCTGGGATATGTACGGGAATGTCCATCCATGTCGTCCTCCTTGCATGCTCAGACTCCAACTCAGTGGAGAAACCTGGGCAAACACAGTTCTCAGTGTTGTTACAGCTAAGGGAGAAGAGTGGAAAGTTTTCAACAGCAGAGAGATGGATCTGAAACTCTCATTAACATCAACATTGTTGTTCCCCATAGGGAAAACCTGGAGAACCAGGGCTCCCAGGCCGGGAGGGTGCCAGAGGCTTACCGGTAGGTGCTACTCTAAAGGGTTCAATTCAATCACCGTTCTTTCCTGTAGCTGGACATATGAGATCCTTTAGTGATCCAAACATGCAACTGAAGAGCTGACCTAGCTGAGAATAGTCATGGCCTTGCAATTAAATAAATAGTTGACAGAAATCAAACACAGGCCTTTCCAAATCCTTCACACTTAGGGAAGAGTAGGTCCCTTACCTAGAAGTTAAAGCACATAACTTCACAACACCCCTTTTACCAGAAGGCACAGTTGTAGCTGTAGCCTTTGTGTTCTCTAATGTGTTATCTGAAGGAATAGAAACAACAAAATTTAGGGTTAAATAATTTATTATCTGGTCACAGCAGCAACATACACAAGGAGCTATGGACATCTCTTCCTCTGACATGGGCCTTCCTAATAACTCCATGGGACACAGCATCTCCATGCTGATCAGTCCCCAGAAATCTCAGCCAGCAGTGGGGAATTTATTGAATAAACATGCAAGCAGTAATGGGTAATTGTTGGTTTTGTTCTCTTTTGTAGGGTTTCAAAGGACAGAGAGGAGATACAGGCCCACCAGGTCCCCGGGTAAGTACTCTGTGCCTCACGCATGATCCTTTGCAAAAAGAATGTGTGAGTTGAAGTTGACCTTTCTGAGGCAATAGGTAAAAGTGATGACAGGTCTGTCATGGCTGTTTTCAACCACAATTTCATGGTCCACACTCATGGCATAAAATCATGGAAACTGTCTTCATTCCTTCTGCTGAAGTTCTGATTCTAGGTGAGGTGAGGCAGCTGGTAGAGCTGTGTCCTCTGATACTCCCTTTGAGATACACCTTTTTGATGAAAATTGAAGGATGCCTTCATACAATATCCCTCTGGTACAAATGCTGACACACAAGGTGAGGAACCTAATACACCTGGACGAGTATCAGCTCTCCTCCAAAAACTCATAAAGGAGTGCAAAATAAATTCAGGAACAAAACTCAGAGAAATGAGAAAATGTTGCTAAATTTTTTACTTAGTTTCCTGTGGATCATAACATAACTTCTGACTTAGTTTCCTGTGGACCCAAAGTCCTTAATGAAAAGTTGTTCTCTCTGTTCTAAGCAACACACTACAAAAAGCATCTTGTTGTAGCAAATGGAATACAAAAATGAATGTACTTCAGCCTAATTCTAGCTTTTTATAGGAGCTTAGCTTAAAATTCCAGTGCTGAGGTTCCTCATCTCTCCCTCATCACGGTAGTTTCTGTATCATGAATAGGTTGATGGTTTTCAGTGACTGCATTAACAGTAGTAAATACTGTGCTGGAAAGCAGTACATTACCTTGTTTATCAATTACAGAAGATGCTCAAGTTATTTTTCTAATCTGCATGTCATGTGTGATGAATGAGGCTTTTGTTGGCTTTAAGAAAGTGTGCACTGAGCTCAGTTCAATATTGTAGAAACCCCATACCACTTACAGTGGCATTAGTGATCTACCTTTGACCTTGTGCTGCTGTCTCTCTCCATTTTGCTGAATTGCAGGGAGAGCCAGGTGCGCCAGGTCCTGCTGGGCGTGAGGGCCCACAAGGGAAGGATGTAAGTATACCATTTTGAGTAGAAACCAATCTACTTCTCCCTGGATGACATTAAAATGAAGATTTTAATTCACAGCAACCCTGACCTGCAACAGCTGCAGAAACTGCAATAAATGGTGAATTACTGCATCAGTGCACAGGGAATGATTTGTGCAAAGTTCATTAGGGTAACAAAGAATTGAAGGGTCTTTGTCATTGTTCAGACACTTAAATGTCAGTGACATCTTTGGAAAAGCAGAGAAAGCTGCATTGTTTAATCCCAGGGTGTGCTGCATAGCCATGGAGCTGCTTTCTGCAACCCCTCCTCAAGCAGTGCTTCATTCTGCAGGTTTCACTGTGCCAGGAGATGTTATGCTTTGCCTTGCTGTGTGCACAGCTTCACTGAAATCTGTGAAAGACTTGTGGAATAAGACACTACTTCTCAGAGGAAAGAGAGAGGGTACCAATGACTCCTCTGTCATTAATAGTATCAAATTTAGGCACGTTCTGGGAGATTGCAGCTGATGTGAGATCCTGCAGCAGCTGCTGAGCAACACACCAAGAGACTGATGTGCCATTGTCATGGTACCTGGGGAGTGGCTTCTCTTTGTATCACCCCGTATCACTGCAAAACTGTTCTGCTGTAAATGGTACCCTACAAAGTAAAGTGGAAGATAGATGGAGACAGTGGGAGATCCGTCATAGAAGACAGAAGGAACTAAGTCCCCCTCAAAAAAGAACAAAGTAGTCTGTTCTTGAGAAATACTGGAGAATCTCTGAGAAATCCAGCTCTAAAATAACCTGATAATAATAATTTCTGTCTGTAATCAGACTGCATTTAGCAAAAGATATTTAAAATTCAAAAGGCTGGTCTTCTTCATACATAACCGAATGGGGATAGTGACACTTTTCTTTAATGTTGCTTCCCTTTAATTCATGAACAGCATTTACTAGAAATGTTTTGTATGTTTGTATGCTTGCCTTTATGTCAGATCTTTGCCTCACACCAGAACACTTTTCTTCATTTCAGGGTGATACTGGTCCCATAGGACCACAGGGCCCTCGAGGACTCAGAGGGCAGCCGGTGAGTTTTCTGTCCTGACAAGCCATTTCTGGAGATACAATGTGCATAGTGAGAATGTCCTGCAGTCAAGAGCTCTGGTTTGGAAAAAGAGTCTTCTGGCGATGTGCGATTAAATCACTTCACCTACTTTGAGAAAGACAAATCAGAATGATCATGCTGGAAACTGATGAAGACTTACAATAGTGCAATGGAGTGATGGTTGCTGACTTGGTGGGAAAAGCAGCTGCTACACTGGATTGTGCCAGGGTTACAGTGTCAGAAGTGCTCATATTCCAATCCCGCCTCTGGCATCTCACTCCTCACATAGCCTTGGTTTTCAAACATAGACCTAAACTGCAGGTGCCTAGTTTGATATAAGTGGGGTCCAGTTGTGATACGTCAATTTTTTGTCATGCTTTCTCTATTTTTTTTTAAAGCAGATAATATTAGGAAAAGGTTTGTTTAACTGAACACCTGTAGAGTTTTATTACAACTTTGGTGGAGATATGGCCGTTTAGTTGACATTTAAGGAAGCGTCACTTGGAGTGTCTGAGAAATTACTGTTATTAATTCCATGCTTTTAAAAATTCTCTCTTAAAAATCAACCCTTTCCAAATTTGAATGCAGGTGTCTGTTGCTGAACCTAGGTACATCTTTAATTTGTTGCAATAAGCTATTTCTTTTCCTCCTTGGAAGACCTGCTAGCGAAACAGATTCTACACCGTGTTCCATAATCAACAAAATGCTGATTCAGCCAGCAATGCCAGGAGCTGGAACGGCAGGTCTCTCTGAGCTGGGAGGATAGGGGTTTAAATTAGGCTGGAGGAACACATGGAAAGTTCCTGTGTCTACCTTGTAATTTATCTCCTTTTTCCTGTGCTGCTGGCATCACTCACAAATGTGTCATGCCCCTGCCCGAAGAATAAAAACACTTGAGCAGACAGAAATTGTCAGAACTCCAGGCCACGTTCTTCTTTGGAGAAGAGATACTTGGGCATTTTTTTGTTGGAAGGCAAAATTTCAGTTTCTCCTTCTTCTGCTTTGTTTCTTCTCTAATAAGGAGTCTGAGGCATGATTTTGAAAACTACTGGTCTTTATGGTCAGCTCCAAGGCAGGGAAAAAAACATCTTTGCATGACACATTGGGAAGAGTGAGAAGCAGAGTGTGGAATTCATCTCACCAAACTCTAGTCTGTGTAGATGGTCAGGCCAGTTACTTTGATAAGGAATGGTGAGAAACAGGCCCTTTAAAAGGATGATTTGGCTCATTCTGAGTTGCCTGGTGCCAAGCAAGTATCAAATGCATCAAAGCTTTTGAATAAGTGTTTCTGTGTGTTCCACAGAAAAAGGGAACCTTGAGATGAAATAGATGCCTGGGCTCTGCACCCTGATTCAGGTGATAGTTTTGAGAAGAGGATGGTAGACAGGAATTTGCAGGACCTATCTTAATCACTGGAGAGACGAAGGTGTGTGGGGAACTTAAGATTTCCTGCAGCACTTTACATTGATCAATGAGTTGCCAAGAAGTGCTTCAAACATGGACTAAAGAGCCTTGTCTGAACCCTAGTAACTTGGACCTGCCATAGTAAGTGGCTTCACACCTACAGCAATATGTTGCATGCAAGAGGGGTAAAGGTGAAGAAATGGAGGAAGAGAATGAGTGCTGCTTAGGTCCTCCTCAAGACAGGGGACTTGGGTCCACATCTCTCACTTTTTATCTTAAGATGGGGGTCAGCCATGCAACCATGGATCCAGAAGTTGCAGGGTCAACTGAAAATAAGAGATCCTTACTCTGTAGTCTGTCAAGAGAAGAGGTTGGACAATGCTTAAGAAATCCCTGCTGACATAGCAGTAGGTGGATATTTTTAATTGTAGTATTACAAAGTATTACCCCACTAATGTTTTTCTTTTGACATAGGGCAAGAATGGATTGCCTGGGTCTGCAGGAGAACCTGGCCCAGCAGGTAGCCCAGTAAGTACCACAAAGGGAAACTTACGCAGTGAATATTTCAAGGAGAGGTGGCTGGCAAGGTATAGATGGAGTGGATTTTGTGTAGCTGCTTACAATCCCTGAAGTAGCCATATATGAAGATCAGTGATCTGAAAATCACTGGCTGGTCACAACATTGGAGCAGGTTTGACTGTGTTCCTGAAATTAAGCTGCTAGCTGAATCATCATTTTTCCAAGCAAAATTTATGTGTTCACAGGAAAAAGAAATTATTTATTACCTGGTATGGAAAAAAAGATTGGCGAGCCTCATCTTCACCAGTACACAGTTTTGCCAAGCAGAGACTGTGCAGCCAGCAGAGACTTGTCACAAGACAGGAGAGGGCCTTGGGGACTTGGCAACCTGCCACTGAGAGCAGCAGCAGAAAAATCCACCCTAGGCTCTTAGGGAATGAACAGACAGTGGGCACTAAACCAAGATCAGGAAGCAGAATGAAAGCCCCCTGGGGCCATCCTGTGTGGAAAAACAGTATGGTAATGAAGAGCCATAGGGAAGACAGTGAGTTGCTTGGGTTTTGTTTTGTTGTTTTTTTTTTTCCCTCTGTTCTGCTACTGAAATTTGTTCAGGATTCAACAAATCCATGCAAATGTATCTTTGTGTCCAGCAGCATCTATTGTAATGCAGGGTTCTTCCCTCTGTTTTTCCACCTACGCATTAGAGCTCGTTGGGCTGTCAGATTCATATAGAAACAAAATAGCAGGAGAATCTGACAAACTGCAGCAGGACTGCCCACTTTGTGGTCCTTGCAATGTCATAAAACAACCTTAGCCTTGCTGCACACTTGTACCTGAGGAACACATTGCTTTGCTGCAGGAATGTCTCATCCTAAGTGCACCTTTCTGCACAGAAGGGTGATAACTCACAGATTACAGGCTGGTTGCAATCTCACAGCCCTTCCGGAGCCAAGAATTAGTGCCACTGCTTTTTCCTCCTTGAAACAACTTCTTACCTTTCTGGGACCACTGTCACTGCTTCTTACCTCCTGAATCCTTGTTGCTGCTTTTTCAAACTTAATTTCTTCTTTTCATCACCCTGACTCCTGTTCCCAATTCCTAAACCTAACCCTTTTTTGCCTTTCTTCATCTTCATCAGGTCACTGTGGTTTTAGAATACTCTGTGAGTGCTAAATGGGCATTGTTTTTTGTCACTTACCAAGACAGTCAGCTCATGACCTGGGTTCTCACCAGGCAGCTTCCTGTACAAACACAGAACTACAGCAATATCGGTGCCAGTGGATGTCCAAAAATAGCATAAGAGGTTGAAAAGTAGTAAAGTCAAATGGATGAGCAAGAGGAAACAGTGAGGCAGAATTGGTCAGCAGAAAAGACAGTCATCTCATCAGTATTCTTCTCTGTCATTAAAATGAATCTTCTCCTTTTCATAAAGGTTATTATAGGAAGTATTTCCTTGTGCTGTAGACAAATCCATTTATTTCCATCCTTGTCTGGAGATGCACTAATTTCCTTCACAATGCGGTGTGACAACCCAATATATTATATTTCT
Organism: Ramphastos sulfuratus; assembly: GCA_013399055.1. Lineage (NCBI taxonomy): Eukaryota > Metazoa > Chordata > Aves > Piciformes > Ramphastidae > Ramphastos > Ramphastos sulfuratus. The sequence continues at coordinate 230,980 of WBNM01002940.1, forward strand.
ATTTTGGGAAAAAAAAAAAGAGAAAGATTATCATGGTAATAAGGGTTTCTACCTTCACCATTGCTAATGCTTGTCAGGAGCCTTCTCTTTTTGCATCTGCTGTTTGACAGTGCCCACCCCAGGTCACAGTGCTCATGCTGAAGCCTGCACACACCAATGCAGCCCACCCCCTGAAATCTCCAGGGCTGACGCATACACAAAAGCATTGTGCTTTTTGCCAGTCAGGTTCATTGCTGCTCACTTTACACAAGATGGGTTTAAATGAAGACAAGTTTTACTGTAAGAAGATAAAGGGATATGTTCTGAATTAGAAGGTAGGGGACAAAGTTGTGAAAGAAAAGGTTAAAATAAGAGTAAAAAATATATCGGAACTGTACATGAAATGTCTCTGTATCGTGAACTGCCATTTAAGCTGCCCTGATCTGTAAGAAAAAGGGATGGTTTGACAGAACATCATAAAAGATAAGTAAAAGGCAGACACTTTTTAAATTGAACCTGGAAGTAAAGGCAAAAGAGCAATTCAGTAGCTGTCTGCTGATCACATTCTCAGATTTGAGCAGTATGACCACCTGCTCTGTTTCCCTGTCACTGCCCATTATAGCATTTCTACTCTACAACAGTGTCTTATAAACCTGTGCAGCACCAGAATAGCCACTGAACATTCCTCTTGTCACTTCCATAATTGTCACTTCCTTTTCATTTTAACACAGGGACCCCTCATAGCTTATTAATAATGCAAGCATGATGTTTGCAATCTGCTTTTCTAAATGACTTTGTTCTTCCTTTCCTCGTCGGTTTTGGGAGTCCTGCTGCTACAGTGAAATTGCCCAGTTCCAATGTGTCTGCAAATGCATATAAATGCATGTTCTGGAAAAGAGATGTTGGAGGAAGGGCTGCTAGTGTCTATCTCATTTCTGTCCCAAGGGTCTTAAAGGAAATAAAGGAGAAAATGGCAGTCCAGGACTTCCTGGCTTCACAGGACCCCGAGGACCACCTGTAAGTATGTCTGGGGGTGGATTAGACCCACCAATTACCTGCTTTTAAGTGTTAGATTGATGAAGATGGAATTGGAGATGGTCATATTTAATTATGTAAAAAACAATAAATAGGAGATCTGACAAATCCAGAGGGTATACATTTTTACTTCTCAGGGAAACAGGGCTGTAAAAATACTAGGTTTCATAATGAGCTGGTACCAGTTGGTCAGCCTTGATAATGTATGCATTAATTGGACTGGTTCAATTGCCTTCTTCAGAGGGGAGATTTAGGCTAGATGTCAGGAGGAAGTTCTTTACAGTGAGGATGGTGAGGCACTGGAACAGGTTGCCCAGGGAGGTTGTGGCTGCTCCCTCCCTGGAGGTGTTCAAGGCCAGGTTGGATGAGGCCTTGAGTAACCTGTGCTAGTGGGAGTTGCCCCTGCCTATGGCAGGGGGTTGGAACTAGATGATCCTTGAGGTCTCCTTCCAACCTTACCATTCTATGATTCTATGATTCTATATGGCTATGGGATATTTTAGTTCTCAGACTGTATCTCTGTGTGAACTGCAGGAGGGCTCAAGGTTGAAATTTTAAATGCTGATAATAATACAGGTATTTCTGATGCATGCTGTTTCAAGGAAAATTCCTTTTTTTACCAGCAACAGAGGTAGGTACATTGCAATTAAAGCATTCATAGATCTTCCAAAGTAATCTAAAATTATGTCTATCCATGTGAAAATATCATAGCCTTGAAATCCAATATCTTTAGCCTTTCCAAGGCAAGTAAAATATGATGCATTCCACTGAAATGATGGGAAAGGTGAATGTTAGGTAAATATTTTTGTTTCTAGCTCTGTTGTGACTTAAAATTATATTTAAAAGGTTTTCATGTGAATGTACCTGATCTGAATCTTCCACAGGATAATTCTTTCATTCTTCTTCTTTTTTATTTTGTTTTTCAATGATTGGAGAGGAAGTTTCATGGTGAAAAGAGGAGAAAGAAATCTTTCTCTGGAAAATTAATTTAAATTAACCAACGTAGTGGCCATTTAAAACGAAGTGGCCCTATGGAATACTTCAGTGAATCCGAGGCTGCCTAATTTGGAGCTGATGTGATCACACACCTGTGATTATTTACATCACTGTAGAATTAGTTACATTGTATTACATAAATTAGCACTGTTGAAGATGTTATTTGTGTTTCCAGGTTATGATGAAAATACCACCTGCATGCACACATTACAGATATGATCATACACATGGATTGTCAAGGGACTGACTATAAAGATGAATCTTTCCATTCATGATGTGGAAAAGTGGACAGAATTGTAGCATAACTATTTTAATGTTTATTTTGCTTTATCACAGCACTTCAGGACTGTGATGACATTTTTTTCATTAAACTAAGTTTTATTGCCAAATTACTGCATTATACATGTAGTATACAAACAAACAAAAAAGGCCTAACGGGGTGTTTGCTCAAATTGTGGTTGTTTAATATAGTTCTGATGTATAGACAAGTTTTCAGGCTCAAACTTGTTTCATCACTGTCTCTGTAGTCATTATTTCAGCTGGTACCTCTACTTGTATCTTTAGACCATTGTGGGTTTAACATTGACACTGCTAAAGCTAAACTGCCCTGAGTAAAGTGTACAAATGTCTGTAAGAAAAACCAATAAAACGTATTGAAAGCAGGAACACACTTTCAATGAAACATCTGCCCTCCTCTCTATTGATTTCTAAGAAATCATCTCGTGTTATTTACCATTAATACCATGTGCAGCTTCACTAAAAAGTGCTCTCTAAATAGTAGGATATGACTTTCCAGGAATGACCTATAGCAGTAGGATAAGGATAAACCATCCAGTCCCGCTGTGGTGTAGCTAAAAACTTCAGCTCTAAACAGAAAGCCAAACTTGTGCTTATTAGGTGGGATCTTTCTTCTAACTACTTGCAATGTAATTCTAAACTTGTTCTCTGTATCTCTCAGGGAGAACCAGGAGAGAAAGGTCCTCCTGGAAAAGAGGTAAGTTAAATTCCCAGTTGTTCCAAAGTAGGGCTGGTATCTTGGGAAAAAAACAAAAGCAAAAAGTATCAAGGATGCTACCTGGGTTGATTTTTTTTTTTCCCTTGAGTTGTTGATATTTGAGAACAAACAGAGAGCTCTCAGGAGTCTGTGGGACCTACAGGGAAATATATTTTCCTCAGGACATAAGAATCATTGCAAGGTCTTGTGCTTTATTATTTACTTTCATCATGGATGGCTCTTTAATGCTCACTCTTATTTTGTTGTAGGGTCCACCAGGAAAACCAGGTGAAACTGGGTCCAAAGGAGAGAGGGTACGTTGGAAAATATTAGCTATTTCCTGACACTGAAATAAAGGAAGCTATTTTGAGTTAGGTGCTGGAGGAAAGGGTCATTCAAGAGCAAAGCATGGAATGTAGAGGTCTGCCGTGCTTCCCATTCTCCCAGCCCTCTCTTTAATCATTCTCTGTCAGTAATAATTTGTGGATCATTTGTAACACACCAGATGTTGTATTCAGTGACTTTGCCAGCTCAGCTGTTCTTGTTTCGCTGTGCTTGGAAATCAGAAGTTTGCCTCTTATTTTGTGGTGATAATACAGTTTGTTTTTTTTTCCTTTTAGGGAGAGCGTGGCACCAAAGGTGAAAAAGGCCCTCAAGGAGAAAAGGGCCCTCCAGGTGATCCTGGGATACCTGGTCATAAAGGACATCCAGGACTGATGGGTCCCCATGGACCCCCAGGAGACACTGGGCATGTTGGACCTCCTGGTCCTCCAGGACAGCCAGGATTTCCAGGACCAAGGGTAAGATTGCCAGAGAAGGACTTTGTACAGTAATTTTACTACCACAATGTATGGTAAGAAAAGTAGCTAAGGTTACAATAAGTTGATAGAAAGCAGAGCAAGTATGCGTTCTAATGGGGAGGCAGTGCTTTTATCTATTCACATGGAAAAAGGAGAACTGTAGCACACCTCAGGGAAGTGTTCTAAGCATGCCTGACTGAGCTTCAGGAGAGATGAACAATTCAGACTCATACCCAGGGCAGCCAGTCCCTGACACCTTATGGCCCTAAAAGTCTACTTCAAGTCATGTGACTATTGCCATGGGTCTGCAGTCTGAAAAAGCTTCTTTCTAAAAGGATGTTAGTGAGTAGCATTTCATACAGAGATCTTACGCCTTTTTCTGCTGCTGGTTGTTATGAGAGACAAAATGCTGAGCTGTGGAAAGGTCACTGCTCTATTCCTGGAAATCCTAGAGTCAGCTCATCAGAATTCATGAAATCCTATTTTTGTTTAATATTCTCTCTCTCTCTCTTTTTTTTTTCTCTCTAACTGGAAACAATCTTGCTAGTGAGAGTGCCTGAGGGTACGAATGTACATAGAACAATGAGAAAAGCTACCACCACTAGTGAAGCTGCTATGCTCATCCTCAGGATGAATTCAAGATTACCTTAGAGAGGAATAAGCACTGAAATAACCTCTGATGTAAAAACTGGATGAATTTTAGACAGAACACTTCTTTGTGTGCCTCAACAACATAGAGATCTGAAGAAATCCAGTGATGATTCTGGAGAATTAATACAACTAACAGAGTTATAACTTGAAAAGATAACTTGTAAGCCTTCAGTGTATGTTGCACAATCATGTTTAATTACTGTGATATTCACTAAGAGCCATCACAAAGGGTTAGTACTTAATGAGAAAATTGTTTCTGCCACCTCATCTTTTTCTTATGAAAAATTTGTATTGGGAAGAAGGCAGCAAACAGTCTAATTATACACTTACCAGCAATGTTATGGGTTAAAACCGAAATGTCTCCTAGCTATTTAATAAAATCTACATTTTTTTAATGATGAGTAATTTCTGATGCAGAATACCTTATGAAGGTTTTATAAACATAAAAGATATAGACTGCATCCTTCATAGAATCATAGAATCATAGAATGGTAAGGTTGGAAGGAGACCTCAAGGATCATCTAGTTCCAACCCCCTGCCATAGGCAGGGNGTTAAAAGTGTAGGTGAGAGGGAAAAGCAACACTTTCCTGCCAAGTAGCTTATACACAAAATGCAATCTTTAGGTTCACTAGAAATATTTTCAAAGCAGGCACAAAGTGAAATAGTAATTTTCAGGGAAAAAAAAGTATTTTTCAAGTGAAAGGATCTCACTTTATGATTTACAAAGGGAAACATTTGATCTTGCTTGTTCAGAGTGGTTTATTTTCTTAAATATGGCTACATGGTTTAGCACCAGACTTCGTAGAGTTAGATAATGGTTGCACTCCATGATCGTAAAGGTCTTTTCCAACAGAAGTGATTTTATGACTAATGATTCTCCATTTTTTTTTGAGTTTACCCAAAGACAGAGTCTGGTTACTCCAAAACTACAGCTTTCATTTTCTTGGAAAATAACCTACCTCTGCCTTCATCTACAAGAAAGTCCATCATCATTTTTCAGTTTCACCATAAGAATTGCTGTTCACAAGCTTTGAGTTTGATAGCTATTGCAGCTGTTCAATAGCAAGTTGCACATAAGAACACAGAGGGGATGAAAGATACTTGGAGGGACACCCTAAGGTCACCCTTACGGTCACCCTAAGGGCAGGCAGAGCCATACCCTCTGTCTCACTTCATCGGGGTGAAATCAGGCAGCACCCTGTGCTCCTTTGGAAGAATGGGTATCTTACCTGTTCCTGAAGATAAGGGCTGTTGGCAGGTGACACCAGTATGAATATTTACAGCAAGTCTAGATCCCCACCTTAACTACCCTGGGGGGGACGCATGCTTCTGGTTGTAAAGAAACTTCCAGTGCTGAAAAAGGTGGTAAGCTTTACACTGGGATCTAGTAGGGCAGAGAATGTCTCCAGATTTAATTTCTACTACTCCTATGAGTGTACAGAAGTGAGATTTTCTCTATGAAGGAGACAAGAACAGTGTCCCAGCTGTGCTCTCTGACCGAGCTCTCTGCTTAGATTGCTGACTCCATGGCTTGTCAGCAGGTTGGGAACTGTGGATATTTTGAGTCCCTTTACATTCTTATTTCAGGTGGTCCCTGAGTATGCTGTGGGTGATGAAATGCAACCCAGTAAATCCTTTGTGAAGGGTTTAATTTGCACATCCCCTGGCAGTGATTATTATGTCTTATTGCTTTGCTTGTTACTCTCTAGGGGGAACCCCCATCTCTAGAGACTTTGAGAAGGCTCATCCAAGAGGAGTTAGCGAAGCAGCTAGATGGTAAGTAATCAGCTCTGGAAGCCAGAAATTGTGTCTAAGAGTATGAAAGATACTTTCCACAACTGTGGTGGTACCCTAACCTAACCTGCTTATGGCAGGGTATCTTGCAACAAGTCTGCCTGGAAAGAGGAATGTGTAAAATGAAATGTGCCTAGCAGGCTTTACAATTATCCAAGTTTGATGTTCCCAGCATTAGCATAGTGATTTTCTCCCTTCTTCACCCCAAGGCCATTGCCTGTGCTAAGCATCTTATGGCTTTCTGCTACCAAAACAGCTTTGCTGCAGACTCCTTCCTGGGATAAGATGGCAGGACAAGAGAAGATGAAAATTCAGACTGATTAATTTGGGACCCTGGCAAAGAAAGTAATCAGAGTAGGATATAAACTTGCTTCTGAGGTCCCAACTGGAGGAGAAATGTTCCTGATTTGTGGCTGTGACATTTGATATTCATTAGCATGAGAAAAGGGAGTGGAATGATGTTAGCTGCTGCATCTCTCAAAAGTTCATATATCGCAGACCACTACTGACCCCTTCTACAGTGAAATGCAGAGCTATAGTGTTTCTCACACAGCTCTTGGAGCAGCTGACACATAGCTGCAGGCATTTTCCTCTACGCTAAAGATTGTGGCTTGAGTGATTTATTTGAAGGATTTTATTTACATGCTCTGAGACTTCAAGTTCCAAGCCAATCTAAAAGTATTCAAGACTTTGAATCAATGAAGAGAAGATAGAAAACTCTTCTTCCTCTATTCTGTAGGATGTTTTTGTAATGCTGATTATGCCTTGAGAGCTCTCCAGGCTGTTCAGTGTCTTAATATGGAAGTGGCAAGCAACGTGCCTGCTTGGAAATGGGGAGAATATGCTGACGCAGGGAGCTGCCTTAGTTACAGCTTCTGACTTCACAGCCAGAGATGGGTACATTAGCTTTAACTCTGCATGTGTAACAGCCTAGAACAAGAAAAGTAAGCTTTCTTCCTACAGAACAGCCATGTAGCATCTCACTCTGTGGGGCAGAAGCGGTAGAAATAGACTTTTCTTTTCAGAGCAGTAATGACAGAAACCCGCCAGCTGCACAGCTAAAGGAAGGGATATTTCAGATCCTTGGTACACAAGGAGCAGAGAATGAAAAGTGTTTAGGAATGAGAATGACATTTTGGAGAAGTTTAAAGATACTGAGAAATGAGATTTAAATAATTTAGAAAGGGTCAAGGAGGCACTATTATGAGGAAGGATTGTGTGAGGACAACAAATGTATGCCCTGAAAAATTTATCTGCGACAATACTTAAACTTTACTGGGCCACTCTGAGTTCTAGCTCTCCATCTCATGGACCACTGACCTTCTAGTCTGACAAATCATTTCCCTCTCTTCACAGCAAAGTTAGCCTATCTCCTTGCTCAAATACAGCCTGCTCATGTAAAAGCATCCCATGGAAGACCAGGACCTCCTGGTCCCCCTGGGAAAGAAGGACTCCCAGGAAGAATTGGGCCTCCAGGGGAGCCTGGACAGCCTGGACAAACTGGTTCTGAAGGGCCACCTGGACCGACTGGTCCCAAAGGTAATTGAAACTTGGTGTGTCTGGGCTGTCAGATAAAGGGATGTATCCACCACACTTTGGCATTCACCTTTTCTGTTAGTAGCATCTAAGTGGTCCTCAAAATGCATGTATTAGAAGCACACCCTTTTGACCCAGAGGTGGTGAATATTACCAGCAATTCACAGAATCATAGAACATTAGCTTTTGGAAGTGACCTACAGATATCATCAAGTCCAACCCCCTGCCAAAGCAGAATCACCTAGGGCAGGCTGCACAGGAATGCATCCAGGCAGGTTTTGAAAGTCTCCAGAGGAGACTCCACACCCCTCTGGGCACCCTGTTCCAGTACTCCATCACCTTCACAGTAAATTGGTGGTGTGTTCTACCTCTGGCCAGAAGTGGAGTGGGGTGAGTCTTAATTCTCACTTAATGTTGCATCTCAGAAGATTGCTCACAATGAACAACTATTTTAATCAAATATATTTACTTCAGCATAGATGAAAGACCTGTGGGAGTCTTTAGTTCTACAGATCAAGTTCATCAGTTCATTATTTTTCTTTCCCTTTCTACAGGAGAAAGAGGAGCAAAGGGTGAGAAAGGAGACACTGGCATTGGCCAGCGAGGGGAAATAGGTCCTCCAGGAATTCCAGGTGTGTGTATTCAGAATATCACATGAAACACATCACTCTGAAGTGACACAGGTCTCTGCCATATTAGATAGGTGTGCAAGAGAACAGAAACATGGCATATACAATTCCTGTAGAAAGTGTCCCAAAGGAAAGGATTATATCAGTGGCATTGTATCTGGGCACCTTTGTTTTCTCAGCCTGACTGACAGGTATAATGATCCATCTCAGTAACAGCTACGTTAACTGACCTTTGGGACAAATCCAAAGTGAAGCTTTAATTACTAGATACACTGTGAAGTGTCCTGTCTGCCCTTGCCAGAATCTTGTTATGGCCACAATGAACCCAGAGATCCAAGCAGCTTCAGATGTTATGAAAGGTCATGTCCAGCATCTGTGCCTCAGGCATGCAGCTTGTGGTTTACCTTTGCTGACAAAGCAGCAGCAAATACATTTTGTTTCCAATTTGAAATTAGGAGCCATTGATCAGTTTTGCCTTCTCTCTGCTTTGTTGAGCAAGGAAACTATGGAAAGAAACTCCACGGTCTGTGTGGGGCACACTGGCCCTGCATTGCCTTAAAGTACCCAATGGACACACTACTGTACAAATGAGGTATCTCCCAAAGGTGTCTCTTGCCTTAAGCTTCCCCACCCTCAGCTGCTCTCTGTAAGAACTACATGTTATTAATTGGTTCATGCAGCTGCACACCTTCAATATAGTGATAGAGGAAGAACAGATAGAGCAGAGTTGTGCAGCTTAAGGATGCCACAGGGGATGGAACTCTTTCTTTCAGAGGGCACACACTTGTCACATCCTTGTAGATACACGCTAGTTAGATGCAAATCTGTGGAAGCTGATGTCTGCATCTCAGTTTGGCAGCAGAGCCATCTCCTGTGATGTTATGCATCTGAGTACTGCACCCTGGGGATGTCATTCACCAAAGGCAATTTGCTTTTATTTTAGGCCTTCCAGGGGAGCCTGGATATGCCAAAGATGGGATGCCAGGACCACCCGGCCCTCAAGGTGAAGCTGGTGTGCCTGGTCTCACTGGTCCACAGGGACCTCCAGGAGTCAATGGACAGTGTGACCCCACTCAGTGTGCTTACTATGCAAGCCTGGCTGCCAGACCTGCCAATGTCAAAGGGCCCTAGCATGCAGGGAGTATCCCCAGACTCGTCTTTGAAACTTGAATTCATCACATCTGCCAAGAGCTCTCAGATGTCTTCAACTGTATTTCTTTCATGGGAGGCCTTCTAAAGCCAACAGATGCTGCCGGTCGGTCAGGTTATTTTTATGAATTATTACTATCTTCGATGTGATATGTGAATTTGTTTTTGTTTTCTCTAGCATCAGGGCATATTAAAATATTAAAAATAAGTGTTTTTTTCTTCTTTTGAAGAGTGTATAATATCAATGCATTTTGTAGCTGTTTACGCAAAACCATTCCGATGCCAAAATTTTTGTCTGCTTTCTGGTTAATTCTTTTCAAAGCTTTACTCCTCACCCTTGAAACTGAAATCTAATCTTGCAGTCCAAGGCATTAACTGTGTGACACAGGCTGGCCACAGGATTGTTGGTGCTATCTGCCATCCACATGCAGGGGAAGAAGGTAAAGTCATGCCAAAGCTGGAAAAGAGGTCTCCAATACACTCAACTCATGATGGACAGTTATGAACAGAGAGTTTGTATTTCCCAGAAGATCCCTGCTAAATTTAATGTTCTGCCCATAAGTGAATCTGTATCCAATGGGAACTACTTTTTATGGGACCAGTTGACATATCACAGTAGACCTGGAGAGACTAGAGAGAGAATCTAAGTCTCCTCACTGCTCTCTCTTCAAGAATTTCAATACTCAGAGTGTTTGGTTTTACCAGATGGAACTTCATCTTCCTTCTGTCAGGGAGAAGCGTAAGCAAAAAAGCTTTGATGCTGTCCTCGGTCAGCTCAGGGATGCCAAATCCCCGTTCATTGTCAGCGTGTACACAGCTCCCTACTACTGATTCATCCAAAAATCATCCAGAGCAGTAAGAAGGTCTCCTGATATTCAAAATCTCAGAAAGCTAAGTGTGATCCAGCTTCACCATTTTGGATGATCCACTATGAGTGTATCTTGACAAGGTAATGTGTTAGAGGTTAAGTGAGAAGTTTCAGACTAGTCTAGGAAGAAGCTGATCTCTGATAAAAGAGCCAGAGCAAAGAAGTGTTCAGAAACCTGGAGGAAACTGTGTTTGAGGGTGAAAGCAAAACAGTCTGACACTGGCCCTTTTCCCCTATCAGCTAATTGCCAAAATCAACCTGAGAATACAAAACTAAGGAGGGGATAGAGTCTGAAAAGACCTTTGCAATAGGTGCCAGGAAAGCAGCTGCATTTTCGAAACTCTTATGCACAAAGCAGTTTGTAGTGAGAGGTTGGAGTAATGAACCTGACACAGGCACCAAGTGCTGAATGTGTTCAGAAATCTCATCAGGTCTTCTGGAGTCAGAAAAGAGGCATCATGCCCTGCTGGCAAGTTCACCATATGTCATGGTGTTTCCAAGCTGGCTAAGCCAATGCAGAAGCCACAGCTGTCTATAACTGCTCCAGAAGCAGACCCTGAGGCTATAGCCCAGAGACAGCCATTTGTCAGCTTGAAGTCTTTTCCTCACACAGTAGCAAATAAAATTTGCCTGTGGTTTACTGAAAAATAAAATCAAATACAATGTTCACATGCCAGGGTTAAACAGTCTGTATTGTGTAGCTGTCAGTGGTGCTATTTTTGCTATTTCCTATGCAAATAAACTCTTTGATTTGATTTTACTGTGTCTCTTGCTATGGAAAGACCAATCAAAGTGAAAAGATCATGAAGCAAAAAGCTTACTGCTTTTAAGTAACTCTCAGTGGTGTATGCTACTGTCCTGCACTTTGGTCAGCCTGCTATATTTCAGTATTAATCAAACAAGTTGCTCACTTTGTATTCAATAGCATAATGTTCCCTGGTCCAGGCTAAGTGGAATTTCATCCCTCCAGTAGTGAGGCAGAACAGGGGTCCTACTCAGGAAATATCTCCCAGCATGGAACTAGACATTGTTTTGGATGGTGTTGGAGTCATTGCCAAGAGGTTGTGTTAGGAACATGAGGGACACCTCTACATCTTCAATAACAATTAAAAGATCAGCATGGATTAGGCCAAGCTACAGCTCTGCAACTTCTCCACCTAGAAAAGGGGATGTGACCTGATTCCTTTTGATCCAGCATACTCCCTGGCATATGGTTGTCTGTTCAGTCTGTTCCTGGAGACACCCCAGACTGTGCCCTGAATTCAGTGGGTGCCACTTCCCTGCTTTTTCTAAAATCTCATTTTCTCTCCAGCTAGTTAAATGGCGTTTACCAAGCATAATCTGTTGTTAGTGAGAGGAGTACGAGGCACATGCTGTGGACCTGAACTGAGACCTGTGTTTATTGCCACCCAGTTTCTATGGGTACAGCCATCAAAGGGAGGCTTCTGTAGCTGCCACATCTTACAGACAGACGCGAGCTCTGTGGGAATGTGCCTAAAAAATCACCTGCAATAAAAGGCATAAGAAAGGAAGATGTATTTGCAGGATTTCTGCACTGCAAGCTCAGGAACCAAAAGCTGCAATAGATTCTGCCTCAGTCTGTTTATGGATATTTGCAGTCTTTGGAAAGGTGACCTGAGATTACGTTCCAAATTAGATCTGCCATCTGGACAGACAGTAAACCTACAAGTATAGCCCTGCCCATGGTCAGAAACTACCCTCCAAAAAATGCAGATGCATCTGTGCCAGAGCAGGTGATAGTATGAGACGGAAGGTGACAAGCAGATGTGTATTGCCTGTCCAGCATCCTGCAAGGTGACCGTGCAGGCAGTTGGCGGCAGATAGGGCAGAGACAGTGTTTGTGATCTCTCCTCTACCTGCTCTTGATTAAGGGAGGGCTGTGGCTTTTGCATCTCAGTGTTCCCATCGCTGCAACAAAGCGGTTGGTACATCACTGTGAACTCTGTTCATTGAGTCTGAGGTTTAAACCTGGGAATACGCTGATATTTTTGTGGGATTATTTTTGGCTGTGGTGAGAGGGCATGCTGTTAAAATTGCATCAGAGAGCATTAATTGCATATTAAAAAGGTGCTAATGACACAGGGGTTTTATGGCATCACTGCAGGCTGTTTTATTTGTTCTTAAATCAAGTGAATGAATTATTGTAGTTAAAGCAAACAGGTCATTATACCATTTTAAGTTTTCCCTATCAAATAAATTAAAAACCAAATCAAACCAACAGAATCATTCAAGGAAAATATTTTTGTGTCTTAAATTATTTAATAATTTATACTTGTTTTCAAAAGTTTTGAATTAGCTGCTTCTTCGAAGCTGTAGCAGGGAATGAATGAATTGCTTTTCTTTGACACTTGTGTGTGACTCTTCTCAGTACATCCTTTTGGTGCTATTTCCTGAGCTATCCTTTTCCCACCTCTTGTTAATATGGGATAATTAAACTGTTCAAGGCTGAATTCTGTTCTACATGTTTATTTGGAGATGTGTAATCAAAGCAAGACTGCATTGTTCAGGATTAAACCACATATTTGTGTGGGTTTTTTTGGTTTTGATTTTTTAAAAGATTTTTGTATTTTGCTTTTTTTTGCCTTTTTTTTTTTTTCCACCTAAAGGAACAATAGAAGTGCCACAGCAGCTAAGTGTAAGCTCTGTGCTCTGACCTCAAAATTGAGTGGGAGAGGAACACAGATTTTACATTCCAGGCATTTAAAAAAAAAAAAAAATCACATTTAATGTTGTTCAAAAAAACCCAGACCCAAAACAAACAAAAAAACAACAAACCAACAAGAAAACAGAAGAGTTTACTGATGGCTCAGTCTTTTAATGTGGAAACTTTCCAAGCTCTGTGCTGCTATAGATTACTAAGCATAGATGAGTATAAGCATCCAACAATTACTTCAGTGTCAGGGACACCAACAGGGGACTGGCAGATATTATGTGGGACCTAGAAGAGTCTTTCTAGATCTGCAGTGGATGATTATATATCACCTCAAATGGGGTAAAATGACTGGGCTAACTTAGCAGTATCTACACAGGCTAAAAAAAAAAAACCTCCACTACCACAGCCTCCAGCCTCCATAAGCTAGAGTCCAGTACTGCTGAGGGTTAAAGTTGCTGCTCCATGGCGTGCGGAGGACGAGCAGAAAGAGGACAAAGCCTGGGCGTGAAGGTAGGCTCTGGCCAAGATCAGCAGCCCTGCATAGGGGTGAGCATCAGCCAGAGACCACAAGGAGTCCTCTTCGTTGCTGCCTCTGCAAAGACAGTGCTCATGAGGGGAATGGTCTCTGCATCAGCCACCCAGCTGCCTCCTATGTCCAAACTTCAGCACCTGTCTGAGATCCTTAAGGGAAAAAGGGTCCTTCAGAGCCAGGATTTGCCTTTCAACACATTTTGTAAATGGTGAAGTGGATTTAAGAGAAAAAAGTTTGCTTAGCATCATCAATGTGAATTAAACCTGGAAGATGCACACAGTCTTTCTGCCACATGACTTGTGAAATGGGAACATCTGATTAGAAAAGCATAAAGACATGATGAACAGGAGACTGGTTTTCAGAGTTGTTTTACAAAGCAGATTTTCACTGTAAGGGCAAACTTCTGAATACCCTGAATGGCTTGACCCAAGAATATTGATGCTGGCAATATTCTTATGGGAATTTGTCTGAATTGAGAATGCAAGTATCCTGCTGAGTCTCTAGGGGGATCATGTGTCAAGAATCAGGGCTTTTCCTTGTTATTTTACATTTTGAATCATGAACCTTATGTAGGAAGCATAAGAGAACAATGTGGCAGAGGGACATTAATCATACTCTGACATTCTTGGTGAACAGGTGATTGCCATCAGGAAGAGGGGTGTTCTACAAGATGGAGGAGAAAGGAACTTACCACCTTGGTAGAATGAAACCCAGGGTCAAACTCTAGGTGTGAAAAGAGTTCCACAAGACACCAGTACCCAACATCACAAAAAGCTTTCTCTGACCACAGCTTTAGCTCTGCATGACATGCTGTCTGAAAGACTCAGGTTTTGAGTGGAAGAGATAAGCAAGGTTAAGCAGAAGGCAGCGCACACAGCAATTCAGTGTATTTCACAGGACAGATGTATTTGACAATGTGTTCTTAGAAACACATTTCTTCCCTTGGTAATGTGAGGGATGGCTTTTGTTCAAGTCTTATTTTGAGTCTTATAGTTAATTGTGAGGTTTGGAAGCAACTTTCCCCTTCCTGCTGTGTCCATCTCTGATGTACATATATATCCAAGTTATGGTACCCATTCTTTCTCAAGAACATTTAATAGACTTTCTCAAGTTCTTCCAAATCGTTTTCAAGTTAATTGTCCACCCTTTCTGGCTGAAGCTATTGCAGCCTCTGGATCCCACTGACATTGACTGTGGCTCTAAAGAACAGGAATAACCAATTGCAGTGTCCCTGAGATCTGCTCATGCTGCTGCATATTCAGCAGTCACTGTCAGGAAGCCCAGCAGGCCTGTCTCCAGCCACCACCATCTCAGGAGCTTATAATGCCAAAGTAGCCATACAACACTTCTGGATAATGGGCAAGTGTTACAGTTTTCTCTTACAAATGCTGAAAATTAATCTGGAGGAAATTCAGGGCTCCATTTCAATAGGTCTGTGGTATTTGCAATCTGAATCCAAGTCACTGGTAACAGCCCTGAAAAAAACTGCATTTCAAGATGAAGCTCAAGTAAAAAACAACAGCGCCTTAAGTTCGGAGGGTTGAACAATGATCCTGGAACTTTGTCAGCATTATCTGTATAGAGCTCTCAGTACTTTGTGCAGCCATGCACTGCCCTGGTTCTGGAACACAAGCTTCAGCGAACTCAGGGTCACCCTGGGCTGAGGACATCAGAACTGAGCAGGGAGGGTAAGCAAAATTGACATGCTCCCCTTTCATGAGATCTGACCTAGTAAACCTATTTAGACTAAATCTAGCACATTGCTTTCTACCTTGAATAGACTGCAAGATAACATGGAGACCTCTTTCCTTGAAAAGCATTTGAAATTATTGCCTTAAGCATTTTTAGCAAAAAGCTTTGAGGATTAGAGGACGAAGTAAAAGAGCTGGGCTTTCTCAGCCTGTGGCTTCAAACCAACAATTTTCTCCTTCCAGGAAAATACCCTGCTCTCTACATCACATGCTGTGCTGAATGGCTTGGGACAAACCTGGCATTTTACATGCCTCCTACAAAAGCTATAGCAGTAAGGGACAAAAAATTGCTTTTAAATACGTCAGAGCAAGTTGCAGCACAAGAAAGACAAAATCTTTGTGATGCAGGAGTTCATACACTCAGCAGAAGAAGGGCTTCCAGTTTGCAAAATACTCTTCATTGTGCTTGCTGAATGTTAAAAGCACAAACTGGCCTGAAGACAGGATATGTTCATAGTTCCCAGCTCTCAAGCCACCAGCTATGAGTTGTCTTCTTGTCCCATTTACCACGTGCTTTACCTTGTCCTGTTTACTACCTGTTTTATCTGCACAGCCTTGCTGCTTACATTGAAATCCCTTGGGACTGACCAGTGTGGATTCCTCAGTTAACAGGATCCTTAGTGCTTCTGGAAGGAGAGCTGCACAAAGAGTTGAACCAATTTGATGAAAGCATGGGTACAGTGCTGCTGTTTCGCCTTCCGAACACTAACAGCAATTTGCCACCAGCTCCCTGGCTGTAACCACAAGAGACAATGTCATAGCTCAGGAGCTCAGTTTTGTGTATGCTGCAGAGCAGAAAAGAAACACACAGTCAAGTGAGCATGTCAAGTGTTTACTCAGTGGGATGTACCTGAGCAACCTAAACAGTCTGCGTGTGTGTTGGTAACGTTCCCAGCAGAGAGGAAAGCTGACAGAGGGCTTTGATGCACCAAAAACCTCAGAGGTTACCTGTGGAGCGTGCAGCAAGTCGTCACTGACCATCTTGGGTTCAACTTGCTGCAATTCTGGTGGGACAATGGATGCAGCCATCTCTTTTGGAAGTACCTCCACGGGTCCTGACCCACTCTGGAGGTACCTTACAGAGCATGATCCAAAATATGAAAGGAAGAAGAAACTCAAGATCTCAGGCAAAGAGCTGGCATCTCTCCCCACACAGGTCTTTGGTTTGCACCAGCTGCAGATCCTGGAGATGAGCCCAGAAAGAGAGAGCTGCCTGAGGTACCAGATGGACCTGCTACCCCAAGAGATCAGCCGCCTAAGGAACCTAACCTGCCTCTACTTGGACTCCAATAACTTGAAGAAAATCCCTGCTGAAATTGGTACTTTGAGTTGCTTGGAAAGGCTTACTCTGAGCAACAACAGCCTGAGCTCACTGCCCCCAGAAATGGGGGCACTTCAAAGGCTGCATAGCCTCCACCTAGCCAACAACAGCCTCATGGAGCTGCCTGCACCCATCTGCCAGCTGAAGAGCCTCCTCTTTCTGGATGTGAGTGACAACAAAATCGGCACAATCCCTTCCAGCATTCGGCATCTGGAGAAACTGGAAACCCTGCTATTGCTCTTCAACTCACTGGAGAGTTTGCCTGAGGATATCTGTCATTTGAGTAAGCTGCGCACGCTTTGGCTGGGAAACAATCATCTACAGTGCCTTCCAGCAAGGTTTGGGGAGCTGGTGAACCTGGATTGGGGATACAGTTACTGTTCATGCAACTTTGATGGGAATCCGCTGGAAAGTCCTCCCCCTGAAGTGTGCAGCAGAGGCCCTGAAGAGATCAGAGACTACTTCTTGTCATTTCATAGGAGTCCGGTGAAGTGAGATGACTAGTGCCAGTCCTCACAACATATCTGAGATGGATTTATTCTACACAAAAGCAACTGCATGAGAAAAATGTGTTTCAGATGTAAAAGTCTGGTAAAAAATTACTCTGGAGCTCCAAAGCTTCTTTTCTGCTGCAAGGTGATCTCTCTTTTTTGACACTAGTATTGAACAGCATTGTATACCTTTCAAAAATTCATTTGGGACATATATAATCTTTTTGTTACTTATAGTTGCATATATCTGTCTCAGCAAATGCTGCAGTCAAACATTGTCTGAGAAAATGCACAGTAGCTAGTTTGAGAGGATAACAGTCAGGTAAACAACTGATGGTAAATGAATAGCAATTATCCATGCTATTTGTTTGCACACTGGGTCAGTGCTGGAGTTTGGACTTGAAGTAGTTGCAGATTGAGACTTGTGGAAGCATTTAAGGTGATACAGACTTGTGTATTTGGCATTGCTTTGGACAGTTTCTCATCACTTTCCATGGTGATTTACATCCAACACACAGGTTGAATCAGCTCTGGCTTCCATCTGGCTCAGGATAAGAATCAACCTGTGCCCAAGTCCCATAAGGTATCATGCAAGCAGTATTTCCATTGCTTTGGCAGGACATCGCATATTTCTGACACTGCTTCTCCTGAAGAGCAGTTTCAGTGCAGACTGTCACACTCTCTGGAGGCAGCATCGACCTGGAGTTGATGTGCCAGTCACTCCAGAGCAGATCTCAGTGATACTGCTCCATGGAGCTTGGTGATGTACAGGGGTAGCCCAGATTTAGAGCATGCAGCACTAGCAGAAAAAGTTTCCACTTCTACCAAGGCTGGGAAGATGTTCAAAGACATTAAAATATGAGTATGGAGGCTTCCTGCAAGGTAACATTTCTGAGAATTCCTGTCTATAATCATAAAAGGCTTCATCAGTGTTACATTATGGAAATTTGCTGAGATTCTGCTTCATTTTGCTCTCTCTTCCCCTTAGCTTCTCATCAGAATTTTCCTCCCACCTCTCCTTAGCTTTGCTCTTTGTAGGTGTTTTCTCTGAGGCTACTCCCTCTAACATTATCTTTGAGTTTCATTCTTTTCTCACTCATTCCCTTATAAATGCTTTTCTTTGCCCTGTCTCCTTTGTTTCTCATTTCCCCTTTGGCCCACACAGAAAGCTGCAGATTAGTGCTTTTCCTGCAGAAGGATTGAGCGAGACATGCTGGGAGCTGAGCGTATTCTTCCATGGTTCACAGCAAAAGGGAGAAGAGATTCAAGACACTGAGACCATTAAGTCTCTTGTTCAATCATTTTCTCCACGTAGCAAAAGTCAGCACAGGGAAAATAAGAAATCTGAATTCATGCTGAAATTTTACTGGGTGACAAAAGCACAACTCCAGCTATTCTCAGCAGGTAAGCTTTAGCTTTACTTTTAGCCGACGTGGCGTGGGGGGGAACCGAGGCGAGACAGGAAAGGCGGCAGTGTGTGCTGCCCTGGCGTGATCGTCACGAAGGTAACACAGCAGGGAGGGTGTTGCCAGGACCCCGCGGGGCTTCGAAAAGCGGCAGAGAGCTGCCTGCCGCCGCAGTTCCAAGAGCCAGCCCCGCCAGCCTGTGCTCGGGAACGCGCCTGCGCAGTACAAAACACAAACCCAAACAACCCCAAACCAAACCAACAAAAGGGCGTCTCACGGCAGAGTGCTCTCCACACAGGAGGGAAGGCTCTGCTGCCTAGCCGTAGTGCTCCCCACACAGGAGGGAAGGCTCTGCTGCCTAGCCATAGTGCTCCCCACACAGGAGGGAAGGCTCTGCTGTCTAGCCATAGTGCTCTCCATACGGCAGAAGGTGGCCCTGCTCCTGATCCCAGCCGTCGTGGAAGTGGGAATCCAGACACAACCTCCACAGACTGAAGAGACAGTGAAGGTTCCAGACACAGCCTCCACAGACTGAAGAGACAGTGAAGGTTCCAGACTGTAGTTGGTTAACATTTAATGACCTCTTCTTAGAAGCTCAAGATCAGAGCATCCCAGCAAGTAGGAAATCAAGAAAGGGAGCTAGGAGACCCATAATTTTAAGTAAGGAATTGCTAAGCAAACTCGAGTGGAAGAAGAAAGTCTACAGATTGTGGAAGGTGGCGATGGCCACTTGAGAGACTGTAAGACTGTTGTCAGAGGATGCAGAGAGGCTCCAGGAGAGCGAAGTCCTTGTTGGAACTGAACCTTGAAGGGAGGTCAAGGATAACAGAAAGGGCTTCTTCAAATACATTGCAGGAAAAACAGACACTAGTAGGCCCACTGCTGAATGAGGTGGGTGCCTTGGTGACAGAGGACTCAAAGAAGGCAGTTACTAAGTGCCTTTTTCTCCTTCTACACTGCTAGAGACTGTTCCTCAGGAGCCCCTGACACCTGAGGCACCAGAGGAAAGCATGACAAAGGAGAAGTTTTCCATGGTTGATGAGGACTGAGTTAAGAAACCGTTAAGTAATCTGGACATCTATAAGTCCATGGGTCCTGCTGGGATGCACCTGCGGTGCTAAGGGAGCTAGCACAGTTCATTGCCAGACCGCTCTCCACCATCTTCTGTAAGTCATGGTGGACAGGGGAGGCACCTGGGGACAGGAGGAGGTCACTCCAATCTTCATAAAGGGTAAGAAGGAGGACCCAGGTAACTACAGACCAGTTAGCCTCACCTCTATCTCCAGAAAGGTAATGAAGCAACTTATCCTCGGTACTGTCCTTTAGCATATTGAGGACAAGGGACTCAGTAGCAGCCAGCATGGTTTTACCAAGGGGAAGTAATGTTTGACCAACATGATAGCCTTTTGTGAGGACATAACCAGGTGGATAGGTGAGAGTAGAGCAGTGGATGTGGTTTATCTTGATTTCAGTAATGCATTTGACACTGTCTCCCACAGCATCCTTCTGGCTAAACTGAGGCAGCGTGGTCTGGATGATGATCAGATAGTGAGGTGGGTTGGGAACTGGTTGAAGGAAAGTAGCCAGAGAGTTATGGTCAATGGGATGGAGTCCAGTTGGAGGCCTGTGACTAGTGGGGTCCCACAGGGGTCGGTACGGGGACCAATTCTGTTCAATATATGTATTAATAACCTGGATGAGGGCAC
>WBNM01002942.1:0-136286 GCA_013399055.1 Ramphastos sulfuratus
GCCCCCAGCAGCCCACAGAGCCGCACCGCGCCGCCCCGGCGGGCTCACCCGGCCTACCCTGAGCGCCGCCGCCGAGGTGAGTGCCCCGCCGGGCCCGAGTGGCCGCCGCCCCATTGTTCCGCCTCGAGGTGTGTGTGTCTGTGTGGGTGGGCTTCGAGCCGCGCCTCCACCTCGCCCCGCGCGGCCCTGTCCTCCTCGGGGCTGTCGCCTGGGCGCGACCCGGCGCCCCCGGACCCCCGTTCTACAGCTCCCCGGGGGCGGTGTGGTCCGCGGGCGGCGGTAACTTAGCGGAGGAACGGCCCCGTCCCGTCTGGTGCTGCTTCCCGCTCCCGGTGCTCCATCCCGCCGCTAGCGTGGACTTAGCGGGCAGGAGAGACGGTTTGTCTGCCCGCGCCGGCTGGGGATGTGCTGTCAGCGCTCCCGCTTCCCTTGGGCACTGTCTGCCCCGGGCTGCGTGGCCATTCCCACTTCGCTCGTCCGTTTCAGGGACCGCTTGTAACCCGTCACCGTGGCTGCTGCTAATTTCTCGAGCGGCAGAGAGCATCGACTGGGGGGCTCCACTCTAGATGCAGAGAACTTACTTGCATTGCACCCGGTTTTACCGAGGCTGCTCAGGATTTTGCAAAACGTTATTGGTGCTGCTAGAGCCCTGGGAAGGACTGGAACTGGGATTCGTCATTCATGTGATGTTTAAATAAATGCTTCTGTCGGAGCCCATCTTAAGTGTTAGGGGTGACCTCTTCCCCTATCTTGTCAGTGGCCTCTTCCCCTATCTCCATGGGCTTCTGTTTGCTCCTGAAGGTAAAGCAGATGTGTGCTCAGCTTGGAGGAAAAACGGGGAGAAACACCACATGTACATGCTTTCCTTGTGCACTGAAAGGGACTGATGTAACAAAACCTTCCCTGTGCTGTATTGGAGACGTGTCTTTAGCAGGTGTTGAACTTGTCCTAGCCCCATTCTGCTAGCAACCACTTGCTGGAGTGGAAACGTGAGAAGGATGCGTATCTGAACACATAAGCAATGCTACATGACAGGGCAGGCTGTTGCGTTGTTGTGTGCGGTGTCTGTGTGCCTCAGGGGCAGTGCGGTTTGACAAGGTGTTGGGCTGCGGTGCCTTGCAGTTGTGTCCTGGATGCAACCAGGCAGAGGGCTGCTAGCAGCGTGGCATGGAGGAGGACCGTGCATATTTGGCTGCTGCCCGTCGCTGCAAAGCAGTGCTACGAGAGACCTATCTGCACGCTTGGGGCCTGTGGGCTCTGCGCTGTGAACGTGGCCACTGCTCGTTGCCCTGCCCAGACGGTGTTTCATGCTAGGCATGCGGTAACAACATGCAGCTCCTTCCCTCCCATCAATCGCCAGGTCTCTGCAGAGGCATGTATGTGCGCCTTGTTTTGCTACTTTGGTGGCAGGAGGGATAAGAAAAGCGAGTCAGGGAGGAAGTGATTTGCCCAAGGTCGCATGGTTAGTTCGTGTCGGTGTTAAAGCAAGACCTCCTGTGACTGGAGTGCCTGCGATAATGCTGGCTGCCGTCGTGCATGGGTGTATGATATATGCTGAGAGCTGGTACTTGTGCAGAAATCACTGGGTCAACACTGTTGATTCTTCCCCGCCCCCTNNNNCCCCCCCCAGTCCCCTTCCTCCCTGGTACAAAGATAAATGTATCAGTATGCTGTTTTAACTGAAGTTTCCTGCTCCATCAGGCACTTTTTCTAGAGCATTAACACTCTAAATGCTCTAGAACCATTTTGTCTGTTTTTAACATGTGTGTTTTGCCATTTTAGCTGGCCAGATGGTGTGATTGATGCTTTCCCTCTTGTATCTTCAGTACCTGCGGTGCAGTTTTGTTGTGTTACTACATCTCCCTGCCCCTGAAAGTCTCTTTCCTCTTTCCAGACTCCCTTCTTTCTGGAAAAAAAAAACCAAAACCAAAAACAAAACAGCAGGCAGTAGCTAAAGGAAAGCTTATTCAGAAACTTGAAACCAGACTTGTTCTTGTTCAGTTGAAGAAAGTTAAGTAGTTATGTTTCGTACTATAAAGCTCTCTACCTTTTGCATCTTACTGCATTGCTGTTGGAAGTGGCTCTCTGGCCACAGTGTGACAAAGGGGACGGAAGGTACAGACCACTGTGTGAAGCCACTGGACCATCACAGAGCTGGAAGGACTGAGGTTGCTGGGATGTGCTGCTTCCAGAGCAGCTGCCAAGGATGAACTGGAGTTGCACTTTAGCTCCAGGTTAACTCAGGCCCACAGAGCTGTGGACCGTGCTTGTGCTGGATTGGAGTCCCAGAGGTCCAAGCTCAACTCAGTCTTTGACTTTTCTGTTGAATTGTTAGTGCAGCTCCTCTGTACCTGTGGGGTTTTGGGGAAAGACTTTACTTTTCCTTCTTCCCGCTGCTTTTCTTTCCTGCTGAAATGATTTGAGCGCACTTTTTCCCAGTAGTGCTTGCTGTGTGGAAGGGAGTGGAAGGGAGCAGTATCTCAGTAGGAGGCTCTTGGTTCTTTCTGTGGACAGCATCAAGAGTATCCCAACAAGTGGTTGTTTCTTGCTGCTGTAGAGCCGTTACTCTTTGCAGCATACTCTGGTCATCTTCAGCTGGTTGCAGAGTTCCAGGTAAAACATGGTTCCTGGGATTGTTTTTCATGCCCCCTCTCCTGTCAGAAGTGTCCATTCAGTGTTGACTTCAGGACAGCCTTCACTTCTTTGTGTGATCTCAAGTGATTGTGTCAGGCTCAGCTGCTGCTAAGAGGGAAAGCTCTTAGCCAAGATGTGACTGTGTCTCCTGAGGTCCAGATGTGCTCTTGCTGGTACTAGCTTCATATTTCAGTGCTACAAAGGGTTTTAAGCTGCTTGGGTCTAACTGTTTCCTGGGGATGGCACAGGCTGGTCGCCAGCACTTAATTCCTTAGGGCTCCATCCTGACTCAGGCCTTTTCTGGGTGAGTAAGACCCCTGTGAAAAAGCATATTTTCTGTTCCTGTCTGAGAACATGTTAGGGGTCTGCTTCCCCTGTGAGCCTGCTCCTGTGCTGCTGTTGCTGCCTCCTCCCAGGGATGCCAGCTGTCCCCCCTAGCCAACCAGGACCCTGGAGCTTGCCCTGCAAATGTAATTTTCCCTGTGCTATTCTCTCTTGGCAAGGACTCAGCGTCACGCCAGTGTCCTGGATGAGGGGGAGCATAGAAGACCTGTGCTGTGTTCATGGCTACTACAGGAATTGTGGTACATGGATGCATGGATATATGAAATAAAGAAGCATAGAGAGATCACAGCAATGTGACGTACAGATGCAGCAATATTTTGTCAGTGTTACTTGAACCGCATCAGTGAAGTGCTAGGAGGCTTGCCAGCATGACTTTGCTCGCAAATCAAAATCTAATGCAGGTCAGGACTCAGTGTCACTCAGCTCTCCTTGTCTCCCAGGATGGTGTTGACTGGCAAATGTGTCTTCTGGTCATCTTGCATATCATTCTGTATTTCCAGGGGGTGCAGGACCTTTGGATACTGACTTTATGTAGTTGGTCTCCATGAAATTAGAACTACCCTATGAAGTTTCTTGTAGTGTTGAAGCTGTGGAATACACTCACCTTGGAGAAAAAGACCTAGAAAGCATTGTAACCCCTTTTCTTCTCACTTGTGTATTTCCAACAGCTGTCTGTGGTGCTATGGGTGGGTGGCCAAAATGAGATTCCTTGATTCTTCCCAGCTTGAGTTTTGAAGTTGCATGCTGCTTTCCAGCAGGTCAACCTTTGCTCGTCTGCTTTGGCTTCCCTTCTGTGAGCCCCACCTCAGGCAGCGCCAAATGGAAGGTACCCAGGAACTGTTACTGGAGGTTGTCAGGGGTGGTTTCCGTTGTTCACCCTTTCTTGGCCTCTCCTTGGGAGGCAGCGCCAGCCAAACCACGTGGCATGGATGAGAGGCACTCTTCATCTTTCC
This sequence comes from Ramphastos sulfuratus, assembly GCA_013399055.1. Classification (NCBI taxonomy): domain Eukaryota; kingdom Metazoa; phylum Chordata; class Aves; order Piciformes; family Ramphastidae; genus Ramphastos; species Ramphastos sulfuratus. The sequence continues at coordinate 3,933 of WBNM01002942.1, forward strand.
ATGGTGCCTGTTCCAAGTCATCTACTTGGCACCAGAACCTTCTTGGGAATGGGCAGCTGTCTTGTTTTTTTTTCCCCTTCCTAATTTTCTTTGAGAGGGTGATGAATTTTGTTCTAACTGTTCATAGTGGCACTTGTGGTTGTCACAGGGCTGCACTCAGTGGGAGCCAGCATAGAGGAAGCAGTTAGTGTCATTGGCACCTGCTTTTGATTTAAGGGAGAGCCATGCTATGGAGGGGCAGCTTGCCAGGAGCACTGTGCACTCCTTGTGTTCTTGGCGAGCAGACCTGTGCTTGTCAGTGCCCTGGGCAGCCTGGTCCCTGGCACAGCAGGAGAAGAAGCATGGGATGCATCAGCATGGCTGTCTGGAACCTGCGCTGAGCCTTGGAAATGAGCATGCTGCTGCTGGGCATCCTGACAACCTCCAAATCCCACTTGCTTGGACCAGGAGCTTTCCTTTCCACCTCGTGCTTCTGCTCCCCTTCTTTCAGGGTGTGGGAGAGGCCGATGGAGACATGTGGCTCGTAAATGGACAGGATTACCTTGATGTCAGCTATGATCCTCAGCTGAAGAAAGCAATGTGAAGGTGATGGGCTGCAGCACTCTGAAGAGGCAAGTGGGAACCTGTTCTGCTCTTGCAGAGATAGTGAGATGAGGTCTGCTTCCTACTTGCTCAGCTTTTTCTGGAGAGATGGTCCTGCTCTTTGGCAACTACTAGTGTCTTCACCTGGCATCTTGTCCTGCTGTATCTTTCTTGGGCAGCTGCAGACAGAGGAACATGATATCAGGTCTTTGGGAGACCGTGAGGGCAGATCATCTGCCAGTTCAGCCAGAGCTGCTAGAGAAAATGGCACTTCATCACTGGATTTTGCTTCTAGCAAGGGCTAAGATCTGGGATTTGATTTTCTTCAGTTGCAACTCAAGATACCTTAAATCTCAGCTAAGGAATGATGGGGAGCCTCCTATGATTCTGGGGCAATAGTCTCAAAATGGCTTTAAGACTGAGCTGTGTGCTGTGCCCAGAGGTAGGGCGTTGAGCTCTGCTGGAGCCAAGTCCTGGGCCAGCAGCCAGGTTTGTGATCTGTGCCAGAGGGGGCGAGACTTGGAGAGCAAAGCGGAGCTCCTCCTGTGTGAGAGATGGCCTGAAATACTGAGCAAAACCACAGAGTGCTCCTTGTTCCTGTCTTTTCCTACTGGTCTTCCCTCTTCCTGAAGTATGTGGGAGGCCACAGGATGGATCTTCTAGGGAGTCAGGACGGCCGTGCTACTTAGGCAGGATGAAGCAGAGGTGCCTCTTTGGGCTGCTGGTTGTGTTGTCTTTTTTTTTTTTTTCCTTTTTTCCTTAAATTATTTTTATTTTTATTTTACTCTTTCTTCCTGCTTTTAAGCCTGTCTCTCCCATTGCCATATCTTCTCCATCTCCATCCTTGCTGCTACTGATTTGAGGGTCAGCTCCTTGCAGGCGGGCTGTCTAGAGCAGTGCTCTGTGAGGGTTGTGGTTATGCTGCTCCTTCTGTTGCAGCTCAGCTGAGCAGCTTTCCTTTCCCTTGCTCAGCTGCTTACTGCAGTGGCCGAAGAGAGGAAGAGACCAGGATATGGTTTGCGTAGAAGATGCTCCGAGACACTGACTGTTTACACATGCTGTGTTCCTCCAAATGTAAGCACAGGAAATGCCAGGTTCTGTTGGGGCCTGTGGCTCTGCTCACTAGCTGTGGTGCAGCCTCTGGTGGTAGTGATGTTCTGCGTTGTCATAGGCCAAAGGAGGTTTTTAGTGCTCTGCAGAAGCAGAGGCTTGGATTTTTTCAAACCTCTGAAACAGAGACTGAGAGGAAAAGTGAAAGGAAATGACTTAACCAAGGGCAGGAAAGGAATATGGGGCAAAGCTAGGGACAGAAGCCAGTTCCTGCTCAAGGCTGTGATCCTACTCAGCTGTCTTTTTGTGTCTCAGCCCCCAATTTAAGTTCAGGCTTTTCTATCCTTCTCGGAAGCTTGAGGTCAGGAGCTTCTCTTGTGAAGTATCCTCAATACTCAGTATCTCCATAAGCATTCCACTCCTAGAATGTTTCATCTCTAGAATTTGCCTAGCCGAGAGTACTGTAAGTTAGAAAGGTACAAGTGGTGCAGCTACAGCAGAAGTTACAAACCATGACCTTGCCAAGTGAGCTAAGTAGTTTTCTAAAGACCGTGGTCCTCAGCTGATGGGTGCTGTGCAGAGAAATGCCACTCTCCTAGAATGCTGTACCCTTGTTTGGAAGGCCCTACCCAGGTTTTTCTTAAGACATTAAGGGAAACTGCCTCTGCTTGCAGTTTCCCCTCTTGAAGTTGACTTTGTGGGCAGTCTTCCTTGATGTGCCACCTAGGGCTTGGTACCTGCCTGACCAGATGTGCATTGCTTGCCTGGCTCTGCAGGAAGGGAATCTGGAGTATTGTAGCCTTTCTAATAGAAGATCTATTCTTAATATCCCACTGTAAGAAGGATCCTGCTAAACAGCTGTGTGTCAGTGAGCAGTTGTCCTGCCTTTCTGAATGGGAAGGTGTTTCAACCTGGTGGGTCATTCTGACGTCGTGGAGTGCTGGACTCCTGGCTTCTTGGGAAAGACACAGTGTGAGGATGCTGGCTTATAAAAATGCAACTGCAGTGGTCCTGAGTAGCTACGCTGTAGGTCTCCACACTCAAGGCAGCAAGGAGCTAGGCAGGGAGCTCCAAAGGGCAGTAACTGAGAGCAAGAACTGTACTTCTGGGTGACTATTCCCAACAGCAAGCTGAACAAGGCTGTGGAAACCTCTGCAGCACTGAAGCTTTCACCACTTCCTCAACAGGATTTGTTCCAGCACCAATCTGTAACAGAAGACCAGGCCAGACAGGGCTAGAATGGAGCAGGTCCCGCCACAGGCGAGCCCCAAGAGCATCAGTGAGACTGGGCTGAAAGCTGCCTGTGTCCTGCCTCTGTGCAGCCTTGTTTGAACTTTTCTCTGGCAAGGAGCAAAAGGAACCGAGGAGACCTAGGGCTGGTCTGAGCGAGTTTCCTCTGCTCTCCCCGCCCCCAGATGCAACGAGGGGAATGGCAGCAGCTCCAAACTACTGTCTCAGAGTGGAGCAGTTTTTGGGGGGTCTCGGTCACAACAGCTTTTGAGCAAATGTGTTTTTGCCTCTGGTATTCCCTGCCTCTTGTGCTGCAGCGCAGGGAGGGGGAAGTGAAACTGTGGTTCAGAACAAGACCTCTGGATGGCAAGAAAATTGCTGAGTAGCCGTTTTCCAGGTTGCCGAGGTCCTAGCTAGGGCCGGGTGCGGCTGCCAGAAGCAACAGGCTTGGAATTTCCTCCGCCCGGTGCCAGCTCCTCTTGGGCTGGCCGCGGCACCTCTGCTGGGGCCAGGGCTCCTCTCGAGCCTTGCAGATGGGGCGCTTCCAGAGCAGGGGTTATGCTGGAGCTGCCCCCCTTGCTCTCGCAGTCTGGTTTCTATTTTCTTTTCCAGGGTCCAAGCTGTTTTGAATTATGCAGCCTGTGCCTCCCGTGGGGCTCCTTGAGCAGCCGCCTAACGAGCTGAGCTCCTGACAAACTTTGCTCTGACTCTGGCTCCTCTTGGAAAATTTTACAGCCTTTTCAGCAAAAGGAAATGCCAGGAAAGGCCTTTCTCTGCTTGCTTTTATGAGGGGGTCCCAGTTGAGCGGGGGCGAGATGGATTTGGAAAAGAAGACAGAAAGGGTTGTGTAGACTGTGGTGTATGTGCTTTCTAGTGATGAAGGTGAGCAGGCTCGCTGCCTTCTGCCAGAGCTGGACACAGGGGGTGCCAGCCCTGCAGAGCTCTCAGAGGGCACGTGATGGGGCACAGGAAAGCAGTGACTCCTGTTCTATGGGAAAGTGGTTTGCATCTTCCCTCTCAGCTGGCAGCGTAGCTACTGGCTGTTTAATCTTTGCTAATTAAGCCTTTTCTGAATGGCAGCAGATTTATTTCTGCTGTGGTCTCAGGCAGAGTCTCCTGCATGTGCATGTGTGAGTGCTGGTCCACAGGGCTGGTGGGAAGGACCACCACAGGGAAGGACCACCACAGGCTATTGAGCTGGTGGCCTCCCCATTCAAGGTGGACAGCAGAGTGCTCAGGCAGGGTGCTGGTGGGCATGGGTGCCAACAGCTGACCCAAAAGGGCCACTTTTGTGATTTGCCCTTTTAGCTGAGCAACCATGCTACAGTAGGAGAATCTGAGGCACAAACTAAGCTGTTACTTGCCTGCCTTCCTTTAGTAAGATGGCATTGAGAAGGGGGCTGGGAGCCTTCACTTCTGGATAAACTTCCCCTTGCTAAAGTGCTGAAGGTCTGCCCTTGTGTTTGTCTGGTGTCCGTCAGCAGAACCCATCGATTGCAATCCCAACGCACTTTTGTCCAGAGAGGCAGTGGAGGATGCGTGCTGATCTTTACCACTCTCCCGTGTCTTCACAGTGTCCCAGATCCCTTTCCAGGGGTAAAAAGGCATCTGTGAGAGACTGGAATGGGGGTGTTGGCTGGAGCCTGTTAAACTGCTGTGGCCTGGGGAGTCGTGGGGCGGGAGGGATGGAGTGTTCTGTGTAATCCATAGGCATCAGCTGCTGCCAGTCGTGGTGGATGAGCATCAGACATGGGCAGCGATGGCTCTGGGTGGAAGAAGCTGCACGCCAGCCCTGCTTTGAGGGCCTTGCTTGTTACGCCTGTCAGGAATGTGGTTCTGGATAGCAATTTGATTTGGCAGCCTGTGCAGGCCTGGCAGCCTGAGTGGGACGTGGGCATCAGAACTGTGCCCTCCTCTCCCTTTCTTTTTGTTCACTCCATCCATCCTTGGCTTTCTGCTGTGTTGGGCAGGAGAAAGCACCTCCCCAGGGCTGTGTCCCCTCCTCCACCTGGAAAATGAGTGATATGTCCCCTTTCCTTTCCTGGGGCATATGATAGAAGCTGAGATTACATTTGACAGCAGAGGCCAAGCGCCTTCGCTCTGCTGCTGGGAGGTATGAGTGCAGCTCTCCTGTGGGCTCCATGCGGAGATGAGCTTCTTTGACCCAGCTTGGTCTCAGAGCTTGAATCACATGAGGAGCTGCTGGGAATAAGTATTCAAAAAACAGTTAAATACCTTTTCTGGTTTTGTTATTTATTTCTGTGGTGCCATCTGCCATACCTGGTTTAGGATGGCTGAAGTGGATGGTTTTGGTACTCATTCATTCGTTTCATTCCTTATTGTCAGTGGAGAATCCTGTTTCATGTGAACTTGATGCTGGGAAAAAAAATTTTTTAAAAATCTGAAGCCTGCTATGCCATGGGAAAAGTACAAACCTGAAAGAACAGATAAGTGCAGGGACATGGCTGTGTTTCAGTCAGTAGCACCTATCCTTCCAAAACATTTCCGCAGGTCAGTAGCTCAGTAATGATCTGACTAGGCTGCCCTCCTCCACAGGAGAGAATTCAGCTTGAGTTTTCCTCCTCAGTCTCTTTAGAACTCTCTTTCGAAAACAAACAAACAGAAGAAAAACCAGTTACAATATTCAGTGTTTGAATCTGTGCTCTGGAGATTGTTTCAAAAAACAAAAGCAAACAAACCAAAACTTCTCCGAAACTCCAAACCTGGTTTTGCTCCTTGAAAGTCAGTTTCAGGAACTAAAGTTGTAAAGGTTTTGTTGATACAAATGGAGTTACTTTGTCTTAATGAGAACTTCACCACAGAAGTGTCCTGCCACTTAAAAACACTTTGCTACAAATGTAATTTTGGCCAGTGTGTCTGTGATTTTAGTGAGAAGAAGGATTTACCTGAGCATTTGTGCAGTTGGGACCTCAACTGCACCCCCCCCTAGTGTGGTTTTGAAATGTTCAGACACTTAGCTACAGTCAGCAAATGTTTATAATTTACTTTATTATGCTTTTTAATAAATAGTAATTTCACAAAGTCCTAGTGTGATTAAAACTATTTATATTAATAGGGTTTAGGTTTTGTTTTGGGTTTTTTTTTTTGTTTTTTTTAATTTGAGGGCTCCAGGTAATTTTATGATGCCGACGTGAACCCCTATGCAGCAAAGCTAAGGCTGTTGCAGTGATATGCTGCCTTTCATCAGCACTTTCAGCTGGAACTTCCAGCAGTAGCTCTACAGGCTTGTGGAGCTTCACAGTGAGTAATTTTAACACTAGCAGGGCAAACCAGCTACCCTAGGGTTTCCTAGTTCTCAGGCTGATGCTGGCAGTGCTGTGCTCTGAGCCCTTTTCAGTGGAAAGGGATACTCCTGGCATCCCTCGGGCCTGCTCATCCTTGTCTGAGTTATGCCAAGCTTTGTATTCATCTCACTGCAGCCAGATGGAGAGATTAATTGCTTTGCCCAACCTCTGGTTAAAACAAAGACTGCAGAACTGGGTAGCTGTAGTTGATGGTTTCTTAGTTGGAAGAAGAAAGAGGAGATCCTGAGTGTGCTGCTTCAGTGTTTGATCCATGGCTGTTCTTGGTTGCAGGTGGTGCAATGGCTGGGGCTGCAGCTGCTGTTAGCAGTGCATTTGGAAAAGTTGCTGGGACTATGCAAAGAATTGATCTCTCTTGGGAATGAACAGAAGACTCCCTAGAGCAGATGTGCTGGGAGGCCAGACTCCTACTTCTCTCGCTACCTCCTTGCCTCCCTGCTGGGCACAGACGTTGACATGTCCAGAACAGCTCTCTTGTCCTACTTAGCAGACTCAAATCTGCATCATGGGCAAGTGTCTTGGCTTGAGGTGAGAGGCGGGCAGTGTTCCTGCCAGGTGTGACATGCTAATGGTAAGGGAAGGGACAAGACAGAGCTGAGACCTGGCTCTAGGAGAATATATGCCATGCAGGCTCCCTTTTGTATGCAAGGTGTATGTCAATGGGGTCCTCTCTGCTCTGAAGAGCTGTGGCCGATGGCTGGCCCTGGACTTGTGACGGAGAAGGACGGGGAAGCTGGGGCTACATCATTGAACAGCGGGAAATCTGTGCATTGCCTCTGCCCAGCAGCCTGGTCTAATGCCTTGTCCGGTTTGCATATCAATTTTTGTTTCAAGAGGACTACTTGAATGGGCCCAAGTGCCAGACAGCACCTCAGTATGCTGTAGGAGGAGCCCAAGAACTGTTCAATTTGATCTGAACACCAAGCCTGAGGTTGGTATCATTTAATGAGCTAAAGACTCCTCTGGCAGAAGTTCCTTTCCACATGAAGCAGGCAAGTGCCAAATTTTCTGGGGGTTTTAAGTTTCTTTTGAACGGTCTGGGCAGAGAGTGAGGGCTGTATGGGCCCTGGTGATGGTCAGGATGCTGTCTGACAGGAGGATGGCTCACCTAGGACCTGCTGCTGCTCTCCAGGATCACAATGGCACTAAGGGTTCTCTAAGGTGTTGCTACCCTCTGCTATATGCCTCATCAGACCAAGCTGCCTGCCTTATCATATCGCAGGTGCAGGACAAAACCTGTGGGAGAGGGTAGCTGAGGGGTAGCTGCTGGGTGCAGAGCTTCCCTGATCTGCCTCACCACTGTGGGGTGGGGAGGAAGCCAACTTCCCCTGCCCAGAGGCAGGAAATGAGAGCCACGTGGGCTGCTTCGGAGCCCAATCGACACCTTGCTCTTGCACTGAAAGCAGAGCGGCTGGGCCTGGGCTCACTGGCTGCCCGCTGTGGCACTGGTGGCCCTGGTGGCCCTGTTCAGTGTCCGCTGTTTGCAGGTGAGGAGCATGGATCTCCCTCAGTAATGGACGGGCCTTCTCTTTTTGGCTCCACTACATCAGTGCTTTAGTGCCCAAAGTGGGAAGCTGCAGCCAGAACTCCTGGCCTCTCTACCTCTTTCTGCTAGGAATCTGCTGTGCATCCATCCTTAGGCACTTGCCCAGGCCTTGGCTGTAAGTGCCCAACTGATGTACACCTGGAGTAAAGCTATCCCATGGGCTGTAGCATGCTGCCTTGGCCAGGCCCCCATTGTCAGAGTCAGCCTTGGTGTGACGCCTGGGCTGATGTCAGTGTCCACTGCTGCTTTCCAGGGAAGAAGGGTCCTGCAAGTTTCCGTGGTGTAGCTTTTTCCTCCTGCATTCGAGATCTCTGGAGAGTCATCCTAAGGTCTTTCTCTGACCCCTAGACGGGATCCTGGGACACCCTCTTCCCCTCGGTGAAGTGGCAGTTGTCAGAGGGAAAGGCAGCGTAAGCTTTCTCGGCAGGCTCTGTCATGTTTGTCCTGTTCAATTACAATGCAGCAGCAGTGGCACCAGCCACCTCCTTCCTCCCCTCGCTGGGCTAGGAGCGCTGCAGGCTCTCGGCAGAGGCTGTCTGCGGACATCTGCTGCCTCCTCCCCCACCGCCTCCTGGCAAGCAGCAGCAGCTTCGCAGCAAAGAGCCTGCGTCTTGCATCACCTCCCGCACGCCCGACCAAGGGCTCTGCTCTTACAGGCTCCTTTGCAGGACCTTGAAATGGTGGTTTCCCCGGTGCTGGCTTGGCTCCAAGCAGCCTTCCATCGCACAAGGCTATAGCTGAAAAAAATCAGGGTGACTGATGGAGGGGAAAGACTTATTAAAGGTGATGCTTAGCCAGTTCTGGCTCCTGATTCAAACAGGCAGCCCCCTTCTTGGCAGGTCTCCAGCCAGTGCCTGGGCCCTGAGGCAGGCGCAGTCTGGGGCAAAAAGCTCAGAGCAGTTTAACTGGAGCAGATGTGGCAAGGTCAGCTGTGAGCTGTAGCCCTGGTGCCAGGGCTGGATGCTTGGCCCAGTGTCTGGCTCAAGTCTGTCCTGTACGGCCGTGAGGACAAAGTTTGCTATCCCAGGTATTCATCTGGCCCCTTCAGGGAGGAAGGGAGGTTTATTTCTTTCTGCTGTGGCCAAATTATGATGCACTGCTTGGGTGCTGAGGGTAGTGGGGCTGTAGATTTCTGTCTCCTAAGACTAACCTATAGTCCTGCTGTTTTAGCAGGAAGCACCCTGCAAAGTGGCATTTCTGTGGCTTCAGCCTCTTAATGCTGCTGCACCATGTTCCTGTCCGTGAAAGTGTGTCAGTAGCCTGAGAAGAGATCTTGACCTCAAGCCCAGCCAGTCCCCCAGAATGACAGTCACAAAGATGCCCTGGCTGGACCAGCCTGCTTCCAGCCTGGGGGCTTCTCCAAAGGTGAGAGTGGAGAAGCTGGGAGGGATGGAGCGGAAGGTTTTAATGAAGAGTGCACAAGTGGCGTAGCAAACTCTGTTCTCCTGAAACTGGTGAAGCAGTAGCTGGGAGCATCAAGGTAGTGCTGGGCTATGATCTCAGGGAAAGCCCAAAAGGACAGGTGAGGTATGTGGAATAGTCAGACGAGATGGTGGAGGATGAAAGAGAATTCAGCAGCTCTGACTAAAGGCAGGTTTGGAAGAAGGAGCTGGAGGGATTGCAGGTGGGACATGAAAACAGGAGCCTGGAACAATAGAATAAGTGAAGTCAGGGAAATATTCTGTTTGTACCTGGATCAGAAAGATGCAAGCATGATTCAAAGGGATTTAGACAAGAAGGCACAAGCCCATGTTTGGAAGGAGAGGGATCATCTTCTTCACTGTGACTGGCTTTGCAGTGAAGAGGTGCAGAGGCACAGCCAGATTTCCCTTGCCAGCTTGGAGGAAATTTGGTGTTACGGAAGAGCATTGCTTAACACATGGTTTGTTGACAGTAGGTTCTCATCCCCCTGTTTGTCAGTAAGACTGTGGCCTATGCTCATGCCAGGCACTGAAGAAGCAGTAGTGGGAGAGCTGGGTGACTGCCACTGGAGAAGCTGGCAAAATCGTCTGAGTGTCTGTGAAGGATATGGTATTGATATTGGAGCTGTGGGGCCAGGCTAGGGCAGGGTGTCTGGCTGACAGTGAGGCTGGGGGCTGCACGGTGAGCAGGACTAAGGTTCTGTGATGTCACCAGCAAAGGGCTCTGGCACACATGTTGGCATGATTTCGGACACCAGTCTGTGGCTACCGGGACTGGTGCTGCTGCATGGAGAGGAAGAGCCTAGAGCAGATCTGGCAGCCAGACCCAACTCGAACACTCAGGTCTCCTGTTTGCCTGGGCAGTAACCACAGGCCCCTCCTTGCTGGCACCACGCTGAGCACGAAGGACATGACGTGAGGGAAAGATGGAGCATGCATCTGAGAGAAAGATGAGAGATGCTGCAGAGAAACAGAAGAGAGCTGCCTTCCTCTTTGTGTGCTGGCAGATACTTGGTGAGGTGGGGGCGGCGGGGCTGGGCTGCAGGCCAGAAGTGCTCTCACACATCCCTGGGAGAGGAAGTTGAAATGCTGCAGGAAGCTGTGTTCTCTTCTGCACAGGTGATCCAGAGTTGCTGCTTCACAGGGCTGAGACAGCAAAGGACATTGGTCCTTTGAGCAGAGAATGGGTGCCACGAGTCAGTCAGGACCCAGCCCACAGGAGCGTGATCTCCCATGGGTGCCCTGGTTAGTGCTTTTCGTTGTGACTTAATGTCTGCAGGCTTCTTGGAGGGCAATGGCTGGTGGACACAGGCGTATGGGCTTAAGGAAAGCGAGACCTGGGTCTTCTGCCTTCTACAGTGGTGCTGGATATGTTCCTGCAAGCTGCCTTTCCCTCCACGATGAGGCTAGTGGCAAGCTTTACCCTGGGCGCTTGGCTCTCACCCTGCTGGGGTCTTGTTTCCTTCTGTTTGGAGTCTGACTCCTGGACCTACCCTGCCAGCAGGACTTGGTGGCCAGAGAGCTAGAAAGCAGACTGAGCTGAGTCCAGGTCCTGGGCAGCACTGAGGCATCTGGTGTTATGAGGAGGCAAACTGCCTCCCCAGTGCAGCCCCATGCTGAGGCTGTCCCCAACAGGTCTGCAGCAGCCATCCTCCCCACTGTCCTCTTTTCAAGCCAGGAAAGCCAGAGGGAGAGACCGTGCCGTGAAGGGTTAACGGAGCTCCAGCCGCTGCTCTGGCAGCCTGGCCCTGCTGCAGAGTGGTGTTTAGCAGCTTGCTCCAGTTGGCGTCTGTCCCAGAATGCTTTGGAAAAGCACTGACCTCTGACCTCCAGTACAAACTGAGCTCAGCACGTGGGAGGGAGAAATTACTCCCAGACCTTCAGGCTCCAGGGTTTACAAGCTGCCTGCAATAAAGCAGCCATTTTTTCCGACAGTTACTAAATCTCCTCTTTTAGCTTCTCTGCAAACCTCTACTCATTGTTCCCCTCCCCTGCCCCCAGCCCTGTGTCTTCTTGCTCTTTCTGCTCAAATGAGAAACATCTCTGAAGGTGAGGCCAGCCTGTTCCCTGAGGTTTTAGGCTAGGGAGAGCTTAAGCCACCACTCTGCTGGCAGTGCCCCATACCCTGCAGCGACAGGTCCTGTCCAGCTTGGCAGCTGTCCTGACATCTGTCTGTCTGCCTGCATCTTGCCTCAAACCATGCTGGCAGCAACAGGCTCCCCAAGCTGCCTCGCTGCAGTGATCCTTCAGGGGGTCCAGCACCTGCTCCCCTCACCTGCGAGGTGCACATCTGTACCTCTCTTCTGAGCCCTCAGGAGGCTGGCTGGGCACTGCTGGAGATAGTGCCTTGTCCATGGCAGCCAGCAGACCACATCTCAGTATTGTCTTAGTGCCTGTGCTGGGTACTAGGAGCCAAAGGGCAAGGGTTTCCTTCCTGGGTTTGCTGATGGCTGGGAGCAGCTTTGCACAAGGCCTTGGTTTTTCTGTGCTTCCCGTTCTGCTACCTAGAAATGGGCTTATGAGCCACAGGGTTTATACTTAACCTGTTGTCAGCTCCTTAGGTGACTTTTTCTGTCTGTGCTCCCTGCAGTGAGCAAGAGATTAATCTCCAGGGAGGCTGGCCAGGTTCTATGGGAGATCACTGTGTGGGAGGCACACGAGGCTTCACCAGGGAGTGTTTGCAATGCCTGCTGCAGTGCGAGGTGCCAAGTGCTGCTTGTTCACGTATGATTTCATGACTGTCCAGTTGTGTGGAAGTGCCGAGTCGGCATGGGGTGGTGATTTTTGTGTATCTGGTACCATGCTCAGCATGCCAGCATGTTGTGTTGCTGCGGAGGGCGTGGGGAGCGCGTGTTCATGTTTGTACAGCGCCTTGGGAACAGAAAGCACTCATTACGAGTGGCTACTGTGCCATGGGCACTGTGGGATCCAGACAAATAAAATGGGAGCTGGTATTTCAAAACAACCTCTTCCCTGCTCCTCCCACCTCCTGAGCACATTCCTCTGGCAGGGATCGGGTGGAGCTGGGGAGCTGCTCTCAGCACACAAGCCCAACCCCAGGACCCAAGTGGTAGACATTCCATCGCACAGCTCTCTTCCCAGCAGATGCGTGACACTTGGATGCAGCAGATTTCCCTGCTGTTGACTGTGCCATTTGGTGGCTGGATGACATCTGTAAGGGACCCAGCCCTCAAGGGGGCTTCAGGGAACCAGCTCTGGCAGCAGCCCCGACTCCTTAGGGTTTCACTGCATGTCTTTGCAGACCCAGTGGTTTGTCAGGAGCAGTGCTGTGGCAGGAGTCCTGCATTGTGGGTGGCACTGGCAACACTGCCACAGCAGACCTGTGCTGTGTCTTGCTCTGCATCAAGCCCTTAGGTGCAATATGGCAGGGAAGCCATTTTCCTAAGTACATCTTGGGCCAGTCTAGAATCTGGTTGACATGCAACAAAAAACCACATTCATTCGAATCCCCTTCTCTCCCCTCTCTGAGAGCTTGGTTTTGTTTTTAAATCTACATGGCAGGTGACCAAACTGGCTGAGTCAGTCAGCTGGCTGGCCACCAGAAGTAAAAATGTGGTTTTGTCCCCTCCCTCGTTTCTTCCCTTCCCTCCACCCGCCGATATTTTTTTCTTCTTCACTTAGCGACAGTTTCATGTATTGACAACAAACCACTTTCTGCCTCCTTTCTCTCAGTGCTGGGACAAGTAGAAGCTGGGTTTTATTTTCAGAATTGGTCTAGGGGGAGAAGATGCAGAATGGCAGCCTGGTTTTGCTTTCTTGCATCTGCCTGCAGTGATGCTGCCCGGGAGGATGGAGAGCTGCCCACTGCACCCAGGCCTTTGCAGGCTGATGGCAGCGCCCACTGTTTGAGCACAGGGAAGGAGAGCTCAAGTGCCTTGCCCAAGGCCATGTATGCTAGGCTGAGTAGTGAGTTCTTCTCAGCCACTGGCACTGGGAAGCTGTGCTGGCTGTGGGCTGGCTTTTGAGGGGCAGGAGGGGGTGAGGTGAAGTTCTGTTCATGAGTGTTCACAAATGCTCCCTGCTGCCATGGCGTGGGTGTGACTGCCTGAAACATGCCCTGAAGTTGGCTCTTCCACTGGGAAGATGGCCTGACATCTCATAGAGGGGTGACCAGGCACTGCATTGTGGAGGTGGGAGCAGGGTTGTCTGGCCTCTCTGCCAGCAGGCCTTGTGCTGTCCTTGGTGTGTGCATCCTGAGGAGAGGGGCTCAGGCATCTCCTACAGGCGCTGTCACAGCAGGGTGGTACAGAGTTGTCTGCTTCCACTGTGCTGGATTGTTGCTGGTAAGCACTGATCTCGCTCCCTGCAGCTGTGAGCTGTGCGGCTATCTGTGGATACCTGCACTGGTCTGAACTAGTTTGCTGCTTCCTCTGTCCTAGGTCACTGCTCAGTTGCAAGTCATGCTTCCAAGGCAGAAATAGCAGGGAAGGGGGAAAACTGATTCACTGGGTCTTGTTTTAGCAAGATGTGATGGACTAAGAAATGTAAAAGGCAAAATCAATCCTCCAGAATATTTTGCTGCATTGAAATGAAGGAAACTTCAAGGTGCACAAGGAGGCTTGAGAACACAGTGGGGAAAGTGCCCACGAGCTGCTGGTAAGGCTGAGCCTCTTTGCCACATGACACATTGGCAACATAGACATGAGGGTGATTGTAACTGTCTCAGTCCCTAAAAGATGTCTCTTTGCACATGTAGTTGTGCCCCCTCCTCTTCTCTGATGGTTGGTGGCCCTGCCTGTACTATGCGACTGAAAGTGGCTATGAAAACGCTGCAGTGTGCCCACATCTGCAGTTCACACGGGAGCTGCAATAGCAGGACAGGAATGATAAGGAAAAGTGAGAAGTGCTGCTGGGATCTGGTGTTGTTGGTTGGCAGAGGTCACTGGGACTGGAAGTGACCAGAGGACAATGGGTGCTGCACATTTGCTGGGCACTAGAGGAAGGAGCTTTGAGGTCAGAAGGTAACTGCTGAGACTGCATCTCCTTCATTCTTTCATCTCCTCAGCCTGTCCTCGCTTCCCTTCCTTGTCTGTTAAGAGCTTGTGCCCATAGGGTTGACTTGTGGGAAGAGGAGTGCTCTGTAGCAATACCTGAGTCTTTCTCTAATGGAATAACTGTACCTGATGTAACCATACTTTTCCCTTAAACTTATTTGCAGTCATTTACTCAGCAAATGTCTGGGACAGAAGAAGAAGAAGAATAGTTTGATAGGGAATATAATAACTCAGTGTGACCTGCTGGATGCTGAAGTGAGACCATTATTTCCTGCCAAATGTGGAGCGCTCTGGGGGCCTGAGCTGGTCCAGGAGCTATTTGTTTGTGGTGCTTATGGAAGCTGTCTCTGTTAGTGGGTACTTTCTTCAGCCTAGTACTTACCTGTTTGTGTTTGTTTTCTCTGGAGAGAAGAAAACAAGACTTGTCTGTTCCATGTTGTCCTGGTCAGTGTCATATTTTGTTTCTCAGGCCCTTGCCTGGTTGGATTGCAAACTTGTGGAGATCTTGAAATCCCATTGCTCTTTCTAAGAGAAAGAAGTGTGTGTGTGTAAATAATCCTGAAATAGATCTGCTATTTAGATCTTTTTCTCCTCATGATCTGAAACCTCTGACAAACCACCTGGCCTTCATCCTGCCATTTACACACTTGCTGTGCCGTACTCCTCAAAATGCCAGTGCTGCTTTACAGCTGTTTATGGTGTTTCTCTACCCAACAACGTGATTTTTAATGTTGGGGAAGTGGAGGAGGAAAGCATCCTGGAGGAACTACTTAACTTCCGCACCTGCTTAAGTTCTGGTCCCCAGGCAGGTGACTGGAGTTTGGCAAAGTCTGTTTCTAATGTCATCACCAGGAAAGACACTTGTATTGAGGTCTGAACCATGGGCAAACCTTTAAACAAACACAAACTCCTGCATCAGATCAATATCTGGATCAATGCTTGTTTTTTTTCCCTCAGCCAGAAATAGAGCATGGCTGTGTTGACCCAGTCTGCTGAGGCTGTTGTCCAGTGTATCTCCCCACCAACGCCTGAAATGAAGAGTCAGAATTTCAAGCTCTTTCGATTTACATTGTCATCCAAATTTAAGGTGTACCTGCAGTAGACTTCTTCAAAAGTCTTGCTTATGGTTCTTGGGGCTAACTGGCTGCCTTGAATACATCAAAAGGATGAAAGAGACTGGGCAGCTTGGCTAACCCTGAGCAAAACTCTGGTGGTAGGTACTTTCTGCCCGGTGACATTCCTACCTGTCAGGTTCACTTTACAGTGGACTCTAGAGGAAACCAAATGACACTTCAGTAGTGCAACCCTCCAGCACAGCAGGCTTGGTCTGTTCTACTTGTCCATGTGTGCAGGTACAGTCAAGAGAGAGCCGCCCACAGTGTTTCTCACCACTGGGCCTTGTGTGTGTGTGTTGACCAAGGAGCCTCAGCTCCACACACGTGTTGCCTTGTGGCAGATGTTGCCCACCACATGGCTATGGGGGTTAATGACTGGCAGCCCCACAGCACAGCCAAGCACTTTTGTGTATTTAAGGCTTTCTCTATGGTTTTACTCAGTTCGAAAGGGAAAATTACTCTTGTGGAAGTCTTCAGAGATGAAAACCTAACTGCAGTGTGATCCTCACTCTGTCCTTGCTATGTAGAGGATGGGCATGAATTGTTCTCTCTGTGGCTGCGTGCACATTGCCCTGCGATGTGGTGTCAGCAGGGGCAGCAGACAGGGGGCTGAGTTTCTTCGTGATGGTCCCACTTGAAAAATGGGTGTTCGAGT
The DNA here is from genome assembly GCA_013399055.1 of Ramphastos sulfuratus. Classification (NCBI taxonomy): domain Eukaryota; kingdom Metazoa; phylum Chordata; class Aves; order Piciformes; family Ramphastidae; genus Ramphastos; species Ramphastos sulfuratus. The sequence goes on from WBNM01002942.1 coordinate 19,870, forward strand.
GTGAGGTGTGCTTGGCACAGAGCAGGTGGACAGCACTGTGCCCTAGGGATGCACAGGAGGACAGTCTGCTCCTGAACACCATGTCTGGATTTGGGAACTGACAGTTCATGTCCCGTTTTGCCTTGGGCATGAAGATGATCATTGTCTCCTGGACTTGCCCATGTAGAGTGAGGCTCTTGGGCTTGGTAGTTGGAAGGATGAATGAACCTACTACTAGTGTCTTTCCTATTTCTGAAAACCTGTGAGAAACTTTGAGCCCACTCTACTCCAGGAGAAAGCTGTCGTGTCTGCAGTAGGAGCCTTGCCCTGGCTCGCTCTGTGGAGTGCTTAAGGAAATCCAGCAAGCCTCAGCTGGAGGTGAGCAGGGTGGTGTGTCCCCAGCCTCAGGCAGATCAAGCTTTACTTGCTTTTACAGCAAGGTTCTGGTGCCCGGAGGTGGAGTTGACGGGTTTGCTGAGCCAAGTGTTGAACAAGAGAGCTGGCATCCTTCCTTCCCTGCTGTGCTGTAGGGCAGGCTGGCTGGCTGGATTGCAATGCCAGGGCCTGGGGACTGCGGGACCTCACAGGACAGCCTGACCCAGGATGAAGCCAAGCAGGGCTGGGCTGCAGCGAAAGGTGTGCCTGGCCGTGTCCTGCGAGGGAAGAGGGCATGGCAGGACTGCCACTGCACCCACTGGCAGAGAGGCTTCCGCGCGCTCTCACGCCCACGGGCCGCCGCAGGCGTGCTCATGCGTACAGCCGCAGGTTGGTACCGGCGTGAACATGCCTGCATGGGCTCACAGGGAGCTGCGCCCGAGCAGGCGCTCCCACGCCGACACGGACGCAGCCAGCCCGCTGCTGGTGCTTGCTCGCCAGCAGCAGCAGGCGCGTTTGTATGGCACAGCTCCGGGCCCCTGCCGGCACCGGGGAGGCAGCGAAGCCATGCTGCTGGGCTATTTTTGGGAGCACTCGTAAGAATTTTGAGCATGTTTCAGATGTTAGAGTCTTAGATCGGGGAATGCTAGAACAGATGGCTGGAGGGTTCAGAGCAGCAGCCCTGCTGAGAACAGATATTTATAGGCAGTTTTAACCCTTGTGTGGTCTCTGGAGCCACATTTAAAGGAACAGCATCTGAAAGGGTCATTGTGGAGCTGCATGGTGACCTCAGGGTGTACTGTCCGATCTGGTTTCTGTGAGCCGATTATCCGTGTAGTCTGGAAATCCTGTCTATGCTCTACCTCTTTTTCAAGTGCAGGGACACAGCTCTCCCTAGACCATAGAACCTGCTTTCCATAAGCCTCTGTGAAACGTCGTGCTTATTGCTTGCTGTCCAAGCTGGGGCAGCGGGTACTGTGGCTGCCCTGTGCTTGCGTGACCAGCAGAATGAGGACAACGATTGTTTTGTCCCTCTTGCCCTCTTTTTTTTTTTTTTTTTTAAACCCAGATTCTTCCTTTTCCTTGTTGGAAGGAGAGATTGTGCTTTCTTTCAGGCATGCTGCCTTGTAGAAAGACACAGATTAAACCTGCCCTGTCAGATTCATCAGATATTTTCGCCTGCCCTCCACTTAGGCCCTCTTTCTCAGATATTTAGGGAAGAGCAAAATCCATCTGCAGGCTGTACTGGCTTGCTAAACAGAGCTGACTGCAAAGTTTGTATCGATAGGTCTGTGTGTAGTCCTTTCTTTGAGAACAGCTAGCCTCCTATATCGGACCTGAAGTTGTTCTTTATTTAACTTGTATGTCTGTCTTGAAATGGGCTTAACAAAGCTGAGTAACAGCAACAGGAGAGAGCAGTCTAGGGGCAAGGAAGAAAGTGATGGCCACAGATGAGAAACATAAGGGAATGACAGAGTAGTTATCTGGGACTTGCAGGGGAGAGCGTTACCGCTCTGAAAGCATGAGCTGGGGTACAGACATGGGGAGCTGCGTGGATGTGCTCACGCTGTTTGTCAGCCTGGCTGTGGCAAAACTAAGGACCAGCGTTGGTCCTGAGCTAGTCTGGGAGACTGTATAAAAAAGAAAGGGAGATGGGGACTGCTGGCAAAGCTGGTGCTGCCAGGTCGGAGAAATGTGGTGGCCTCTGTTTGTGCTCCTGAAAATAGGGCTTTAGTCTGGTTGTGAAATGAGGGAAGAAGCTACAGTCTCCAGTGGGAATGGACATGTTTCCCACGTGTGTAGGCAGTCAGTCCTGGAGGGCTTGAGTTGCAGTGGCTGTGCACAGCTGCATGCATGCCGTGCACCTGAGCTGCACCTTCCCCCTCTTCAGGCTTGAGCTAATCCAGATATCTGGAGCTGTGCTCTGCAGCATTGCCTGGGGGCTTGTGCCCAGCACAGGGGTCCTGGGAAGGCAGTGCCCAGGACACAGAGCTGCTTTTCACTTCTCTCTGTACTGTAGCCCTCCTGTGGGCCAACCAGAGAGGCTTCTGGTGTTGGAGGCAGCATGTAGTGGCTGTAGTTGGGCATAGCCCTGCGGCAGGTTCCTGGCCAAGGGTTTCACAGAGATGTTCAGCGTACACCTCAGTGAGCCAAGTTTGTTGTGTGCACTGATGCCAGGCCCAGGAGCGCAGGTCCTGCCTTGGTGCAGGCCTTCCCAGCAGTGCTGCCATGACCTTGGCGGTCAGTCCTGTGTCCTGGGGGTGTGAATTTGGAGCAACCCCAGTTGTCTTTGCACTGATGTTCTGGGGCGAGGAGATTAAAATCTGCAGGAGAGTGGGAGTATGTTGGAGCTGCTTGCTCCATTGCTTATTCATCCTAGTTTCAGACTATGGAGGCTTGGAAAGCACTCACTGTTGTCCTCTTTACATACAGATGTGTTCTCACTGCTCACATGTGCCAGGTTGAGGAGTTCTAGGTTTCCCAGAAGGTCTTGGTCCCAGGTCAGTACTTGCCCTCACCACTGAAATATGACTTTGAAGTGACAAAGGCCTGGTTCTTCCTGCTTCAGTCCCCCTGCAGCACATCCTGAGAGTGCAGCTGATCCTCCTGGAGATCCAAGCGCGGGGCTGGCAGCGTTCAGCAGCCAGCTCACAGCCTGGTCTGCTCAACACTGCTACTGGTTGGCATGTTTGCACCTTTGACTGTCTGGCTGCATTTTGTATCCAGACAAATGGGAAGGAGCAAGACTTCTCAGCAGAGCTACTGGGCACGCTGGCATGGTGTTCCTGTGGCTGGGGTGGCACTGTTTTCTTCCGAGGCCCATGGGAAGGGCCAGCAGCCACCATTCTCCTTCTACCTGCATGGAGGAGGAGAGTGTGGCAGCAGCGACCCACCCACTGGGTACCTGCCAGTCCCAGGGATCTGCCCACACTTGCCTGGCCTCCCACAATGGCCCCATTGTTCCTGAGAGGCTAAGGAGGAGGCTGCTTGCAGCTCCCTGGACATCGTTAACCCTCTTCCTGCCAGCATCAGGCTGCACAGTGTGCAGGGAGCAGGAGGTCCCTGAGCAGGTGGAGGAGGTGCCACCCAGTAGAACAAGGAGAGGAGCTGCAGGGGAGTGCCAGCTTCTCTCTGACAGCTGCCTCCCAAGCCTCCAGTTACTGCTGCTTTGAGGATAGCTAGCACACGCCTGTGGTGAAGAGTACGAGGAGAGGCAGGGCCCTGCTGAGCCTTGATTTCCTCTGACAAGGCATAGGGAGGCCCTCTGCTTTCTTCCAGGCTGCTTGCTGCTGTGACCTTGTTTTGGGAGCAGCCTTCATCCAGCCCCGGCACAGCTGCCAGCAGCTGCCTCGTTCTGGCCCTGACGCATGTGCCGGAGACAGGACATGTCTTTGGGAATGGGACATTTAGGGTGTTGGGCTCTAATAACAGTGGCTGAGCTATCGGCGTGGAAGCTGCTTAAAGCGGTTCTAGGCTGATCAAAATGCTTTCTTCCTTCCTGTCCTGTAACGTGATCCTGGGCAGTGAGCTGCTCCTGGTCTGCTGTTGCTTCTGGTTCCTGCTCTTGGAGGTGCGGCCTTTGAGGGCACGGGCATGCCTCACCAGTGTGCTCATGCTGCCAGGGTGCATGCTCAGAGCCAGAACCTGGCGTCCCTGTGCTAAGGGGACAAGAAGTACCCTGTCACCAGCTAAAGGAGCTGGACAACAGCTCCCTCTCTGCTGGCCAGCTCTGCAGTGCTTGTCTTTTGGTAGCAGTGATGCTTCCCTGCAGCTTCCTGCCATGCTTGCTTCCCCCGTCAGCTGACTCCAGGGATTATAGCGCTGCCTCAGAATCCCTGCTCTGTTGCAGGCTCTCTTTTCTGAATCCATGGGATGAGGGAGAGGAAGAGGCTGGCATGCCAGGGCTGCTTTTGAGAAACCTTTCTGGCTGTTGGTGTTCAGAGGTGTCGATCCCGTGAGAGACTTGCAGATCAGCTCTGTCATCCAGACAGCCCAGAACTTTGAAGCCTAAGAGATGCTGCTGCAAGCCCTGCAGCTAATTTGCTGGTATTGTAACTTAAACAGCTACCCTGCTTCCAAAGGATCTCTTCTCTCGATTTCTTCCACCAGGTAGCCTCTGCACTCTTCCCCTTCTCCTCTGCACCCCAGCAACAGCTTTTATTTTCAATGTGTTCTAGTTTTTAAATAACAGCGTAACTAGGATTGAGCATGGAGAGCCAGAGGCTGAGCTGGGAGCACCTAATGGCCACAGTTACTGTACCAAGTGTGAACAGAACAGCTGCAGAGTTTGGGCTCTGGCCACAGAGACCACTGCAAACACCAAAGCCTCCCCTGAGCCTCAGGTATGGGGGCTGGAGGAGTGTCAGAGGTGTTGGGTGCATCACAAGTTCAGGAGACCTTTCTGCTGGTGGAGAAGTAGGGCTCTGTGGGGGCAGCCCCCAGGGCAGGCTGCTGCTTGGTCCTTCCTCCCTTTCTGTGGATGTATGGCTGCTGTTACACAGAGGCTCACTGTCCCCTCTGAGGGCTGCAGTTAGTGAGATGAAGCAGTGTCTGGCTCTTTCTGCATGTGTCTCATGGGGTAGTTGAAGACCTGTGCCAAGGTTAGATCACTGTGGCTGTGGAAGAACTGGATTTGCTGTGGGAACATGTGTAAAAGGGCAAAGTAGACCCTGGGAATTGGGGCTATGTCTGTGGGGAAGACTGTGCCTCTTTGCAACCCCCGAGTGGGAGAAGAGGGGGAAGTTCAGCCTCAGGTTCAGAGAAGGCTTCTGGGGGGTGAAGCATGGCCATGGGTTGGAGCAGCTGCCCTTAAAGGGTGTGCTGTGGGGAAACTCCAGATCAGTGCAAGCCTCTGATGGTAAAGTCAGGTAGTAAGCATGGGGTCTGCACTCCTTGAGGTCTCTCTCCCTCTCCAGCTCAGTGCAGGTGTCCCAACAGGCAGCTGCCATCACTCGGCCACAGGATCTCTGCTGCCTGTGCCGATTTGATCCATGCTGGGGAAGGTGAAGGGTTTCCCAGAGTGGAATTTCCTGCAAGGCAGATGCATGGCCGCTTCCCCTCTGACCTTAAACCCCAATGTGCCTTAGTCATGATGGCATGCAAATATGAGGCAAGGGAGTAGGGACTGCAGGGAGCTGCTGGGAAAAGGAAATGACCTCAGATGGGGGTTAAATATAGAGCCCAGGCTTGCTGTGTGCTGGGCCTGGTATTTATAATCCTGGAGGAGCACTGGGGTACCCTGCATCTTCTGCAGTCTGGGATGGCAAAGTGCAACACAGGGGCAAGGGGCAGCCAGCCTTGTTTCCCTCCTCTGCCCTCATGATCCCAGGTACTGTGTGCTCACTGCTGCAATCAGAGCAGTTTGCTAGTGCTCCAGCCTCTGCTTTTTGTGGGCATTGCATTTAGTACCAGGACTGGGTGCAGAGGCCCAGCTCTTCCCCAGCTCATGTCTATTTGGAGAACAGGCCAAGACATGGAGTGAGCTGAGAAATGCATGTGGTCAGGTCAAAGTAGGGCTGTCAGACCAAGCCTTCCTGCGTGTAGCTTAAAATGTCTGATTTCCTCCACTGTGAACCTCCTCAAATGCAAGCCTACTTGTTGCACTGCTGGCTTAAAGTGTGTTGCAGCTGCAATTGGCATTGAGAGGTGGCAGGGGTGCCCCCCACCACAAGAGTTTCCTATTAGAACTCTGCAAAGATTATACCCTTCTTCAGTCTGGAAAGTGGCCTGAGCTTGCATTGTTGGGCTGAAAGGGAAAGATGTTGTTGTGAGGCAGATTTTCTGCAAGGTGGTATGGGGTGTCTGGCCTTCATTTGCAGCATGCAGTAAGCATCTCTGTGCTGCCTTTATCTGGGCAAGCGAGATAAGTGTCTGATGCACGGGTACGGTGCATGGCTCTGCCCTCCAGCACACCCATCTGCACCTTGCAGAGTCCCCAGTGTGAGGACTGGGGTGTGAAGAAAGCCAGTGGTCTAGGTGCAAAGCCCCTGTGTCTGCCTGGGAGGTGCAGCGAGTTGCCCTGTGCTCAGCCCTGGCGAGGCTGGGGGTGCCGTGGGTGATGGTGACACCTAGTGGCTTCATCCCACAGTCTCCACCCCTGGCCCAGAGATGGGGTGCTGGGCACAACGCCCCGGAAAACCTCCTGGTGCTTCCCACCAGCTGGCATGAAACTGAACCAACTGTAGGCAACAGACCACACAGTGCTCAGGAGCTCTTATGTCTCTGTCTTGGAGATGGTGACAAGGAAGGGACCAAGTGCAATGGTCTTGTTGATGGTGACTCGTCCATCATGGATCCCTCCAGAGTAACTTTCTGCTAAAAGGAAGAGCAGAAATGGTTATACTGAAGCTCGGGTGCTCCTCATGAAGCTCTGGCATTGCTGGGTTGCAGTCTTGCACACTGCTGGAATCTCGTGGGTTTCTTCAGTTATTGCCAAGGATCCTGAGGCGGTGAGTGAACTCCTGACACTGTTGAACCACCATCACAGGTTTAGCTGCATCAAGCATTTGCCTGACATGTGTGACATAGGCAAAACTTGGCTCCCTTGTGATTCTTGTAGGAAAGTTGTGTTTTGAAGGTCTTGGCTATCAGCCCTGCTGCTCAGGAAAGCTAGTTGGAGGGAGCTGGAAAGGGCAGTGTGAAGAGCAGCTCACCAGGTAGGCTTTTAGCATCACTCAGCCCAGTCTTGGTTACCCCAGTACACAAACACGTTGGAAATGGCCCAAGGAGGTCTTTTAATCCCTTTTAGCAACCACAGAGGGAGGTCTGTGCTGTGGCTTGGTGTTGCAACCTGCAGTGTTAGCTGCCAGAAGAGTGTTCCCAGGGAAATCTTCCCCTTTGTGTGTAGGTGAGCTTGTCTTTGTGCTCCCAGCACAGACATGCTGTTGTTGTCCAGGATGGTCTCCTGCCCTGAGCTGCATACAGCTGCACAGCAAGTGGTGAGTGGCGAGGAAGGTGCAAGGTGCCTGTTGCAGAAGTTTTGTACTTCCCAATGTTGCTACCTGCCCGAGCTATGTTGCTGGCATCTACAAGCTAAGATCCTCAAGGCGATTGCCAGAGGCTCTGTGTGGGTGTCCAGCTCACACAGCAGCCCATGACTCTAGCCAGATTTCACATATTGTGGGAAGAGCTTCTGCCTCGGAGGAAATTTAAGCTCCCTGAGCAACAGCAGTACCTTTGGAAGAGTTTTCTGGCTTTGGTCCCTGACCTGCAAGATGCTGTTACAGCACCGCAGCCTGCCAAGCTGCAATGACACCCTGCACTTGAGGTGCCTCAAGCCTCCCGGAGGTCTCTCGCTGACCATACCCAGCAAGTCACACAAGCCAGTGTATGAAGTAATTCTTCATTATCATCTCAGTAGAACTGGGTGCGATGGTCAAGCACATGCAGAGTTTCTGTAGGGGATGTGCCAGTTGGACTTGGAAGTTGGAAGGATCTGCAAATTTGGTGGTAGACCTGGAGAGTCCCCGAACACAGGACAGGAAGCCAAGCTTTACCTGAGAGTGCAGTCAGCAGCAGCAGAGTGGGCAAAACTACTGAGATAGGGGCAAGCAAGTGCTAAGAAAAGCTCTTCTGTCGCTGACAGAGTGAAACTGAGGCAGGAGGATAGCAGGGTGCAGGGCAGAAGGCAAGCGGTGTTCCTAATTCTCCTCCTTCCTTCCGAGTGTCGCTTCCCACCTGTGTTACGTGGAGATGTCTGTCCCTAGGTGGAAAGGAACGTGAATCTCAGGCTTTGTCGTACTCAGGATGTTGGAGACTTGTGGCCGAGCAGCCCTGCTGAAATGCATCATTTCTGAAGCAGCTCCAAGTGCCAAGAGATCAGCAGCGCCTGCCAGAATTACTGAGAACTGCTGGAATTCATCAGAGCATCAGGTTCTCTCTGCAGGTCACTGAGAACCCTCCTGTGGAACTTACAAGGATGCCACATTTTCTGCCATTTAAAAGGATGTGAGAAGGATCCAAGGACTGAATACATGAGAAAATAGACTTCTCTGAGGTATGGGTGTGATGATACAATAGCAAGGCAATTTCATGATGCATTCAAAGCTCTTTTCAGCAGAGCCTTGCCCTGTGGAACTCTGCCTCCCAACATCTGAGTCTGGCCAGCCAAAGTGAGGCACAGATAATGGTGCCATGGTCTAGTCTCGAGGTCTGTGGTAATGGGTTGGACTTGATGATCTTTGAGGTCTCTTCCAACCTTGCTTATACTGTGATACTGTGATACAGCAGCCTGGGGTAAGTGTGCTCTGCTCAGACAAGTGCTCCCACACCAGGCTGGGGAGCACTCCTGTAGTTGTTGGTCACTAAATATCATGCTGGCTTGGAGCTGTGCTTGTGAGGCTCAGGTGGGTTCCAGGACTTGCCTGGCCATTAGAGTTGTCTGGATGACAGCAACGCTGTTTCACTACTCATTTTGAGGGTTTTCTTTCTTGCTGGAACACACACAAAACCTACTGAATGATCTTGGAAAAAGGATTGTTCTGGAACAACCATTTTTGCATGGCAAAGGTTCTTTCTCAAATCTGAAATGATCCCAGAGCCTCAAACTTCTTCAGGAAAGTGCATTGTAGTCTTTGCCTCTGTGAAATATTCTGAATTTAATTAAATAGTATGGTGTTTCCTTGGAGATGTTCCAGGCCCCTCTGCTATTAACCCTGGGAGGACTGGTAATCTAGGAGTGGTGTTAGGCAGTGTGCCCATGATCTCATCCAGACTTGGAGTGAGAGGTATTTCAGGAGGGGGTGATGAGCCTTTGGGGTTTCTCCTTTTGCTGTGTTCTGTCTAATGCCTTTCTTCAAGAAGACCTTGACCTTGCCTAGGACCTCTGATTTCCAGAGATGAAGTGTTCCACTTGAGTTTGTTGTGGTGTCCATGGGACGTTTTGGATCAGGCTTGTCCCAGGGTTGCTGCTTGTAGTGAGTGGGTGGGTGCTTATCAGCAGAAGTGATGTGATTAGGTGTTTGTAATGGCAACCTGGGCTTATTCCTGACTGGCTGGTGGAAAGTAGCTGGGTGACTTTCAGCTCATTGCATCACTCTGTCATGACCTGTCTTGTATGTTGGGTGTCTGCAAGCCATGGAGCATGTCAGCACAGCTCAGGAGGCCTGGGTTCTGGTCCTGATTGTGTGTGCAAGTTAGTAGTCATCTGGGTTTCCCAAGAGCTCTCTCCAGCATCTGATGGGAGTGAGGTGTGGCAAAGCTCCTTCCTTTTTGAATTGTGACTCTGGTTTCCTGGCTTTCCTGCTCACCCTTTCTGCCCATAGGAACAGCAACAGTGTCAGCCAGCACCAAGATATGGAAGCTGTGGGGCAGGCAGGCTGGCTTTCCTGCCCCACTGGGAGCCAGGTACGGGCTCTGAGTTCTTGCAGCAGTGTTGGGAATCTGTTATCGTCCTTTGGAGTGAATGAGAGCATGATTCACCAGAAAGTCCTCTGGGAACGCAGTAGGGTTTCAGGTTTCTTGAACTATTGGCTAGCAATTCCAGCATTGAGAATATGTCAGCCCTGTCTCTTCTCACCAGGAGCTTCCTCCTCCCCCTCTGCTGCTGTTCAGACCCTACTGAAGGAGACCTGCTGAAAACAGTTTTTCTTGCTTTGTTTTGAGGTTTCTCATCTGCTGAGGTCCCAGATTTAAAGCTGTGGCTTTTATGATGTGTCCAAGCACAACTACCATCTGCTTTTAGGTATAGTGGTGTGTTTGATACAGATGTTTATTGTGCCTTGTAATCTGTCCCCTTGCAGGATGTGGGCTGAGTTGTCCCTCTGATTAATGAAGGCAGACTCGAGGCACTGAGAAACAGTACATCTTGCTTGGGGTTGCTGGTGAAATTGGTGTCACCTGGGAGTGGAAGCGAGGCATCCTGGCTCCTTGCTTTAACCACTGGGAATTAAGTTTGCTATTGTCTTTAAAACTACTGGGCTGAAGTGAGTGTGTAGCTATATTGCCATATTTCTGTGCACTCTCTTTTGTGTTGTGTTTTGGATAATTTGTCTCCCCATGTCAGTGTATCTACTTCCTAATTAATTCTCTTCTGTGGTCCAGATGTGTATCATGCCTGCCTGAATCCAATTTGAATCTAGGGGCATGTGCAAGGAGTTAAAAGGAATTGAGATCCCTATTGGCCTACAGCAACCAGACTGATGGGAGACAAAGGTGGATCCCCGGTATGCACCTGCAACAAGATCCAATTGTTGCTACTCCAAAAGGCAGAGTAGCATCCACAGGCAGCTGCTTCTGGTGTTTCTCCCATTCAGAATTGTGAGGGGAGTGTGGTCAGTCACAGTGAAGACTGGAAGAGGAAGGCTTCCCAAGGCTGAGCCAGGGCCTGTAGTCCACCCAGTATGGCTTTTTGTCCTGTGACTGACTGAGGCAAGGCATTGGATGTCCTCCATGGAACACCAGGCTGCTCCCAAAACAAAGAAAGAAGATTCTATAGAATGTCACATTCTGAAGGGACCTGGCCAGTGAGGCTCATCCATGCTGCTGGCAGCATCTGAAGGTTTTGCTGCCAGGTCCTTCAGGATCAATGCATGTGTTCCCTGCAGTCTGACCTGACTCAAGAGGCAGGGCAAGGGCACATCTCCAGAGCTATTCTCGTGACTCTGCAGGTGTGGTCTTATTGGGGCCCGATTTTCTTCTTCCCTTCCCAGGGTATTCACGTGCCCGTGGTACGAGGTTCTAGGGTGTGTGCTGCAGTGCTGATGTGCATGCACACTTTCGGTGGAGCACGTTGGGATCTACTGTGAATGCGATATCCATGCAGATGTGCCACGGGCAGACTTACATCTTCCAGCCTATCACCGACAGGGCTGGCAGTGGTGACATTTCCTCGGCTGATTTAGCTGCACCCTGGTGTCAGTTGTTTTTGTCAACCAGAGGACCGCGGTGCAATGTGTTGCGAAGATTACAGCGCAGCCGGCGGGGTCTGTGGGCCACCAGCAGTGGGAGCTGCGGCAGGGCATGCTTTCTGGAATGATGCCTGGCAGTGGCTCTTCCAGCAGGACTGAAGCCACCCTGCGGCTGGCCAGCCAGCGGCTGCAGGCAGTGCGTGTGCTTAGCCCTGCAGCTTGTGGCATATGGACCTTCTCCTCCTCCTCGCTTGCCCTCTCCGTGTCTTCTTCCCTGCTTTGCTCCCCTCCCCCTGCAAGTGGTTTGACAGAGCAATTGGGCAGGCAGTGGGACCGCAGCTCTGACATAAATCTCTCCTGGTGTGGAATGAGGGGTATAAATATCCAGAGAGTGATGTGATCTTTCCAGCTGCTATTAATAGGTCCCTGGAGAACAAGAGGCAGCGAGCGAGCCTGGCTGACACTTAAAGGGCTAGCAACTCCCTTATGTGCTGTGAAAATTAATCAGCGCTGTGGCTCACCATCTTCCTCCAGGCGAGAGCAGGGCCGTCGCTGAGGTGCGCGGGGAGGAGGCGGAGGAGGAGGGAGCAACTAACGACTCGCTATTTAGGAAGCGGTGATAGGCCAAGCTGTGCATCAACGATCCCACTAACCAGGAATGCCTGGGCGGGCTGTGCAGAGCGCTGTTGGTGCAGGCTGTTCTCGGTCGGTGCCAGCCAGCCGCTGGCTCAGCCTTACCTTGCAGGGAGGCAGATGCCGGGAAGTCGCAGTTGCAGGCAGGATATTCATTGGCGCTACATGGCAGGCTGCAGCTTGCGGCGATCACCGTCTTTCGGGGATCACGGGTCTGCCAGCGTGCTTTGCTGTTCTAGGTATGGTGTTTTGCCCTAGCAGAGTGAGCACTTGGGTTTTGCCAGCGGTGCAGCTTCAGGCCCACCTTTGGCAAGGCAGTGGCAGCGTGCATAGGGCTGCTGAGCTTTACGGCGCTATTTAGAGATGCGGGGTTTGGTCTGGTGCCGGCGCTTCCTGTCCCTGGGTGGCATAAGAAATCTGTGCGCCGCATCTGGCCAGATGGGAGGGGCAGACCACAGACCCAGTGACCTCCATGTGCTGCGAAAATCTCTGCCTGTGCATGCACAATAAAGGTTTCTGAGTGCATTGTGAGGATGTCATGCAAAGCTCACAGCAGGCGTGAGCAAACAGAGTAATATTTCAACTACCACGCACACATGGTTTACTCTCCTTCTCCCCTGCTCCCTAAGAAGTTGTGAAGACAGGCAGCAGAGGTCTCTGCAGCTTTGGGGCCGCTGGCTGGGGTAGCAAGGAAGCTGTATCAGAGGAACATGGGGCTCTGATGCAGGAAGAGCTATGTGCTTTAGACGAAGACAGCCAGGACTAGTTCTCATGGGGCAGTGAATCTTTCTGCACTGAGACTGTCTCTGAGGATTTAGCTGTGAGTGCAGTTCAGGCCATGAAGAGACAATGTGTAAGAGCTATGCCTCCTCCAGTAGCCTCTGAGGTGAGGCTGGCTGATGTTCCACACTACCCGTGCCATATTGAAGAAGACTACTTTCTACAAGTAGGAGGTACTCACAGACCAAGAGTGCGGGATGCAGTTACCAGGGTGATCTCTTAGACTGAGGGTCAGTAGCAGCCTTCCAGAACACGCAATGTGCCTGAGTGATTTGTGCTGTGGTACTGTCGAGCTGCATCCCAGTTATCTCTAATGCCTGTGCAGAGCTCTGAGGGGAGGAATCCCAGCACAAGCCTAAAAGGGTCTTCCAAGACAAATGGCAAATAGATCTTGCAAGGAGTGCTGCTGCAGCATTGCTCAGCTGCACACACATCCTCCAGACCAGAAGCCCGTGTGCTCTGCCCTAACCATCTCTTGCCCAAAATGCTCTGCCTCAGCTTGCGGGGCTAGTTGAAAAGTGGGGCTGGGGCTGGAGCAGGAGCGCCTCACCCTGCTATCCTGGCAAGCCTGCGGCACATTGCATCATCCTGCTAGGCTGTGAGCTGGCTGCTGAAGTGGGTCTCCCTCACCCAAGGCCTTGGAACAGAAGCTGGAATAGTCACCCAAGCCCCTGGGAGAGATAGGGATACCTCTTAGCTGAAGAGTACTTGCATGTCCCAGCTGTGCCCTTGCTTTGCAACCCATTGCTGCCACTTCCTCAGCTACCTTCTTAGTCCTCCCCTGCCCCATCTCAGCTTTCTTTGTGTAGACTTGCATCAAGACCATTTTCCATCTGTTCAGTTGTTTCTTGTGTGCTTTGCAGAGCAGAGGAAACTTCTTTAGCAGCAGAAGTGGCCCTGAAACCATCAGGGCACCAGATTTCTGTCCAGGGTCACAAAGCTGTCAGAGCTCTGGGAACAATGTGCAGAATAGCTCTAAGGATCCTTTCAGTTTCCAAAGGGCCAGGCTGCCCAGGAGCACCCCGTTCTCATCATGGCCTCAGAGAAGAGGCTCTTGAACCCATGCCTGTGCAGACTGCCATGCCTAGGTGGGACTTTGCTGTGTCCCGCCTTTGCTGTGTGCATGAGGCTAACTGCAGAGTAGGGTCCTTTGTTTGAAGGGACCAGGACTAATTCCTGGTACAAGCAGCCACAGGTTTGTCAGGCCCTGAGACCTGCAGCAGCCCAGTGCCCTGGCCTGAGGCTGTGGCCCTAGAAGCTGTGCCCACGTGGAGGGCACCTTGCTCACTTGCTGCCCTCTTCTTTCGCAGGTTGCTGATCGAAGGGCCCGGGAGCTCCCTCCGCTGGCACTGCGGGAAGCTTTAGCCAATCCAATGCACCCTGACAACAAACTGCCCAGCCATGGCAAGGCAGGAAGCAGCGGTGCCCCGGCCCAGCACCACAACGTGAGCCAAGCACCCACCTGCAACCTGGGCTCTAAGGGTGTAGGTGTGGGCAGCCATGGCAGCAAGGCCACTCAGATCTCTCCTGGCAACTCTGGACTGAAAACCAGCCAAAACACTGTCCCAAGTTTCAGTTCCCTGAAGGGCAAGGTGAAACGGGAACGAAGCATCTCCGTGGACTCTGGAGAACAGCGAGAAGCCAGCACCCCTTCACAGGACACAGAATCTAAAGGTAATACTCCTCTAAACTTTGCATCAGCACATCCTCCTTGCAGTTGCTTCAAGTGTCCTAGCAGGACCTGGGATGGGAACAGCTGTGAGCATTATGGATATCTGTTCTGCATCTTCCATCTGGGCTTGTCCTGGCTGCCTGTGCATCTTTGCATCACTGCTTGTTGCATCTGCAATTTTGGGAACAGAGTGGCTGAGCATTATCTTTACATTTAATTCCCTGTACTGTTTGTTACGCTGAGAATCTGGGACACTGTTTTTTGTGGGCTACTGAGGCTACCTAAGTAAGCGCATGGTTCACTGAAACTGCACCAAACGCCTCTGCTTTGCAGCATGCAGCTTTCAACTTGAAGTGCAGTTGGGTTGTTTTCTTTCTCCTTGCTGTTGGCAAAGAGCCACATTTGTGGCGTTGATGACTTGGTTGTGGCTAGTGAGGAGGTGCTCTGAGGGTCACTGTCTGAACAATTCTGTGGTTTCATCAGCAATGGATGACTCCTGCACTACAGCACATGGCTTCTGGAAAAGAGCTGAGTCAGTGCTTTCAAACCCTTTGGCTTCTCTGTCCTCGCCAGCCTTCCCTGTAGCCTCTTGCATTCCACTGAATTCTGTGCTCAGTGGCTGCATGGGATGCTTGAGCACCTTGCAGGTGTGTTTTTCAGAGGAGAAATCCTTGTAGTGCCCTTGTTTCCAACCAAGACTCATACCTGGTCCCCAAACACAGAGCTGTTCTTCTAGTTCTGCCCCATACCATTTGGTTTCACAGCCAAAGCTGTGTTGCCTCTGCCTTAGGCCAGAGCCATGCCTTGGAAGAAAGGAGAATGTACCTGAACAGACCTCCTGCCCCCAGGCAAGCTTTCTCCCCATTGCTTTGTGGGGTTACTGTATGCTGCTGGTCATTATTCCAACACTGTCTTGTAGTCCAGAATTCCACAAGAAAATGCCCCAATATACTGCACTGATAGATATGCGAATGTGGCCTGGCAACCAGGAGAGGATGTAAAAAAGGGAGACGAGGCAGTGTTGTGTTAGAGCTAAAGCACAAGACTGGAAGTTATCCATCTCATGCCTGATTCCTTTTCCCAAGCCATTTCCTCTTTGGCCTGCATCAACCCCATCTGAGAAACAGAGGCAGAGGGAGTATCTGAGTTTATGGAGGTCGTAAAGACCTCTGCCTGCCTGATGCCTGCAAAGGGCAGGGTTTGCTACTCGTTCCTATAGAAGATATGAATGTGTCCTCCCATCCCATTTTAAGGTTTTAATGGCTAAATCAAAGACCACTTGAATTTAAGATTAATGCCCAAAACGCTCTGGTTTGGAAGAGCAGTTGGACACATCCTGTGTTTGCAGACTCCCTTCAGACAGTGAGAAATACATCCCATTCTGAACCACTAGCTCTCCACAGAGGAGCCTCACCATGTCTGTCTGCAAAGACAAGGAGCCAAGACTGAGCAGTGTCAGTGTGCAGCACACAGCTGGGCTGTGCTCCAGCCTTCTGGCCCCCTGCAAGGTCTCTTCAGTTCCTATGATGGCTCTGTCCCTTTGCAGGTGAGGTGGCTCCCCGTAGCAAGCGACGGTGTGTGCTGGAAAGGAAGCAGCCATACAGTGGGGACGAATGGTGCTCTGGACCAGACAGCGAGGAGGACGACAAGCCCATCAGCAGTGCACACAGTGAGTGTCTATCTCCTTACCAGTTCAGAAGCTTGAATCCAGACAGGTCCTTCCTGTTGCACAGCTGGGTAGATGGCATTGGGACCTGCAGCTTTGCCTCTGTGTGTTGCCGTATCTGGGCATATGGCATGGTAAGCCATCACAGCTGGTGGTTGTGGTGCTGGGAGAATGTTTGCAGCTATGCAGTGAGGCATGGGACCTGTTTTGTGGAGATGCTACCAAGATGCTGGAGGAGAAGGTGTTGAGTGAGGATGGATGTCCCTGCTGTATATTGCTCTGGCCACACCAGCAGCAGAACTGCGATCTTGAAAGAATGCCTGGTGTAGCTCTGGTTAAGTACAGCTGCCCTGTCATGGGACAATACACTGCCCTTGTTGCAGCATCTAACTATTCTAGGCCATTCACTTGATTCTCTGTAGCTGTACTTCAAAGGCAGCTGAGTCTAAAGAGGCTCTCAGCCTCATGAAAGTGGTTCAGGCAGGGCTTAGCTGGCAGACGTGTGCAGGTGTGCACTGCTTGGGATGACAAACTGTCTCTCATCTTGTTTTCCAAAAGCATCAAAACTCTTAGACTTTTTATTTTTGTTATCTAGAATTCAGTTTCAAATTGTAATGGGGAGAACATCTGAGAGGACAGGGCAGGATCCTGTGGGGCCCAAGGGTTGCAGCTAGTGGAGAACATGGAAGCATGTAAAATCAAGTAGCAGGTAGCCTTTGTGCCTGTCAGTGTACTCTCCAGGATGTTCCTTTGTGCTTCTATCCACAGTCCCCAGCCCTTTTGGGAAGGGCTGGTGTCACCTCACCATCTCATCCTCCTCGGAGCTCCACCTAATTAGAGCAGGTCGAAGAGGGACTGTCCGGGGGCCAGGTGTGGTGATTTGTACATCCCACAACAGCTTCTAGTGATGTCTCCTCTTCCCGTGCTGCTGGTGCTGGTGTTGAGTAGGTCTGCTGGGAGGTCCGTGGTGAAGGGCTGCTGGGAGGAGAGCAGGAGAGCCTGCTTTGGTGGGGGCTGTGGTGTGTGTGTGGCTCGGCAGGAGGGAGGTACTGTGTGCTTCCGGTAATTGGCAATGCTTATTAATATTAATTATGAATAGTATGTGACAACAGCTGAAAACTAATAGCCACCACTCCAGTGAACAGCACCCTCGCTTGCTCCCCTCCCGGAGTCTCTGTCCCAGGGGCAGGGACAGGAGGACAGCAGCAGCCCCTTCGCGGCGGGGCCGGGCAGGTGCTGCCCCCTGCGCTGTCCCGGGCGGGCGGCGGCTCTTGCTCCGCTCTGGAGCCGTGCCCGGCCCTGATGCCCCGTGGGTCCCTGTGTCCCAGCGTCCTCCCTCCTGCCTGCCCCTGCCTGGGGCTCTTCTCTGCCTTGGGTTCAGCAGCTTGTCCTTGTGCTCCCGCAGATTGTAATGTAGCAGATCCTGCGATGTCCACGGCCCCACAGCTTGGCCCAGGGTCCAACCCGCTGCCGAATCTGACCGAGACCAGCTCTTCCAGCGTGCCCCATGGTGCTGCTCCCGGCCTGCGCTCAGACGCTGCAGGAAGTGGAGGCAGCGGGACAGGAAAGCAGCCCTCACAGTTTGTTTATGTCTTTACAACGCACCTTGCTAACACGTAAGCAGTAAACCCCATCCCATCTGGTGCTGTAGGGGCAGACAAGTGCCTCTGGCTGCAGAGTTGGGTCTCCCTGAGGTTCAGGAAGTTTGCTGGCAACTGCTGCTCATGGGCAAACTCTGTCTTCAATGCGCACTCTCTCCCAGCGTCGCCCAGCACTGCCTCCTGACACACGCATACTGTAGGGTATATCCAGTCAGCATCCAATGGAAAGATTTACCCAAAGCAGCGTGGACTGCTTTGGTATGGTCTGATTCAGAAGTGTCTAAGGGGCTGGGTGTCATGGGGAGCACACCTAGTACACTCTGCTCAGTTTGTCCCTTTTGCTCTGCATTGTCTCAGCCATGAAGCCTTAGGAAGGCTGTTTAGTTTCAGAGCGCTGCTATACCACAGGCTTCCAGAGCATGTTTGTAACAGCCACCGTGGGCAGCAGGCACAAGGCAGAGCCAAGTGCCCAGTGCAGCACATGGGAAGAGGGAAATCCCTGGCCATCAGTTGGAGGATCTCACTGGGACATGTGCAGAACAGGTGGGAGGATTCTGAAAATGTCCCCCCTCTTTGGTGATCTCCAGAGACTTCCCTCTTCCTACAGGATGGAAGAGTGGAGGTGGCACCTAGGGCCTGGGATGGGTGGGGTGGGGCACAATGCCTTTTCTCAAGCAGTTTGTGCTCTCTCCCCAGAGCTGCAGAAGCTGTCCTTCAGGGCCGAGCTGACTCCATTCTGGCCTACCATCAGCAGAATGTCCCACGGGCAAAGCTAGACCAGGTATACCAGCTATGAACCCAAGGCTCCTGTTGGCACATGCTGCCGATCCTTACCTTCCAACATGGCTGTTCTCCCCCAGCTCCTGGCTCAGACACGGAGAAAGGGGTTGTCAGGACTCCTTTTCAGTGACGTGGGAAGCTGCTTTGGCATGGATCCTCTTTGGAGTGAATCCTCGCTGCTGTCAGCTGTTCAAAATTTGGGATGGGGCATGGGCCTGTGGCCCTACAGCTGTGTCTTCCCCACAGAAAATGAAAGCAAACTGCTTCAGGAGGTGTTTTGGGGGCAGAGAGCTCTCCCACAGGGTGCAGGCAGGGGTACCTGCCCAGACTTTTTCCTGCTCAACTTTATTTCTCTTTTCTCTGCAAGGCGCCAGCTCCTAAAGTGCTGGGGGTTGCTGAGCCGCTTCCGATTAACCCTCCTGCTGCCAACACTCCACAGTCTCAGCCACCTGCAGCTCAAGCAAGTCAGCCACAGCCTCCTCCACCACAGCCTCCACCTCCATCTCAGTCCATTGGTCAAACACCTTTGCCTGCACCCAGCAGCATCCCCCAGGAAGGGACAAGTGAAGATGTCCGGAGAGATCTGACACCAAACTCTTTGGGGAACAACAGCAACAGCAACCAGCCTGGAAGCAACCACCCAAATACTCCCACTGCCTCTGCCAGCACCATGCAGCCTGGCCAAGCGGACTCCTCATCCACATCCAGCTCTAGCCTCCTTGGCGAGGGCCCGGGCCCAGGGATGCCAGGGAATGGGCAAGCAAGCCTGGGGCCCAGGAACTCCATGAACTCTGAAGGGCTCTCAAAGGAGCAGCTGGAGCACCGGGAGCGCTCTTTGCAGACCCTGCGGGACATTGAGCGCTTGCTGCTGCGCAGTGGGGAGGCTGAGTCCTTCATGAAGTCCAGCCAAAATGCGGGAGAGGGTGCAACTGCCCCTCAACCACAGGCTGCTCCTGCCCAGCCCCCAGTGCCCCCTCCCAGCATGAAGAAGTATGAAGAGCCTCTGCAGTCCATGATCTCCCAGACCCAGAGCCTTGGTGGGCCCAGCCTGGAACACGAGGTGCCCCATCACCCAGGTGCTGACATGGGGCAGCAGATGAACATGATGATGCAGCGACTGAACCAGGACAGCCTGACACCAGAGCAAGTGGCCTGGAGGAAGTTGCAGGAAGAGTACTATGAGGAAAAGCGACGGAAAGAGGAGCAGATCAGCATCCATGGACGGCCCATGCAGGAGATCATGATCCCACAGTCAATGGGGAGCATGATGATGCGTGGGCCTCCGCCACCCTACCACAGCAAGCCTGGAGAGCAGTGGCCACCAGGGATGGGCAACCAGCTGCGAGGACCCATAGATGTGCAAGACCCTATGCAGCTGCGTGGTGGGCCACCCTTCCCAGGGCCACGTTTCCCTGGAAATCAAATGCAGAGAGTCTCTGGCTTTGGAGGGCCCATGCAGAACATGTCCTTGGATGCTCTTGGGCCCATGAATGCCATGCAGAGGCCAGTCAGGCCCAGCATGGGATGGAGTGATGATATGCCTCCTATGGGAGGCCCCGGGAACTTTCCACAGGGCACCTTGCCCTACCCATCAGGGCAAGGGGACCCCGAAAGGTTCATGAATCCCCGTGCCAGGGAGGAGATCCTGCGGCATCAGCTGATGGAGAAACGCCCAGTGGCAATGCAGAGGCCCATGGGCATATCTGGCAGCTCCATGAACCAGGGAATGGAAATGGAGAGGATGATACAGGCTCACAGGCAGATGGACGCATCCATGTTTGCTGGGCAGATCACGGGCGATAGTCTGAGCAGTGCCCCACTGGGAATGGACTTTGCAGGCACTCGGGGAATGCTGAGCCCCACTATGAGTCAGTCAGGCCTTCGGGACATGGACACTCCCATGGGCCCTGGCAATCTCAACATGAATATGAATGTCAACATGAACATGAACATGAACCTTAATGTCCAGATGACCCCACAGCAGCAGATGATGATGTCTCAGAAGATGAGGGGCCCTGATATGATGGCCCACCAAGGCATGAGCCCCGAGGAGCTGGCCAGGGCAAGGGCTCAGAATGGCAATGGCAGTGCAATGCTGGGAGGACCCCAGAAAATGATGATTCCTTCCCAGTTTCCCAACCAAGGACAGCAAGGCTTCTCGAGCGGGCAAGGGCCTTACCCCAACATGCCCCAGGAGATAGGCAGTGGCTCAGACATGTTCAGCCCCGAGCAGACCACCATGCCTGTTGGGAGCATCAGCGGCACTGCCAGGCTCAGCCACATCCCTCTGCCTCCAGCCTCCAATCCTGCTCCCACGCAGGCCAACATGCACCCAGCGCCTTCCCGCGGGCTGGGCCGCCGGCCCTCTGACCTCACTATCAACATCAGCCAGATGAACTCCCCCAGCATGGGTCACCTCAAGTCTCCCACCCTCAGCCAGGTGCACTCGCCACTGGTCACCTCTCCTTCTGCCAACCTCAAGTCCCCACAGACTCCCTCACAGATGGTCAGCATGCCACCTTCAAACCAGTCTGGACCCCTCAAGTCCCCCCAGGTGATGAGCTCCTCAATGAATGTTCGGTCTCCAACTGGCTCACCAAGCCGCCTGAAGTCCCCTTCTATGGCTGTTCCTTCCCCTGGTTGGGTGCCATCTCCCAAAGCTACCATGTCCAGCCCAGGAGTCAACCAGAGCAAGCAGACTCTCAGCATGAACTCTTCTACTTCCTTGGGAGGACTGGATCAGGGTACGCCAGGTACCTTGTGTGTGAGCACGTGCTTGGTTTGGGTGGGCATGTGGACACTTTCTCTGCAGCTCACCTGCTCTCGCAGGAATGGGGAGACACTTGCTCCTATGCATGTGCTTATGTCTCATGACATAAGTGGGTTTTTTTCCCCAGGAGTCCAAACAGGGCCTTTTCAGGTAGGTGGAGAGCAAACAGAGCAGCTTTTACTTCATCCCCAGGCCAGGCTCTGTGATACAGACAACAAAAGATGTGCCTGTGCTGCGCAGTCAGGGTGTAGGGGTCTCAGCAAGAGGCTCCTCAGAGTTTGGACGGTGCTGGCTTGTGCCAGTTCTGCAGTTTGCAGCCTCCTCTAGTCATGGCCATCAGGAGAAGGGGAAAAGGTCACTGTCTGATGCGAGCAAGCTGTGGTGCACAGGTGGTACTAAGCTGGTCTCTGTCTCGCTTGCAGGTTCTCTCTCCTCTGGGCCTCGGAGCAGCTCTTCTGCACCAGCCAATAACACCTCTAGCGCCATGAATCCCAACATGCCTTTTACTTCTTCTCCAGATCCATCCCCCTCCCAGAACCCCCTCTCACTGATGATGTCCCAGATGTCCAAATATGCTATGCCCAGTTCCACACCGCTTTACCATAATGCCATCAAAACCATTGCCACCTCTGATGATGAGCTGCTGCCGGACAGGCCTCTGCTCCCCCCTGGAAACATGTCAGGTGTGTACGTCTCAGGCTGGGCTTGCAAGGAGTCAGACTGTCTCAGAGCTGGCCTCAGGTGCCAGGTGGAGGAGGCACCAGAAGCTGTGTTCTCCCATGGACTGCCGTGTCCAACAGCTTAAATTTACCTTGTTGTGACAGCCTGCTCACTTTTCTGCCCCGTGCCCAGTCTGCCTATCAGATTTTGCCTTGGGTGTACTGTCTGGAAGGATGTGAGCAAGCCTGGTCCTGGAGTGCCCTTCATCCACAAGCTTTGGAAGCTCTCAGAAGTACCTTTACCCTTAGCAGACACGTGGGCCCAGAATTTCCATGGCTCCTGCAGCTGTCTCAGGCCCAGGACTTAAGAGGCGGAGGTCTACTTGCTGCTTGGAGCCCTTGTGTTCTTGTGCAGTGAGATAGGGATGCTCTGAACAGGGTTCGGGGAACTGGTGTTTCAGGCGGAGCCCAGGTGCCCACACAGGCAAGGCAATGTCATAGCATGGCTGATTTCAGTAGGTGACAGCCAGCTATGCTCTGCTGGCTGGTGGCACTGCTGGGCACAGCTAGGCAAATCACTGTCTTTCGTCACTTGGCAAAGGGGAATTCCAGTGTGTTGTGCTGCTTGATTTAGTGGTTTAAAGCTGTCTGAGAAACATTTTTGGCAGTTTTTTAAATGAAAAATCAACTTTTTGACCTTTTCACTGCTGAGTAGTCATTTAGGGTGACCTCAGGCATGCAAATGCATTGTGGCCCCAAAGCCCTCCACAGGCACTGTGATGGCTCTGCTGTACCAATGATCAGTCCTCGCTCCTGGCAAGCCCCTGTGACCACTTTTGCTTTTGGCCTTCTTGCTGCCCAAAGTTGAGTCAGAAGCCTGACAGGTGGCTGACCATGCAGGCAGGCAGTGGTGAAGGGTCTCTTCTTGGTGCCTTCCAGACCATGCCAAGATCATGTTGTAGGACTCTCCCAATGCGAGAGCTAAATGGGGCTCTCAAATCAGTGGGCTGTAAGGAACTCTAAATCCAGCATGGGACTGGATGAAGCTGGGATAGCTTTCACTGCTTGCAGGCTTGGGGAGCCAGAGTCTGAAACAGTTTTTTCCTGATGTTGGTGCTTTGCAAGCCCATCTTGCAGCTGTTTACTGAGCGCCACACTCCATGCTCAGAGTTTTCTGAGCAAGAGAGCTCAGCAGGTTTTCAGGGTGTGGATTGCACAGCCCTGAGAGGTCTGTGGGCAGAGTTAACTCTTCTCTCTTTTTCTTCACATTAGGCGTGGCAGCGAATCAGCAGAATCAAATGCATTTGAACTCTGTGGGGCCAGGGTCATCTCAGAGCCCCATGGGAATGAACCTGCCTGGTCAGCAACCCCTCTCCCATGAACCACCCCCCACTTCCATGATGTCTTCTCCAAACCCTCTGGGCTCCAACATTCCTATGCACCCAAGTGCGCCAGGGGCAGGTGTGCCGCCCCAGAACCCCATGATGCTGCCCCCAGGGCCCCAGGACAGCTTGAACCAGCAGTGCGGCCCCGTGCCCAGCAGCTCGCAGATGATTCCTTCCAACCAGCTGGTGTTCCCCCGCATGCAGCAGCCTCACAACGCCATGCCGTCTCCCGCCGGAGGCATGCCCATAGCCCCTGGTGGGGGAAGTGCCCCTGGGATGCAGCAGCATTACCCACCAGGGATGCCCTTGCCACCTGAGGACCTTCCCTCCCAGCAGCCTGGCCAGATGCCACCTCAGCAGCACATGATGGGCAAGAACATCCCACCTCGGATCGGTGAGCCCTACCCACCTGTGCTTCCAGGGGTGGCATCGGTGCTGAATGACCCCGAGCTCAGCGAGGTCATCCGCCCCACACCCACGGGTATCCCCGAGTTTGACCTGTCCAGGATCATCCCATCGGAGAAGCCAAGCAGCACCTTGCAGTATTTCCCCAAGAGTGACAACCAAGCACCCAAATCACAGCCTTCCAACCTCCACCTCATGAACCTGCAGAACATGATGGCTGACCAGCCCCCAGTGCGGCCAGGTATGAATGCCCCCAGCCTCCCTGGGCAGCAGGGTGTGCAGAGGGGTCTCAGTATGCCTATGTGCCATCCTGGACAAGTGCCCATGCTGGGCAGGACAGGCATACCGCCCCAGCAAGGCATGATGGGCAACAGCATGCACCAGGGCATGATGTCTCCACAGCAGAGCTTGATGGCCCAGCAGAATTTCATGCTGATGCAGGCCAAACAGAGGAGCATGTCTGTGTCAGGGGAGATGTATGCCCAGACAGGACACATGATGTCACCTCAGGGCTCTCTCATGGGGCCCCCACCTCAGCAGAACCTCATGGTCACGCACCAGATGAGGCAGAGGAGTGTCTCCCTGGACAGCCAGATGAGTTACATCCCCGGGCCTGGGAACATGGCAAACCTGCCCTTCTAACCCCAGCCGGTGCTCAAGGGCGGGAGGGGACAGGGCTGCCTGTACAAATGTTTTTAAACCTTTCTTCGGGGGAGGGTTGGGGGCCAGTGCGGGTGGAGGACACCACATGGGACGCTTTTCATATCAGATTCACCTCTACACAAAAAAACAGATGTGCAGTAAACTTGATGTGAATTGGGTTTTTTTTTACTTTCTTTTTTGGGGAAGGGGCGGGTGGAGGGGCTGGGAGTGGGGCTGTTGCTTTGAACTCTGCGTGGTGACCAGGGACATCCAAACCCTCTGGCAGTATGTAAAGTTTTCATTTGTGGTTTTCCTTTGTGAAGTGTTTTTCTTTCCCTTTTTTGCCTCTCTCTCTTCCCCTCCTTGCCCCCCCCCCCCTTTTTTTTAATCAATTTTTCTTTTTCTTTATTTTTAAACAACCAAAATGTACAAGAGGGTTTTTGAAACTAGCTGTAAATAGGTCACTGGGAAAGGAAAAAAACTTGTGCTGGTTTTTAATTGTTCTGTATTTCTGTGTTTTAATAGAAGCCTCAAAACATGTTTTTTTAAAGAAAAAAGCAAACAAAAAACATGGTAAAGGCAACAGTGTACAAGGACTGAAAGCTTGCCTTGAGGGAGGCAGGAGTATCCCCCACAGTGCACAGGGCACTGAGAGCTCCCACTGTAGAGTGACTGTGTTAAAGCTGTGTTGTTCTGAGTCTGAACAGTTTGCATGTGCAGGGCGTGTCGCTTCACACAGATCCTGGTCCCCTATGGAGGCTATACCGAGTACATGAAAACCAACCACTGAGCACTGGCCGGGAGCTGTGGCCCCATGAAGCACTGCTGAAGCTGCCAGTCCTCATCCAGTGGAGCAGAGGCCACAGCTTCACTGGATGCAGCTCTCACTGCTCCGTGGCAAAGCTGCCATCTCTGGGATGGGCAGGACACCAGCCCTTTGGCTGAAGAAGCAGCCAGGATCTGAGCTTTTCAAATGGTAACGTGCTGTACCTGAAGGTCTCGACCAGCTGCGTCACCTCTAGTCCCTTCTCTTCCTTTCAGGCTGTGTTCCTCATAGGCAGGGTGGTGTGGTAAGTAGGGACAGATGGGCCCTGAGACGAGTGAGGTGATGCATTCTTGTGCTTCCAGGAGAGGTGAGCTGGGAGCAGGGTTCCGGCAGGGTTCCTGCAGCATTCCTGCACCCATCCTTTATCCATCCATTGCCCTCAGCCATTGTGTTGCACCGCCTCTGCTTCTGCCCTTGAATGCTCTCCCAGGTTTTCCTCGTTCTTGTTGAGCCTCCTCCTTCAGAGTTTCACAGTCAGTCTTCATCTTGCCCTGCTGGCAGCAGTCGTTCCCTACTGCACAACAGAGGTCCAGCCACTGAAGAGGACTTGTCCCTGTGTGCAATACTCTATCTCTGTGTGAGAGTTGTCCTGTACAGTGTCAGCAGTGCAGCCATCCTATGCTTTGGACAGAAGAGGCCAAGGCTGGATTGCAGCCCCTCGTTCCTAGGCTGGTGGAAGTGTGCCAGTCAAACAACTCCACCTCTTCTGGATGCGCTCCACCTGCCCCATCCTCCCCTCTATAAGGTCTTCCTGCACGTGACACTGGTGGTCTTTCCTGTATTTGTCCACAGGGGGAACGGTGGTGTGGCACACAGGGAACACTTCTGCCCACCCCACAGTATCTCTGGACCTCCATGGGAACTATTTCAGCATGGTGTACCCTATGGGTATCCAACAGTGAGCCTGGGACATGTGATTGCCAGAGGAGCATTAGTTGGAGTATTATGTCTCCGGAGCCAGACCATGCGTACTGCCTCTGTAGTAACAGAGGTCACCTTTCCCTGCTTGCTACTGCAGGTAGGAGAGGGCTTTCAGGAAGGGAGATTGTCAAGTAACAAGTGACCAGCAATGCTTGTTATCACATTGCAGGCTGCTTGGAAAGGCTGGTGGGTGCTGAAACTTTAGTGTAGTGGCTGTTATGGTTGGACTTGATGATCTTAAAGGTCTTTTCCAACCTTAATGATTCTGTGATTCTAAGATGGAGGCACAAAGTTGAGTTAGGAAGGTCTTAAAGCCTTAGGGCAGTAGTGAGCAGTCCTGATGGGGAGTGCAAGTCTGGATCTGAGTAAGGATTTTGCCCTGGTCTCCTGCTTTATGTGGGTTTGTTGCGTACCATGCACATTTTGGGGAGATGGCAAGACAGGAACAAGCACAGGAAGTGCTCATTCCTGTCTTGGCAGTTTGAGCAAAAGGATGATCTTCAGCCCAGGCTAATGAAGTGTGCTGTAACCTGATGTGTTAGCTGGTTGGATCCTCCAACCTTTCTGAGTGCATGTTTCACGTGGAAAGACATGGCTCAAACAGGTGTAGCTTTTTCTAAGCTTGACTTACCTGAAAGGCTGTGTCTTCTCTTGGTTGCACTTCAGGGTGTTGGCTTCTGGTAGTTTCTTGTAAACATCCAAATACTGATGCCAGCACCCCCAAACCTTGCTCATCACCCACCAGCTAGTCTTAATTAATTTGAAGCCATAATATTTTCTATCTGGAATATATTTTTGGTTGTCTGTAGACAGCTGTTTTAGCCTGCTTAAGATCTCCACATGTCCATACCTCTCCTGTTGTCTCTTTCACCCATCCCAACTGAGAAGCTGCCAGGGGCTTGTGGTCCTTACTCTTTGGTTGGCAGCCCATTGTCAGCCAGAGCCCACAGGCTGCTGTGCTCCAATGCACACTGCTGCGGAGGTCAGCACTGCCCACTCACAGGGAGGCAGACTTGCTTTTTGGTGACAAAGGAGTACAAAGCAAAGCCTTTTGACTCAGCAGCCTTGGATACAAAAGGGAACTCCTGATGCCAGTTCAGAGCTGGGGACTTGGAGAAGTGGTCAGCGCTTTTCCACAAAATCCCACTGCACCGGAGCCAGCTGTAGCCCTACCACTGCAATGGCTAAACAACGGGGAGAAGTGCTTCCTGACACCCCTCTGCCCTGGGCACTGCTCACAGCTGTGCCTGTGAGCAGCACTATGGCAGCAGCTTCTCTGGAGGCTTAACAACAGCCAGTCCTCCCTAGACTTGGGCAGGCTTTGCCATCAGGCCATTGCCCGCTGCCACAAGCTGTGTCTCGTCTCGTGTTTTGTAGTTTATTGCTCAGCTTCTCATCTTGAGTTCTGTGTTCTGACTCCACCTAACCACAGTGAAAGGTTTGCCATGACTTCGCCATGTTTTTCCAGCTCCAAAACAAGTGAATGCTGGGAAGCTGCATCTTTCAGTGTGTCTGATAAATCATTCAACCAGAATTAGCTTTCACCTTGAGGTAATGACGACTGATCTATGCTGTCATCCCATGGAGAAACTTCCTCAGTCATTTTGTACCATTATATAAATATATATATAAATATAAATATATAAATACAATATGTGAAGACATCCTATTGGGTTTTATTTGAAACAATTTTTAGGCTTGTTTTTGGGTATCTGTGCTGCCTGTAATGTATTGACCTGTTTTATAGGTGCCTTTTTATTAAAAAGACAACTTTCAAAACCTGATCCTGTGCCTGTCTTCAGTCCCCAGCCCAGGCCCCAGGACCACAACCAGCATCACCTGCAGCACGTTGAAGCTGATTGGAGGGACTCAGCTGGCCCCATTATAAAACCTCACCTCAAGGGGAGGCTCAGTTTGAGAGGGAAGGAGCTCTTCTGAGGGCACAGAAGTTGTCTGTGCCTAAGGTGTGCTAAGACTTAGCTGCAGTTGGAGTTTTCTCCCTGTGAAATTTGGGCAGCCTCTCTTGTAGCAGGGCTAGCTGTTCAATGCCTGCTGCAGGCTGTGCAGGGTGGATGATCTGGCCCCTCCTTGGCCGCTTGTTGGGATCGAAGGAGACCCAGCCACCAGCAGTTTGTTCTTGTGTTGCGGATTTTGGTGCCTAGGTCCAGGCTCTACTGCCTGTTCTTTACCATCCATTGCCCTGCTCCCCTATCCTCTATCTCCTGTGGCTTGAAGTGGATCGTCTTTTCTAGCTGCTGCAAACAAGTAACAGTCACAAAACAGACCACTGTCCTGCCTGCTGCTGGTCCTTGCCTCCATGGCTGTTCTTGGGCACACCTGCTCCCAGGCACTCATGCCCCTAGGCAGGGGCAGATCAGAGAGAGGGGCCTGCCATCTGAGCTGCATGTCCTATCTCCTGTGAAATTGAAGCAGGTGCAGTGTGGAAGCTCCTGCCCTTCATGAGATGGCTGTGAGCTCCTTGGAAGAAGTTGGCTGCCTGTGCTTGGTGCAGAGCTGTGTGTGCCCCTGCTGCAAGTCTGTGCCCTCCATGCAGCAATCAGCAGAAGCTAGGCCGGTACCAGGGGCTGCCCTCCTACAGCATGGCACAGGATGGTCCTCCCAGGTTAGGTGGGCTCGTGTGCAGGGCTGGTGGGTGGCCAGGCGAGGCTGTCCTGAACACCTCGAGTCCCTGCGCAGGGCTGCAGAGCAGGGAGGTGAGCTAGAGCAAGGGCAATCATTGCCCAAGGTATCCATTGGTGCCTAGAGTCCCACAGTTTCCCCCTTGTCCTGGGCCTCTCGTGGCACAGTTCCTGCCTGCCGTGGCTGCTGCGTGCTTGCTGCGCGCCAGAGTAAACGTGGAGCATGCTGTGACAGCAGTAGGGCAAGAGGCCGGTTCTGGGGGCTCAGAGAGAAAGAGGGGTCATGCTGCCATCTGTGCACGGAGCCGGGGTGGTGCATGTGGCATGTTCGCGGGCCCTAGTGGCAGTGGTGTCGTATGTCCAGAGCCACCTGTGCTCCAAATAAGGAAGACACGGCAGGCAGCAGTAGGGACACAAGTGCTTGGGCATCTCTCCGGGAGATTAGGGTGAGGAAGTAGGTCGCCTGCTTGACACGGAAAATGAAACTGTGAGGCAGGGGGGTACTACAGCTGCTGGGAGGGATGTGAGGGCGTGGGGAGAGCCCCTTCTCTGCAGCGCTCCCAGGCACGCGTTCGTTCATGCGTTCCCCGGCTGTCGGTGCACGCTCCGCTGCTCGCCACGGCCCCTGAGCACTGCCTGTGTGTTGCAGGACGCTCTGCTGAAACACCCCAGCTCTGTCTCCTGGGAGACTCGGCTGCCCTGTAGGAAAAGTGGAGCAGAGTATTGTTGTAGGGGGTCTTTGTGTTCCTCCTTTGAGGCTGCATTCAGAAGGAACCATCGATTTCTGTGGGTTGTCTGCTCCAGCCTTGTCTGCAAAGCAGAGCCCAAGGCTGGGGTCACAGAGTGTGTGCTGTGGACGGTGGTGACACCACCTGTCTGCATGACACCTTTCTGCTCCCTGTGGGAGATGCCTCCAAGCTCAATCCCCCTTCCCAGCAGCCTAAGGCGGGCAGGACCCGTCTGCCTCACTTGCTAGCAGTGGGCTGGGAGCCAAGCAGATCTCCACAGGGCATCTCAAATGTCTGACTGAGGGCTGTGGTGTCTTGGGGAAGCTCTGGCAGTAGGAGTGCTTAGCAAGGGAGCCTGCTCTGGGCCAAGGCGAACCTTGGGAAGATGGGGAGGATTTCACTGGGTGGAAAGAAGGCCAAGCATCCTCTGCAGTGGAGGAAAGTTCCTCGAATTCTTGTTGCCATTCAGCAAGCTAGCTGCAGTCAGATGCAGGAAGAGCAATGTCTGCTCTTGGGAAAGGGTCTGCCAGCTGGGATCCAACTGTCTCAAGGCTGGCCAAGACAAACATGGGTGCAAAGATGGCTTTCCACTTAGTTTAGTGGCTGTAAAACCAAGGAAGGAGGTGCTGCACTCATTGGAAGTAGCTCTGTAAAACATGGAGTTAATGTAAGTCAGTGCTGACTTTGAACGTGTTGGAGCTTTCTGTGGCACTACTGAAGGAAGTCTGAGCTAGGTGCTCTTATGAGCCCTGTGGTCTCCATGTGCAAGCAGAGACATTTGTCAGAGAGGTGCCATCAACCCACTTAGTGTTCTCTGTTGCATTTGCTTTGCAGAAGTGACACGACTGCAGACAACTGCTTACGAGCACAACACTTCAGGAGATGGTATTTTATTTGCTTGTTACAACTCACATCAAAACTCTCTAAAAGTTACCAACATACCAGTACTAAAAACTATAGTAATAATAGATGTGTAATTTGTGTGCTCTCATTTTGCCTGCAGAGTTTCTGTTTGCCTTGTGAACACCAAAGGTTTTACATTCTGACTGTTTCTTCAGTGGCATCTTTACGTAGGAAAACAGTTCCCATCAGGGCTGGGGAAGTGTTTAAAATGTGTCTGCAATGGGTTTGCTCACCAGTACATCCATGGAGATAGCAGGGGCAGGCTACAAGGGAGCTGCTCTTCCTCTGCTGCATGTAGATGCTTGGACAGCTACAGTCACCATTATCTGCAGGTTTCAGTTTTGAAGGTGCAGTGCTGCAAAAATGCTGGACTGCTCTTTGTATGAAAGCTTTATGCTTGCAGAGTTTTCTCTCTGAGTCACAGTTTGAGAACGAGCTGGTGAGATCTCTGGCTGAGTTGGACTGATGTAATGTGAACCCTTCCATAACAACTGGTCTTTTTAGCAGGGCCCTTGGCTATAGCAAGGTTTGGCTGCAACTGAGCCCTTAATTGGTGGGTTGAACTTTGGAAGTGATTTTAGCCCAAAATTCCTGCTGCAGGAGGGGGACCAACATTATTCTGGCTTTGTTTAAAAAGTGAGGTAAGTGATAGAGCAGATTTTAAAGTATGCTTGTGATTAGGGTCACGCTTGTGTGACAGTTGGTACATGTGATTCTCATACAGCTTGTGCCACAGCACTACTCAGCTAGCAAGAAAACTACAATACAGCAGTGCTGTGTCTGTGCTGCACTGTTACACTGTGAGATCTCCTAGGGAGCAGCAGGCTGAAGGAGTCTGCCAGGGCTGCCCAGCATGCCAGCTTTCCTTGCAATAATTGAGAGTGAAAGCTGCTGCTCTCATTTGGGACCAAACCGTTATCAAGCAGCCCTGATCTGAGCAGCTGCTGGATACTTATGCTGCAGAGCAAAATCAGTGCTCAGAGTAGTTCAGTATAAACCTGGTTGCACTAAAAACCCTATAGATACAGCTGGAACAAAAATATCAGAAAGCAGAGGGCAAAGCAAAATGCTATGTTCCTTCTTAAGCCTGCTAAAAGCAAACAAATTACACAAGCAAACGCTACTCCTTAGTGTGGAGCAGTTGGTCTCCTTGCTCTCACAACCCACAAATTGCCATGTAACTATCTGCAAGACAAAAAATACACCTTCAGCCTCACAAAGCCATGCGGCTCATCTTCCCTGTGTTCAGTCACAAGGCAGAAAGCCATCTCTGTAGACAGCTTTCTTCCCTGAATGAAAGCTCTTGCATAGTTGTGCATTCAGTTCAGCAGTCACCCACTGGAGCCCTTATCAGGAGTAAAATGGATCAAACGTGGAGGAAAGGATGTGGCTGATGTCACGAAAGGAGTGTCTGATGGTCAAATCTTTCAGTCTGTGGCAGGACCTCCTGGCATGGCCTGTGGTGGGAGGGTCACCAAGCTGTTGCTGGCTGGGGGGATGTCA
The DNA here is from genome assembly GCA_013399055.1 of Ramphastos sulfuratus. Lineage (NCBI taxonomy): Eukaryota > Metazoa > Chordata > Aves > Piciformes > Ramphastidae > Ramphastos > Ramphastos sulfuratus. The sequence continues at coordinate 51,584 of WBNM01002942.1, forward strand.
CACAGCAGGAGGAGCAACAGTGCAGCCAGAGACCATCCAGCACTGTGCCCACATTATTGCTTCAAGCTCTGCATTCCCTGTCCATCCTAACCAGCATCTCCTGTTCCTATTGCTGCAACAAATGAGTCTCACTGCTTCCCCCGAGGCATGTCTTTACCAATCTGACCTACTGAAATGGCAACCTGCTTAGCTTTTGTCCTGTCCTTGCTCACTGACATGACTCCATGTTTACTTAGCTGCACTTTTTTCCTTGCCCCTGGCACCCCATTCTCATGCCAGGTTCTGTGCATAGGACACCTACAGTCAATCCTTCAAGGGAGAGGTGGAAACATCAGGTTCAACCCATTTAGGTTCATTTGGCTGCATCAGAGTGACCACTGAACAGCCTATGTTCACCAACAGCTGCCAGGCAGATTTCTGCAGCTGTGAGAACCAGGAAGAGCCAGGGAAGGTATCTGGTGGGATTTGGGCATTCAATGGCTACCAGACTTCGGTTTTCTGAGGAGTGAAGAAAGTGTTGGGGATGATTGTGAAACTTAGGATTGAGGGCACAGCCTGTGGGCAGCCTTTCCTACCTAGAAAGTGGAGATAGAAGTGGTATTGTCAGACTCAATCCCACTGCCTTTCCTTGTCACTTCCAAAATTTCATGCAGGGTCTCCTGGCTTATACAGCCAAGCTCCTGCAGGATCCGGAAGAAGTCATTACGAAACTTGACTCCAACAAAGGCATAGAGGATGGGGTTGAGGCAGCAGTGCATGAAGCCAATGGCTTCTGTCACCATGATGGCTGTATCCAGCTGGTCTTCCAGGAGACAGTTCTTGGTGAAGGCTTCTAGTTTGGTAAGTGTGTTCAGGAAGATGATGATGTGGTATGGGCTCCAGCAGAGCAGGAAGACACCTGTGACCAGGATGGCCACACGGACAGCTTTTTGCCGTTGCAGGCGCTGGGACTGACACAGAGCCCTGACGATGGCTGTGTAGCAGTAACACATGACCAGCAGGGGCACAAAGAAACCCACAGTGTGGTAGAGGAAGCGAGTTGCTAGCCAGGCATTGTTGCCATCGATCCCAACCTCTGGAAAATAACAAATGCTGCGGTTGCTGTCATCTGTCCAGACTTCCATGAAGATGAGATCAGGTAAGGTCAAGAGCAGTGAACAGAGCCAGACAGCAGCACAGGTGAGGTGGATGGAGCGAGCTCTGCGTTTGCGGTAGGTGTGAATTGCATAAACGATGGCCAGGTAGCGGTCCACTGCAATGCACCCCAGCAGCATGCTGCTGCAGTAGAAATTGATCTTGTGGGCAGCACTGAGGATCTTGCAGAGGAACTTCCCAAATACCCACCCAGCCAGGCTCTCCACCACACTGAAGGGGAAGGTGAGCAACAGTGCCAGGTTGGCCAGGGTGAGGTGGAAAAGGAAGTTTTCTGTGGTAGTGCGAGACCGCTTGAACCTCTCTAAAATGACCAAGACCAGGGCATTGCCCAGGGTCCCCAACACAAACATCAGCAGATAGATGAGGGGCATGAAGACCTTTCTGAAGGGGTCTCTCTGGTCGCCAACCACAGATGAGGCTGGGTTGAAGCAAAAGTAGCCCTCCAAAGAAGGGGTGGCATTTTCAGCTTCATAGTAACCACTCAGTTCCACCTGGCTCTGGGGAACAGAGAAAGTCTGGTTACTGATAGGGAAAATCTGAACATGAAAATGCAGTCCCTCAGCTGCACCTGGCAGACCAGAAACAGAGCATTTCCATCTCCTGCAGCCCACCTGCACTGGGACTAGGTGCTGCCCAGCTGTGGGATCTTTATCAATGATCTGGATAAGAGATTGAGCTGCAGCAAATGTGATTCCTGCTTAGCCTGCTGTAGGCAAGTGAGCAGCCAGCATTTGTGAAGCTGGAACAGCACTCAGGATGAGCCCCCCAGAGAGTGGGCAGATTCTGGCTGCCCTCAGGCTCCTTGCAGAAGCTAGACATTCACAAAAGCAAGGGGCTAAGGTGCAGATGAGATCAAAAAGGAGAGTGGAACAGGAGGCTTGTGGCAAGATAAGTTAATGACAACTGGGAAGAGCTCAGCAGCAGCTACCCTGAGCTCCCCCACCCTCCCTTGAGACCAGCACCAAGACTTCAATGTCAACCACAGCGGAAGTCTCTGCTCACTGCTTTCATACCTTTCACTGCCAGCTGTAGCTGTTTGCACCTGCTGCTCCTTCCCTCCTCAGCCAAGCTTCCCATCTAAAAATGCTAGCCCTGCTTTGAACAGTTTTAGAGCTGATCTGGTGTTTTTTCCTTCCCCCCCCGTGTGGTGTTAAACCAAGCAACCATGACCAACCTTGAGTACTCCATTGTGCCTAGCCAGAGAAGAGCGATTTATGTTTCTTCTCTCTCAGACAGCCTTCCCTGGGTGATGTGCTGGGTGCCTCTGCATGTGACTGTGGGGTAGAGGTGACTTTGCAGGGGCAGTGTTTTTCTCAAATGGCTGTGCCGCTGAAACCATCTGCATGGCTTCAAGGGGGATCTCAGGCATGCTGCTGGAGAAGTCTCTGGTGCATTACTGAACACAGGGAGCAGGCAGCTGGCTCAGGCAGTCCCCAAGCTGTGGGTGGTAGGAGGGTGAATAGTCCCTTGGGGAAAGTGTGAAATAAGCTTGCCCAGCTCTTGCCCTCTTCCTTGAGTCCCTACCAATGGCTGCTGCCAGAAAGAGCAACTTACTCCTGGTTTTGCCATGGTCCTGTTTCCCCCCCTCAACGGCTCTGTACCCAATGCTGTTGCTGCTGTACTGATGCCACAATAGTCACTCCCAAATGGGTAAAAGCTGATCACCTTGGGGGCCAGAACTCCTCCTTTCTACCCATAACCTCAAATGCACATGACTACCTCTAAACTAATGGTGGGGCTGCAAGCCTTTAATGAGAAGTATTTCTATTTCCAAAGAACAATTATTGTTTTGATTAAGGTGTGATACTGGAGACTGGAAATTGCTGCCAAAGACCAAACCCTTTAGAAATCACTTCCAGTTTATTTTCTCCCTGAAAATATTTCCTGTCTAGTCTGTACCTGTACTCTGGGTAAGGAGATACCAATGCACACAGAAATCTGTGATGCCTTTGGCCATGGCAGGGTAATTGAATTTCCCTAAAAAAATCAAACCAAACCAAACCACCATGAAAAAAATCCAAACAACAAACAAATGAACAAAAAACAACCCCAAAAAAGCAACCCAACAAAAACCAAACCAAAACACCAAAACCAAATCAAGCCAAAACCAAGCAAAAAAACCTTCACAATTTGTCACAGAGACCAAACCAGGCTGCTCAGGACATGTGAGTAACTGTGCTGAAAACCCTGAAGGGAACATGTGTAGGAATGGGAAAACTCACTGGGGAGTCCCTGGAATGTTCCAGCTTTACAGGGAAAAAGGAAGTGAAGGGAAATGGCTGGGCTTGCTGGCTGGAGCATCGGCCACTGCCTGGAGCCAGTGACAACAGCAGGTGGATGGCCTGGGCAGCGTTCTATGGCTGTGTCTGCTGAACAGTTTTCAGCATCTCCTTGCATTCAGCCGGAGGCGCGGAGGCTGGGAGCCACTATCAGACACCATCTGATTGCTGATAAGCTGGCAGGTAGGGCTCTTACTGTAAGCCACTTGCCACTGACAGGGCAAGCGTGCACTGAGCTGTGTCTGAGATGTCCTCTCACGTGCATCTCTGAGCAGAGTAGTGAGTGTGGGTGGCTGCAGACAGATGAGTTGGAGACAAATAAAGGAGGAGAAAATGTCAAGAGTCCAGGCTGGGACAGGAAGGGCAGGAAGCAGAGCTGCAGGAGACACACTGAATGTGACGAGCTGAGGTTTTTGGGAGCTCTGCTGTGATTCCCATTGCTAGGACTGGAAGCAGGTGGCTGCCTGGTCTGGGATGGGAGAAGTCAACCATGTATGTGCAGGGCACCTTCTGTACAAGTGCGCTGCAATACAATTGCAGCCAGAATTTGGAGTGGGTGATAAAGTGATGTCTTTTTCTGTAACTGAGCAGTTAAGTGCATGCCTGGGAACCCCGTTCCTGTATGGTCTTCATTCTGGCATCCCTTTTCCACTGTACCCCACATCACAGAGTTATTCCAGTCTCCATGTGTCGGCTGCTTTTCTCGGTTCCACACAACTACCAGTCAATCAAAACACAAGAGAAGCAGCTTGTGCACTGTTTGGGATTTTCAATGTGAGTCATTTCCTTCTAGCCCATGCTAGAGTGAGGATAAGCATGTTTCAGTCCCAAAGCCTTAAACCTGGAATTGCCTACATCAGCACAAGTTACTGATGGAGCTGCTGTTCATCTCCTCTCAGGGTGCTAAACTAGGGAGACTCTTGGGTTAAGAGGAAAGTCCCTGGAAATGCCACGTTGCTGTAGAACAGATGCCTTTATGGCTCTTGAGCCATGTAGGTCCCTTTACAGTGACAGCTGGTCTGTGGCAGCTCAGAGGACCTGGTGGAGATCTCAGTGTTCTTTCTGTCACTGTGTTTTTGTTTTCCTAGTCTGCAGCTGAGGAAGGTTAAGCAGGCAAAGCTCTCTTGCTCTGGAGAACTGGGATTGTTGTTTGGGGCACATTACTTCTCCACAGGATTACAGTGATATGTGGTCCCATATGGTATCAACGTTTAGACGAGGCTCTTGCTGCTCCCACTGAGCATTACTGAGAAAAAGACTCTTTCGATGCAAATGTTCTCTCCACTTTCCCTCACACTTGATCATTGGGTCAAACTACTATGTCTGGTGACTGTATAGAGCAAGGTTTGTGTCATGGCTACAACAGGACATGGTTGAGGCCTTTTCTGCAAATCTCTGTGCATAGGGTGCTGCTGCAAGCATTGAGCACAGCTAAAGCAACAAGTGGCATCCCCAAAGCAAATGTGGCATTGCTTATGTGGGATCTGTGGTTTGTTCCAGGGAGGGAGCCAAACCTGGGAAGCTCCAAGGAGACAGTGTCACAAACTCCTGACTGTGGGAAGTCTGAAAAAAGGTATAAATCTGTTTTTCTGTGGTGCCTGACTGTCAAGGCTTGGTTTTAAAGTTAGCTGAGTTTCCCCCCTCACACAGAGTCTCCTTTATAACTTTAAATAATTCACAGCAGAGGTAAAAAGCCTAAGTCAAGGTTCTGGAAAAAAAAAATATATACAAAGAACAGGTCCCAGTGCTGCTTAATCCCCTTGCAGTAAAAAATGGCATGGTTTTGCCACAAGCAGACGCCTGCTTATAGCACATGAGATGCTGGAGGCTCTGCTGGTGAGACAGGTTTCCACTGGAGAGTTCAGCTGGAGGAATGAACCAGCATGGAGCTGAAAAAGGTTTGAGTTTGGTTATAACCTCTCAGCAAGCATTAGCGCTACCATAGAATTAGAACAAGAGCAGAGGAATGCCTTCCACAAAATATTCTAAAAGAACATTATTCACAAAGAATTTTTATATTGGATAAACCTGAAAAAAACCCAATATTTATATAGCATAAATCTGAAAAAAAAAAAATCAGCTTGCCTCCCCCTCCCATCTCCTCTCTTATCCCTGGTGTATAGGACACAGGAGGGACAGAAGCACTGGTAACAATTAAATCCAGCATTTCTCTCTTCAGGGAAACTAAACAACATCTACTGCGGAGAGCCACTGTATTAAAAAACAAATTTTAAGCTGCAACATTTGAAAACCAGGCTAATACTAGTGCTGACTTCCCCTTGGACAGCACAACATACTCTAAAAGATGCAGCTGCTGTCTTCCACTTGCAAACAGAGAGGAGAGAGAACTTACATGGGGCATAACACACAGTGTCATGACCCCCTATTAGAAGTACTTGAAATGTATCTTCCTCTCTTGTAAATATTCTACATGTTCCACTTTCATCAGTCCATGGCAGCCTGATCACGGAGGCAGCAAGCAAGGGTAGGAGAATGTGTGGTCATATCCAGGGGTTCCACATGCAGAGCGAGAGCACCGAGTTTGCTTGGGCATCATTGCTTTGATGAAATTGCCAGGGCTTTGTAGACTGTGTGCATAGTTGTTTTATATAACCAAAAATGTACTGCAAAAGGTGCCTGGCTAAGAACAAGTGTTTTACACCCATGTTGTGTCCATGGCTGTGCAGAAAGCAGGACAGTAAGGAACCCAGACTAGGACAGGCTGGCAGCATGGGATAGAGATGCAGCAGTCCAGCTCTCCCAGTGAGCCACCTGGCCCTTTGTCAGCAGTTGCAGTCTTGGTTGCTGTGCAAGAACAGTGCTTGGGCTCAGTGCTTGCCAGGATGTTTGCGCATGAGGTCCTGGTAGTTAGGCAGCTGTTCCCAAGGGAATATCTGACAACCCTAATCACAGTGGCTGCAGCCACATTATGCCAGCTCTCTGCAAGCACAGCGTCACTTTCAGTACCTGCATCAGTCAAGTCCAGACTTAAGGGATGTGAGGGCTGATTGTGCTGGTGTAAGAAATCACTCCAGCCTTCCCTCTGCCAACAGGAGGGTGAGAAGGACAAATAGAAACCAGGTCTTTCAGCCCTCCCCAGTTCTACCTGCTCTCCCCATTATCAAGCAAAGCCAGGCCCAACTCACCAAGTCATAGATCTCTGATGAGTAGCTGACAGGCCCCATGGTTTCGAGGGCAGAATCTGCCTCTCCTCTAGCAGTTTCAGAAGAAATTGGTTTTTGGGGTGGAGTTAATCATTTAAGTGAGTAGGGAGGTACCCAGCATGTAACAGTAGAGTATTTGCAAGGCAAATGAGCTGCAGGCATGGAGTGACCTAATTGATGTAAAGACTAGCTTTATCTTTTATTTTTTTTAGCACTGCATGTCGGGTTTTGAAGTACACTTTGAAGTATCCACGTTCCTTTTGGTTTGCACTAGAGAAGATCCAGAATGTCCATAGGTGTTCCTTGGAAACCTCCAGGGCTCGTGCCTATGACCATCTTCACTCCAGATGGTCTGAAAGGCTTTGGAAAGCTCTGTCCTGAATTGGAGCACCTCTCTGAAGGCACCTGAGATGAAATGCATGGGTTTGGTCTGTATGACTACCTCCCTCTACTTTGGGGTCCTCCTGGCTGCTTTAACTCCATTGACCTGCTGATGTCTTTTGCTGCTTCTCCCACTACTCCACCTCATCTTGGCTCAGGGGGTAAGCTACAGGAAAGTATGGTCTTCACAGCCACTCTGCAGGTCTAGGCAAAGGCTAGTGGGGTACTGCTGTGCAAGGAAGACAGAAAGGTTAGAGAGGATGCTTTCACTCAGCTAGGACTTGAGGGTGGAGCACTCAGCATCAGGGACTTCCTTTAAGGGCTAGCAATGAGAGTACCACTCTTCACAGCAGGGCGTGTTCGAGACTGGCTCTTTGTGACAGCTTCTGACCTTCAACAAATACTGCCCTCCCTCCAGCCCAAACTACCCCAGAACTGAAGCAAAAGTACCATGCAAAGTAAGACAGTGCAAGTCTGTAGGTGATGGTCAGTGGGACAGTCAGCAGGATGTGGCTGTAGGGAGCTGTATGCTAGGTACACTTCCCAGGCTGTAAGCTTAGCCCTCAGACATGACATGGGAATGACAAGGGTTCAGGAAGCTGACTCCAAAGCAATACACCAACATTTTCACTTGCAAACACATACTATGCTGAGGAAATGACTGCTGCCATACAGATGTGATCTAGGGCATCCATGTGTTACTGCAACGTGAAAGGTGAGAAAGACGACAGAGAGAAGAGCATGGGAGAAGACTAAATGGGGAGAAATGTAGAAAAAAAAAAAGTCACTTCACAAGCAGGTGAGGAACTGAATACAGAAGAAAATAGTCACAAAATTCAACACTATATGTTTGAGGATTGTTTTGGTGTCTACCCATGGGAATTCCTGACTGAACTCATTTTCTGCCACATGCCCACATTTCTCACTGAAGAACCATTCTTGTTTTGTCAGGAACATAACATTTAATCATCTTGTAGAAAGTATTCTGATAATGTTATTAAGCTCTACATAAGGCTGATAAAACACACTGCTTTGTTTCGTTACTCTGCTCTGTGACTACCAAGCACATCTGCTGACCAGTTTGACACTGCACTGACTTTCTGAGTTCTGCTTGAAAAAAGCCAGACTGCTTATGGCTCCTGAATCTACTCACCTCTAATGTTTACTGTTTGTCTTATTTGCTGTTACCATAACTAAAGCTTTGAAAAGCATGTGCTGCCTACAGATGTTAGTCATGTTTACTCATCTGGTAATTTCAGCTGTCATTTGTTCTGTTAAGGCTAGAGCATGCTATTTCCTGTACATCTCATTGGGAAGTGTGATACTTAGTCCTCCAAAGAGTTGAGATAAAACACTGGTCCCTGCACAGCAGGGCTAGAGCAGTAGCAGGTGTTGGAGAAACAAGTTTGTGCCTGGTGTGTAGGAATGGGGGTGTTGAGGCTTCTCCAGCTGTAATTGTTGTGATCCTTGGCCAAAAAAAACTGTCACAAGTGAGACACAGCTTTTCTGCTCCCCTTGCATTCAAAGGTGCAATGCCTGTCTTTTGAGGTTTCTTTTCCATTTACTGTGCATGAAACAAGTTTCAAAAAGGAAGAGGAACACATCAGGTGGGAGAAAGGCTGAAAGGGAGCTCTGTGCCAGGGACAACGCCTTTGCCCCAGGGGATGGCAGGTCAGGACGACAGAAGCAGCCCCACGGCAGAGCAGCAGGTAGTCTGGGAGTGAACAAAAGAAAGAATTAAGGATGAGGCTGTGCTGATCTTATTTCTCATGAGGATAAGGCAGGAACATGTAAAGTTATCACACCACAAGTGTTGCCAGGCCTGATGGAAATGACTGTGCTGTGGCTGCCAGAGGAAGGAGTAATGTCACAGTGACCTGCAGACCTCTCTATGACTCGAAGGTCAGGCGTGTGCACCCTGCACATCATGGCGCTGGCCCCGTGTGTGTGGCTGCTGAGGATACGGATAAACAATGATCTAAAGATGGCCCTACATGTGAGGAACCAGGGGAAACTAGCAATGCAAGGGGTAATGGATAGGTTTCCTTTGGGTTTTGTGCCCATTTCACGTTTGAGAAAAAAAATTGTTCGAAAAGTTGGTTTGGAGCTGCCAGCATTTTGACTTGTGTTCAGGAGTAAATTCTTCATGTGCCTCATTTTGTCAAAATCCTAGTCTAAGTAACAGCCACCTAGAAAGGAAATGGCGATTTCGAAGATGTTGTGGTCGCTAGGTATGGCTCCTGCACGCTGTGGGTCGCTCTTTTGTACCCGTGATAGCTGTGTTTTAAGGACTAGGTAAGAAAGCTGCGCTAACTTTTCAGGCTTGTACCCGGAAAATGGGAATGTTGCCGGTATCTTTGTTATGACGTCTAAGATGCATGCTGCTCCCGGGCAAGCTACTTGGCAGCGCCGATGGTTTCTACCTGTGGCACCATATATCCTTTTCTCTTCTAGAGACCTATAAATAGGCAAAAATGCCTTTGTAACGGCGGGCGCACCGCGGCTGCCTCCGCGCAGCCCCGACACTTTCTGCAGCCCTCGCCACCTGCACGCGCGGTTACCCTGCTTCCACTTGCCGCCAGCAGAGATCAGTTTTCCCTCCTGAGTCCCTCGCTGCCCTCAGGCTCCGCGGCGCCGCCACAGTACGAAGCTCGTCCCAGGACGGAACCTACGCGGCGCGCAGCGCTCTCTCACGCCACGTGGGAGTGGGCGTGGCGCGCTCCGAGCGTGAGTGCGTGCGGGGCGGGGCCAGCCTGTCCGGCCGGGAGGGGGAGGGCGTACGGGAGGAAGGAGGAAGCCGCCATCTTGGAGCGTCGAGTCGCCATAACAAGGCACCAAGGGGGAGCGAGAGGATTTTTAACCTGGGCGAGGGGCAGAGTGCGGCTGTTGGCGGTGAGAACAGGCCAGGGCGCCGCGGCGGCCGTGGGGCGGCGGGAGCAGGGCGGGGGGTGCTGCCGCCGCCCGGCCTAGCCTCGCGGCCTGCGGTGGGAGCGGTAGGGCCTCAGCGAGGCCTGGCGGCGCCGAGTGCCCGCGACCGAGGTGGGGGCGGCCGGCTGGGGTTTCGCTGGCGGCCGGCGTGGGGCCGGCGTGCGGGGCGGTTCCAGGCCCGCGCCCCGACGGCGCTTGCTGCCGGCCCGAGCGGCGACGGCGGGCGGGGGCCGTTCTATTGTTCGCGTGCAGGAGGTGTCGGTGTGGCGCAGCTACGCTCATCGGGCGGCGCCGACCCCGCTGCAGAGCCCGGGGACCGCGCTGCTCTTCTGCGCGGCGTTGGCGACGCCGCAGTGCGGCCTGGACTAGCCGGAAACAATGGACAGCGTGGGGGCTCCTGCGGCCGGGCGGGCGGCGCGGCCGCTTTATGCCGGAACCGCTTCGTCCCGGCTCTGCTGAGGCGCGGGGGTCTCTTGCCGGCAGAAGATGGGAAAGATTTAGTGGCCGCTTCCCGGACCGCTAGCCTGCCTGCGTGTTCTGTGCCTGGGGAGAAGAGCCATGGTGCGGGGGGCCTTTTTTCCGTCGGACCGCCAGTTTGTGAAATGGTGGCGCTTCTCCTCTCGCAGCGGGGAGGTTTGAGTTCGACGAAGCTGTGCGCTTTCTTTTGGTCTGTCTTCAAGGATAGTTGCGAGCGAGGGAGGTTAAGAGACTGAGAGGTTTCGTCTACAACGTTGGAGAACTCGGCCTTGGCATCCGTGCCTTTTTGGCAGCCCTGATTACTTTTGTGACTCGGCCGGTTTTGCTGAATTAACAGGCAGGAGAAATCTGCCTTCAGAGATCTTGCTTTGAAACAGTGCTTCCTTCCAGTGGGGAAGATAAGTAGCAGAAAAATCCTGGTTCTATAAATTTTAAAATATTCTTGCGAATCTAGAATCGACAGGCTTGGAAACAGTTGGGAAGTCAGGGATCTGAGTTAGTCTTCCATCCTCTTGAAATGCTCTTGAATGCGCCTTTTGTTCACTGGAGAAACGTGCGTTTCTGTGGATGCTGAAGTTGGGAATCAGTAGTAGTCTGCTGTTTCTTCCTTTGCATTTTTCCACGATACAGATGTGTTGCCATAACAAGTGGTGCAGACAAGCTTACTTTCTGCTGCTTCTGAAAGGTTTTGGGCTAGGAATATCTTGACACCCTAATACCATAAGGGATTTTCCAACTCTGGTCTGTGATTACTTTGTGTGAGGTGCAGGCTTTGTATTGTCTTCATCGTTTTGCTGACCGTTCTGTTAAATGCAGGGTCACATGTACTTTCGAGTGTGATGTAAGGTGTTATTGGCGTCTGGGAGGTAACGTCATGTGGACACAAGCAAGAAGCTAGATACCTAGTGTAAATGTGTATTACTCATTGCTTCAGTTCAGGCTCAATCACGTAGGCTTAACAAAACAGGAAGCTACTGTCAGTTCACTTCGATGATACTGTTTGTTCCACTATTCTAAATGGTGCTAAATCATACCCAATTTAAAAGTTTGCATGAGCTTGGTTGAACTAACTTACTGGAGAGGATAAGCTGGGTTGTTTTGGGTTTCATTGTTGTTTCTTAAAAAACTGTAATTCTGTTTGCCTTTGGAAGTGACAAGGGCAGTCCGAGTAACTGAAGAGTTTGGTCAATTTTAACTGAAATGTGCACTTGGTACAGTGGCCTCACTTCCTGTCACCAACTTCTGCATAATGATGTTGCTTAGCATTTCACAGGTGCTTTGCTGTGTCTCAGAAGTAGGGACATTTCAAGAACCACCAAAGCAATCGGCGTAATTCATGCTTGATAGCTAGGGAGCAGGTAATGTTTGTCAGGAGGTTACTCATGGGAAGGCTGCTGAAAGTGCAGCTTTCGAGGGAATTCTTTGGTGGCTGAAGGTGATGGGTGTAGTGTTACAGAAAGGGGAAAAGACTTTCATGCATGTCTTGATAATTGTCTCCAAGAAAGCAGAGCAGCAGGTTGTTGTATGCTGCCTGGGAAGAAGCAGTTCTTAAAATGTGAAGGTAAACTGATGAGATTTACATAGACAAAAATCCATGTTCTAATTGTTATTGTCTGCTTCTCTTTCAGATTGAAGCAAATGAATTCTGATATAACTCAACTTTGATAGAGGGCTTTTTTTTTAAAAAAAGTTGATCCACAGTGCATCAGAGCAAGTTACTATACTTTTTGAGTGACTTACAGGTGCTTGCCTGCATTGCAATAAAGGACTCATATATTGAGCAAGAGTTATTTATCTCTTCATTTTGGAGAGCCTAATAAACTGTTATTACAGTTTCTGTACTGACTTTCAAAGTTTTGAAGTCTAAAAAGACATCTTTAAAAACAAAAGCATGAGCACGGCCAGAACAGAGAACCCTGTTATAATGGGTCTATCCAGTCAGAATGGGCAGTTGAGAGGCCCTGTAAAACCCAGCGGGGGCCCAGGAGGTGGAGGCACACAAACTCAGCAACAGATGAACCAGCTGAAAAATGCCAACACAATCAACAACGGCACTCAACAGCAAGCACAGAGTATGACCACCACTATTAAGTAAGTGTAGCAGCCACCGCAATAGGGATCTTTAAAAGTCACATATGGGAAAGTGTTCTTGGGCTCCCCATGTGTTATGATGTTGATGGTTAGAAGTGTCCCATGTTGTGCATGATGAAAAGAACTGTTTTTCCATGTGCAGGCTTCCCTCTGACGTTTCTTTGCAGTGTGTTTGTTGTGAAAAGGGAATTTGATGCTTTGCTTTTCAGAATATTTAGTCTGCTGAGCAGCAATCAATTTTCTTTGCTCTTTGCAAGTGGTGTGAGAGAAATTGGGGATCAGGAAGGAGCTGAAATAAAACTTAAGATGGGAGGAAATGCTACCTAGTCTCAATTGAGTTGTGTATGCCTTTCAGTTGTTTGTTGCAGTTCTTTCTCACAGTGAGAGGTTCTTTAATCAGTTAATCATGTTTTGTCGGTGATATTAAATAGCAGTGTTTCTCTCCTCAGTGTAATGCTCTGTCTTAAATTCATTGAAGTCTGAGCTGAAATAGTTTGTTATCACAGGTTCTCAAAAGTTTGCTGAACTACTCCCCCTCCCTGTCCTGTGTGACCCCTTTTTTTTAAATTTTTAATAAAAACGAGTTACTGTAGTGAAACCAATGAGTTAAACCCAGCAAATGTCAATCACTCACTCTGTGTGCTGGCTTTCAAGAAAGAATGGGTGTTTAAATCTTACTGAGAGCAAGAGGCACCACTCCAAGTGGAATGCCTGTGTACATACTTTTCTCCCCCAAAGTGTTTTTTATCATCTTGCGTTACTTGTGGATTAAGAGTTTCCTGGGCAAGATTATTGCTACCTTTATAAAAGTGATGAAGTATTATCATGTGGATTTATTATAGCCAGTTTCTGTCATGTGACTAAGTCTTCAGTTTTAAGTCTGGGATTCATTTGATGCCCTAAAAATGGGGCTTGAATCATGACTGGGTAAAGATTTCATAAATTCAGTGTGCTTGGCAGATTGCCAGTTTTCTTTGTTTACAGTTTTCTGCCTGTTGCATTCTGCTTAGCTTGGAGAAGATGTGAGCTTATGTGTAGGCACTGTTAGCTTTCGAGAGATGAAAATATTACGTGTTCTAAGAAACATATAATGTGTATCTAATAAATTAAAAATACAAAATAGTTGAACCATTTTTTATACAATTTATTTTTCTTTCATTTTTGCTGTAGACCTGGTGATGACTGGAAAAAGACTTTAAAACTCCCTCCAAAGGATTTGAGAATCAAAACTTCGGTAAGGATGGTTGAATTGTAGTAAAAATACTAAAAGCTTTAGGACAAACTGCAGTGGCAAAATATTTGTCCTAAGCAAAGATTCAAAAGCAGTTCAGCTCCTGCTGTTCTGCAGCTGCTTGGTAGAGGTGCCTCTTGGAAAGCTTAAAAAAGGAGTTTACAGTATATTTCTTACTGTTGCAGTGTTATAACATGGGACTGGTTGTCAGTGTCTTGCAACGCAGATTGAAAGGCACCAGCGTACATTTGTGGTGCTGTGTTTGGCCGTGAGAGTGCTGCAGCTTCCTGCTCCACTGTATGGCAGCTCACTGAGCAGTGGCAGCTCCTGGTTAGCAAGGGAATGCACTGTGTGGACTTTCTGTACAGACAGACTCTCATCGCATCAGACCAATCTGCAGCTGTGGGTTGTATGAGCTAATCTGACAGATGTGCTTTTTTTTGATTGTTTAGGATGTGACCTCCACAAAAGGAAATGAGTTCGAAGATTACTGTTTGAAACGGGAGTTGCTGATGGGAATTTTTGAAATGGGCTGGGAAAAACCATCTCCTATTCAGGTTGTTTACAGACTACTTACAAGCAGCATTTAAATTTTTATGAATGTATTGAAATTATTATTTGTGTTTAAGTGTTGGATGCTCATGCCGTGATTTTGGGAGGCTGGGGTTTGGTGAGTGGGAGAACTCGGAGGCCCTTTGAGGAGGGTGAGAATTTCTAACACCCACCTAAATCACCAAGTCATGCAACAGGTGACCTAGAGACAGAACTGACATAGACTTTAGAAAAGTCAGCTTGGATTTTCCTTCTCCATCTGGAGGCATTGTTGCGTTAATTCTCTTGTAAGTAGCATCTCTCATATCAGCAGTCTCAGTGAGAGCAGGGACGTTATATAAATTTTCCAGAAAGCTGCACCATTAGTTGATACAATGACAGCTGTGACTTTGTCACCTGGTCTTGGCTTTACTATTATAAGGGTCTGGAGGGAGCATAATGGAAATGATGAGAAAGAGATTAATATGTTAGCAAGTTTACTTTTCTGTCCTTCTGTCTTGCTTTTACAAAACTTGAAGGTTTGTTCTGCTACAGACTGTTGATGCGTAAACTTTAGGGTTGAGCTTCCTTCTAATTGTCCTTTGGAGGATTATTATTGGTACAGATCTGCCACTTTTATCTCTTTAAGGTATGAGAAAGCTATGGCTTTTAGGGAATTTGTCTGCTTTAAATTAGATTCTAAATATGGTATCTTTCAAAAAAATGAAGAGTTCTTTAGATGTTCCTGTAAAAGATAGTATAGGGAAAAATACCTGGGGCTTGTATTTGAATGATTGAAGTTTCAAAAGGAAAGCCTGTTGTTCAGAAGTGTATCACAGGAACCTGCAGGTTAGAATTACATGGGCTGGTGTGGTTCTGCTGCTAAGCTATAGACGGGTACCTTTTTCCATAGGAGGAATTTGCTTGTGATTGTTACTGTCTATTCATTTTTTTTCCTGATTTTTCACTTTTTTTTTTTGTCTAATGTACTAGTGTATGTTTACCCTTCCTGGGGTACCTAGTGCCTGGTTCTCTTATGGCCAGGCAAGATAAATACTGCCAAGCACTTGGAAACTCTTTACTGATAGGTTTGATATCTTCTGTTGTGAGTCTGGAATGCTTGCAGTTGGAGGATCTGTTTGTGAAACAGTTGGATTTCAGGTGATAGTGAGAAGAGTTAAATTTGGCCTGCCTCTCTAGTGAGCATAGCGTATGATTGCTCATGTGCCGTCTGTCATTGCATTTCAGGAGGAGAGCATCCCCATTGCTCTATCTGGTAGGGATATCTTGGCTAGAGCGAAAAATGGAACAGGCAAGAGTGGAGCCTACCTCATTCCTTTACTTGAACGGCTAGACTTAAAGAAGGACAATATACAAGGTGAGCTGGGAAGGACCTCACTTAGCTGCAGCCAGGTAATGGTATTGGGTGCTACACTGCAGACTTGAATTTAAAGATGGACACTGAAATTGAGCAGCATAGGGTATCTTCTTGTACTTTTGAAGAAAGTTAATGGGGAGTGGTGAAGGGGAGGTGAAATCTTGAAAGTCCTGCAGTTTTCAAAAGCTTAAAATGGAAGATGTCAGCTGGACCTCACCATCTTGCTCTGGAAAGTGGGTTTTTAGTAATAAGCAAGCATGCTGGCTGGGGGACTTGTGCAAAGGGAACATGGGGTGATGGCATACCCTTGCATAGAATATGCCTTGTCTTAAGCAGCTTCTAGGTCTCATTAAGGATACCCAGATTGGAACTCTAAAACTATGGAAGCGTAGCTTTCATAAAGTCTGTCTCTACTGAGCTTTAGAACTGAAAACATCAGGTCTTACTTAGTAACTCTCTTAACTTTCAGCAATGGTGATCGTTCCCACCCGTGAACTAGCCCTGCAGGTCAGTCAAATCTGTATCCAAGTCAGCAAACACATGGGAGGTGCCAAAGTGATGGCAACAACTGGAGGAACCAATTTGCGGGATGACATAATGAGGCTTGATGATACAGGTTGGAACCTTTTGCTGTGCTACAGTTGCTATTTGTCTGTAGGTTTTACAGTGTGGCAGGAGAATTTCTTCTTGTTACTGTTTGCTTGTTCTAGAACAGGCTACAGTGTATCTTGCTAGGTGTTGGTGATGTTGTCCTTACTTGTTCGAACTGTTGGTAGGAAACATAGCATTGAATGCCAGAAATATCATTTTACTCAATCATCTTGTTTGTTTGATTGTTTATTTCTCTTATAACCGTACAGTGCATGTGGTGATAGCTACCCCTGGGAGAATTCTCGATCTCATCAAGAAAGGAGTAGCAAAAGTCGAGCATGTCCAGATGATAGTATTGGATGAGGTAAGTTGCTCATGTCAGATGTTTTGGGATTTTAACACTAAGTTAAAGCACTGATTTGTCTCAGTGAGTTTCCTCTTTATGCACAGCAACAAATTGGACTTTGCTTGGGAGACTGTAAGGTTAAAGCTTGCCCAGTTCTCAGGATTTGTGAGAAGGTACTTTGCAGAAGAATTTTTCTGGATGTGGATCTTGTGAGAAAACAACCTAATGGGATTTGTCTTTCCTGTCATCCTTGCAATTTCTGAAGAGTAGGGTAACAGCCTGTTCTGAAGGACTGTGTTTTGTTTGCAGTTTAGGAGTGAGCTGTGTTTATTTTCACACAGTTGTGTATGAAACTGATGAACATCCAGTGGCATACAGGCTAGGAAAACAGTTGTGTGAAAACTCTTGGATGACTCTTGATGGGAACCCTGATAACTGTTTTCACTTCCAGTTCCATTTATTTTTTCCTGAATTTGATTCTGCTTAAATCAAAAGTGCTGAAATCCCAGAGAGGGTAGGCTTCCTTTTACTGGTTAATTCTATCTCCAGCATCTAAATCATGCATGTTTTGGAGTGTGGGCTGTGGTCCAGAGGGGAGAGTCCCATCACAATGGCAGGGAGAATGGTTTTGTTTTGGGTTTGCTTCCTTTCTCCAGTGAAATCTTGCCTTGTTAACTTACTATTATTTCTGGTGTTACAGGCAGATAAGTTGCTGTCCCAAGATTTTGTTCAAATAATGGAAGACATTATTCTCACACTACCTAAAAACAGGCAGATTTTGCTTTACTCAGCCACTTTCCCTTTGAGTGTACAGAAGTTCATGGTGAGTGCAGATATGTTCATGATGGTATTGCATGTGAAGTGTCTAAGTGATGCATAGCTGTTCGTGCACCATTTTTAACATTGTTTCTAATTAAAAAAAAAAAAATTGAAAAATATAACCAAACTTCACTGATTTAACCTAAACCAGCCTAAATCTGAAACAGGAGTTTTAAAATAATTGTTGACCTTCAGTAGCAGGGATGAGGAAGCTAAGCGTACTAGATTTTGCCTATAAAGTGTTGTATTCAATTTTATGCATTACTTGTGTGTCACCTACACTGACTTGCTTCCAGAGGGTGCTTCTGCTTGGCCTACTCAGTCACCTTGCATTTATAAGTAATCACTTGAGAAATTCTACTCAGTCTGTTTTGTGTGTAGCGTGAAGTCTGAATGGCAAATTGGCTCATCTTTGCTATGAAGGAAGTTGAATGTGCTGTAGGGTAGAAAGTGATTGCATTGTTTTGCCTGTGGATGTACCTGCTTTTATCCTCATTTTTCTTTCTCAGAATTCCCACTTGCAGAAGCCTTATGAAATTAACCTGATGGAGGAGCTGACCTTGAAGGGAGTTACCCAGTACTATGCCTATGTAACTGAGCGTCAGAAAGTGCACTGCCTCAATACTCTGTTTTCCAGGGTAAGCAGTAGGGCTGAGTCAAGAACACACACAGGATTTTTTTTTCTCTTGAAACCAAGAACAAGAGCAAGGGTGGCAAGGGCATTTTCTGTGTCAAAACATGCAATTTGGCTGAAGCTCAAAATGCCTGCTTCTTGGCATGCACCTATGTGGTACAGAACTGCATTACCTGTTTTTGCCCTCTTGTATGAAAATACCAACTACATAAATTACTTCCAGCGTGTCTGCTTGTATTTCTTTCTGGAAGGGATTAAGACTTATGTCTTCTATCATTTGCTAGTAAAATACTGCGATTAGTGAGTATGCCACTTTATATTTTCAGCTCCAGATCAACCAATCGATCATTTTCTGCAATTCCTCTCAACGTGTTGAATTGCTCGCCAAAAAGATCTCCCAGCTGGGTTATTCCTGCTTCTATATCCATGCTAAAATGAGGCAGGTGAGTATGAAGTCAGCAGTGCCTTACTCCAGACCATCCCAAGCTTTACTGAACAGCTGAATGTTTGCTTTAGGTGTGTATGTTCTTTGAAAATGGAAACATGTATTGCTTTGGTATTGATTTGTTTTTAGACTGAGATTTCTCCCACTCCAACCTTCTTTCCAGACTATTTGGTGTAGCTTGTCACTCGGTGTTAAGGAGTCAGCTTAATTAGTGCAGTGTAAGCACTGACTGTAGCCAGAAGGCACTGTTCTCATTGCTGTTGCCCTGCATTTGCCAGCCTGGAAGCCATAGACCATGTAGTGTGACACAGATGAAAATGAGCCTAATTTAAAACAAGCGACAACCCCCCAGTACTCAACTGATTGAATGCCCTGTGTGGCTTTGCAAACAGTAAATCTTGTACCATGAACGCACAGGAATCTGAGAAGTTGGAGAGGTGTCTTTGAGCAAACTTCTAGGTGAAAGCTGTGATTGAGCACCTGTGGCCTTGCCATAGGTGATGAAAAGTTCCAGTGCAGCCTTTATGGTGCGGACGTTTCTGTCAGCTGTATGTATGTGAGCTCACATGTCCTTGAGCTTCATACTTGCAGTTTTCTTGTTTTCTGCAAATATACTAAAAGGTCTCAGAAGGTTGAGAAACAGTTGTGCTTGAAAAGAGTTTTTTCACTTTATCTGCAAGCTAGACTACCTTCAAATGAAAGCCTTAGAGAAAACACAGCATGCTGATCAGTGGATATGATAGGTGGTGCCAGTGTTTGTTGAGCCATACACAGAGCAGTAATTAGATCAGAACTACAGGCAGTGTTGGCATTTAGAACAGAGAGATATGCAAATGGGATCCTCGAAGTACTTTTTTTTTTTTTTTTTTTTTTTTTTTTTGCTTTTGATTAGTCAGCGGATGATCTTTGTGACAAAATGCAGCTATGTTTGTGTGGAAACCTTAATTCCTACTGTTAATTCAGTCCCTAACAGTGATAGTACTTAGCCTTTGTGTGGCTCGGTGTGACTTGCTTATGAGAGCAGTGTTTTCACAGAAAATTGACTTGTCCCACTCCTGATTTGGAATCAGTAGGGAAAAATACTCTATACTGGAAATCAAATTACTGCCAAATTCAATTTTTAAGGACATGCATAAAGCAGGCATTGACTCCAGCAGGTGACTGGGGGCAAGCAGTACTCAGACAACGGTTTAATTTCCTTAATGTGTATTTCATGTAATTGTAACTTAAGATGCTCCTGTTCTGACATAAAATTGTAGAAGGTTTTAAAACAGTTGGTTATATGCCTTTGTCTAAAAGTGGAACAAAGAGCCGCTCTGGTAACTTTGGAATACCTGGGTAAGAAGTGCAAAAGAATGTACTAGAAGTGTTCTTTGACTCGGCTGTTCTCTGATAATGAGGGGGAGGAGCTGCATGTGATTGAAGCTCTATGTAACTTGGCTAATCCTGAAAGTCACAACCCTTTGTGCTTTGTTTCTGTATTTCCAGGAGCACCGCAATCGTGTGTTCCACGATTTCCGCAATGGCTTATGCCGCAATCTTGTTTGCACTGGTAAGAGTTCCTGAATGTTCTCCTGCTTCTAAAGGGTGTGAGAGAAAGTGGATTAGCCATTAGCTTGGGTAGAACACATCTCCTGATCTGTAATTAAAAAATACGTTTTTGTAAGAGGTCTTTTTCAAGCTTGTTTGTAGTAGGGTGCCCTTCTTCAGGCATCTAGACTTTTGTTGTTGTGACAAAGCAGGAAAGTGCAGCCTGCTAACAAATGTTTTTACTGCGCTTTCTGCACTAGGTGGTGTTGTCTGCACATTTTCCTGTGAGAGCTCTCTGAGCTTTACAAAGCACTGTGGAACTGTGGCTAGGGTCACCTGAGAGAGTTTTGCCGACTCTGAGGGTGTTCCCAGCTCATCTTTTCTAAATATTTGTAAAGTTTTGATTGGCCCATGTGTGATCTGAGTTCTCTTGCAGTGGTCTTTTGGGCAGTACCACAGCAGGGTCTGTTGGTCACTAACTGTGTCTGTGTCATTTTACAGAAGTCACTAGAAACAGAATAAAACCAATTGAGCTAGTAGGGTGTAGTCCAGCTCTCAAGTCTGTTCTGACATTGACAATGTATGAGTGTGTGTGAGGAGAGGCTTGTATAAGACAACCTGCTCAGAAATAGTCTGATGTGAAACAAGCAAATACAGAAGTGTGGACCTGGTGTTTCAGTAATTCCTCTTGTAGTGCTTGTGTTTATAAAAGCAAGAAGAAACCATAAGAGAATTGCATGTAAACTGTCTCAGATACAAGCGAAGCCTGTATCTGGAAACCAGTGCAAGCCAGTGTTAATCATTGTTCATCTTTTCACCCTGCATTTGATCCCACTGAAACTAACTTTCTTTGTGACCTGGATTGTCTTTCAGATCTGTTTACCCGAGGTATTGATATCCAAGCTGTGAATGTGGTGATAAACTTTGATTTCCCAAAGCTGGCAGAGACTTACCTCCATCGTATTGGCAGATCAGGTAGGAGGAAAAAATGGCTTTTAAGTGTAACTTTGCTGATACCTGTGATGCTTCTTAAGCTTCATTTGGCTCGTGTGTCGTTTTGGTATCTGTGTTATTACTTTGGGTAGCTTTCGGTTTTTCTTGATGAACTGTCTCAGATAGTTATCCTCAGAAATATTTGAATAAAGGGCTGTTCTCTTGAAATTGGCCTGGACAGCCTAATAATAAGAAGAAAGCAAAGTAGGCCTTTTTGTTATTAGGATCTTTACTGATGCTTCTGTTTGCACTTTGTGAAAATTCTATATTGAAAACATAAATTTCATTATGTCTTAAGCCTGCTTTTCTTCATGCCTCTTCCAAGGCATGCACCTAATGTCTGGGCATCAGCAAAATACATCCTTAAGAAAGGCACTGAACAGAGGAACTCTGTGTACTGTGTACTTGAACTTTGTAGTTGTTCCAGAACCGTTGTTGATGAAGGGCTGGGTGTGCATAGTGCAGTAGTGGAAGACTTTGTTGGTGGTTAATGAGGAGGTGTGATCGGAGCGTTTAGAACTCCCTGGGTTTTCTTATTCCTATGACAGTATGAAACTCTTGACCAAAACAAGGTACAAAAGTTGCAGAGACCTGTGAGAGGATCTGGATTTGCTTTTATCATCACAGAGCAGTGCTAATAACTCCAGTCTACAGACTTTTTCAATCAGTGTTCTAGAGCTCAATTCAGACTGTGTGTGTTTTTTTTGTCAAGGTCGCTTCGGTCACCTTGGCCTGGCCATCAACTTGATCACCTATGATGATCGCTTCAACCTGAAAAGTATTGAGGAGCAGTTGGGAACTGAAATTAAACCCATACCAAGCAACATTGACAAGAGCCTGTATGTGGCAGAATACCACAGTGAACCTGTAGAAGATGAGAAACAGTAAACATGTGCGTATGTAAAATACCTTTCTGAATAGAGTGGTGCTGCATGAAAGAGCTGATGTGTGGATGTTACTACAGGGGAGGAGGGAAACGGGTGTGCTGAAGGGGCTCTGAATGTGAAATAGAGATGGTGCAAGGAGTTCTGTGGATGTGCTGAAGCTGGGAGGGTAAGATGAGTAATTTTCAGTTATTTTAATTAAAATGCTGACCGTATGCTAAGGAGGCAAAAACAAGGGGGAAAAGGATAAGCCAGGGATGGTGTTCAGAGAGGCCAGGGTGGCTACAAGTAGCCAAAGGAATTCTTTCTTGTGTTGCTTAGCTAAAATGTGAAATTAGTGAGGGGCAGAGAAAGGCGGTTCTTAAAAACCTGAGGAGAGAAAATGGGGAGCTTTGAGAAATGAGCACCAACAGAACAGCCTAAGCACCTCTCTAGTTAGAAGAATAGAAAGAAATAGGGTCATGGAGCTAAAGGTGCTGCATCTTTGGCATCTTTTGGTTCATACAACTCTTTACAGAATTACAGAACCTTAGGGGTTGAAAGGGACATTGAAAGATCAAGTCCAGTCCCCCTGCCAGAGCAGGATCACCTAGAGTAGGTCACACAGGAACACATCCAGGTGGGTTTCTGGATGTCTCCAGAGAAGGAGACTCCTGAAAGCGAGCGCAGCAGGTTGCAAAGCTGTAATTCCTCTTTAATGCCACTCGAGGTCGCCTGCAGAGCTTTACAAGGAAAGGATGTTTCAGTGTTGGAGACTCCCAAGTGTGCCCTTTCTGACCGTTGTCTGAAGGAAAACTGCTGAGTCTTTTTGTAAGAACAACTTGCCCAGGATTGCAGTCAAGCAAAACAGCCACAGCACGATTGACTTGGTTTTAGTTAACATGCTAGCTGGGACCGCAGCATGCATTGGAAAGAATTTGTGATCTTGTCAGAGTTCATGAATTAGAGAATCCCAGCAAACCTGCTAAAAGTCTTTTTGGGTGACTAAAAAAAAGTGGCCATAGAAGCAGAGTGCTGATTGGGTTCATTTTAATACTATGTCACTTTGAAATTGTTGGAGGGTAGCCCTGGCCAGTCATGCCAAGCTGAGTTGCAGCTTCTGCTTTGCTGGCTGAATTCGCATTTGTGTTGTATAAATAAATATGTAAAAGCCCAGGTAATAAACTTGGAGAAGGCTCTTGGATGGCTTTCTTCAGGGGAATGCTCTGGCCTTGCCTGATGAGAACCATTTGCCACTTTCTAAAGGACAAGAAGCCAGTAGATACTTGTGCTCCATAGGCATAGTAGGGTGTTAGCAGCATCTCTTCCTGCAAAGCTGTGGTGGAGGTGCAGCTAATACAGATGCCCTTTGCTTTTCCAGAGCTGCTGCATAGTGTGATTCCTTACTTACGGCTTGTTTTTCCAGTGTGATTCCTTAGTTATGGTCTGTTTTAACTGTGGGTGTTGTGGTTGTTTTTTGTTTTACGTTTTTTTTTTAGGCTTTGATTACACATGCCAGAAGGTGAAGCCCTTTGATCCAGATCTGTGACACATCGTTTCTCTGGGGATACCCTTCTCTTTGTGGGTTTTTCTTCGTCTTTTTGTTTCGGAACCATGAAGACTAAAGAGCTCGGCTTTTTTTTTTTTATTTTTAAATTTGACAGCAAGAAAGAAAGAAGATAAAAGGAAGAATGTCTTTTTCTTTTTTTCCACTTGTTTGCACTGTGTGCTGATTGAACATTAGTTGCACTAACTGCTGGTTTTAAATTTTTTTTTCCTTTGGGTGGGAGGGCAGCAACGGAAGAAGAGAAACCCTGAAAAGAGAAGAATCTTGATGAACAAGGAGCTTGTCTGCAATTTCAAATTCTTCAACCATTGACTGAGTGCATTTCAACTTCTCCCTGATTACTCATCTGTTTAAGCTAAAGAGCTTGTTACTTATTCGTGCAAAGTGCCTTATGCTATGAGACCATTCAGAATATCACCTTTCTGACACAGCCCAAGGAATCAACAGCCGGTTTTGGTTTCAGGTCAAAGTTTCCCTCTCTTCCCCTCTTCTCCTCCCCAGGGCTGGGAGGTGAAATGTATTGGTAATACTACTAATTTCTTCAATTTTTTTTTTTTTTTTTTAATTGGAGGAGTTGATATGCATCTGCAGTTCACCCACACTGTAAATATCTGTATTTAAAACAAAAACAACTTAAAATCTGGGCTGATTAGGTGCAGCATCATAGCTCCAGAAGGAAAGAGTAGCCTGTCATCTTTTGCTGGAGCCATAAGAAAAACCCTGTGCTCTAGCAGAACACTAAAGACTGGTTTCCATAAGAGTCTCCATTAGCAGTTACAGCACTTGATATGTAGACTTTTTTCAGAGCCGTGGCCCTCTTTCCTCTGGTGCAGTGTGTCCCATAGAAAATCAGATGTGTATATTGTACAAACTTTGTAAATATGATTTTTTTTTTTTCCTGTTTGGGTTCATATATAACTACTTTTGTGATGAAGGTTGCTGGGGTTAAAGGGATTAGACTGATTATGGGAGCAGCTAAAGATGAGAGGGGCTCAGTTTTCTGCAACGCTAAACAATGAGAAGTGCTCTGACCTCTGAGAAGAGCAGGCCTCTACAAGTGTCCCTTGTCAGGGTGGGTTTGCTCTGATGCTAGCAACGCTGTCCTGTACCACTTGTGTGGAAGAGATCACTTGTGGGCCTGTGAGGCCTCCAAGTCTGTAGCTCATCCTGTTGGGAGATTGTCTTCATTTTCCCCTTAGCAACTTAAGGAACTTGACAAGCTCTGAAGGGGGCCATGACCTGTGTTCCATCATGGTGTGAGGGGAATGCAGCTGTGTCAAGTGTTGCTGAGCAGTGTATGCAGAAGCTGTTGATTTGGGTTTAAGGGAAAACGTAGAAAAACAGTTTACATGCATCAACTGACAGTCCTGGCATTTTGTGGGATTGATTTACTTCCTGCGGCATTGTGCATTTTCTGCCCAGAGCAGCCTCTACACAGACTTAAAAGCAGGTGAAGGCAAACCCCTGATAATGTCAGAAACTGCAGAAAGCTGCTTGCCATCTCTTCTGTTTTGGCATGAATTGCTGCCTGTCATTTTGCATTGTATATTGCTGAAAAGCGCTTTCTGGTCAAACAGTGTTGCTTTAAATTGTGCCCCTCCCAACATGCTTGAGGTTTGGCCTGATCTACAGGCAAAAGGAGTGAGACAAATCAAAAAAGTACTCTTTTTAAATTCCCTTTTAGCCTGTTCACCAACACTTTCAGGAGGCACCTGGATGAGCGCAGTCCCTCTTGCTCAGTTGTTTATTGCGTATACAGATGCTGCACTCACACCACGCTTGCTTACCTTTGAGGCAGGAATGAATTCTTTTAGTTTCTCCCTATTTTGACACCATCACCCCCCCCCCCCTTTTTTTTTTTTTAATTGAAGCAGAATTGTTTGGAACTGCAAGGTGGATTTACCCATCCATTTCCTCGAAGATCATAAAGAGAAGCCAGGTGCCTCCTGACAACTTCACAAGATGGAAAGTTTGTGTTTTGGCTTTTTTTTTTTTCCCCTTCAGTCACCAGTGACTCTGTAATTGTAGCAAATGCTGCACTAGAATACAAACTCAAGAGCTTGGTCACAGACGTGCTGTGAGCCACTGAGCATACATCTGACTGGCAGGTACTTAATGTAAACAATTTTGGGGTGCTTTTTGGGGGTGGGGGGTGGGATTCTGTGGGTGGTAACTTTGACCAAAAGTAAATCTTGCTCTTGTACTGCAGCCAGCTTATGATTTTCCAGAAAGACAGAAGAGGGATCATTTTAGTGCAACAGAAACATGACAAATGTAAATAAGTGTTGTATCTTACCAGGGCACGCACATATAACAAGAACAGGATAGCAATGTTGAGTCAGACATGTGTGCTCTGCTTGGATTTGTGGTAGGTTAGCCTGGTGCCATGTGTTGATGGTCCCTCTTGAAGCACAGAACTTTTGGAAGTATTACTTTAAACATGGCCTCTACTTGAGGATTGGCACTTACCTAAACTATCTGGAGCACCGTTTGTAGGTGGCTTCTTGTCAAGAAGGAAGCAGCCTATTTTTGGTGCTAGTAGGCTATCTGTAACAGATGCGATCTTGCAAATGGAAAGATGCTCCAAAGGACTAGGATAATCCTAGTTTTTTTTTTTTGTGGTTTTTTCTTTTTTTTTTTTTAGTTTGGGTGTTGTTTTTTCTTTTTTTGGTTGTAGCTTTTTTTTTTTTTTTTTGGTTGGTTTTTGTTTTTTAAATACTCTTTGGGTTGGGTTTGTTTGTGGTTTTCTCTTTTTTTTTTTTAGTTTGGGTGTTGTTTTTTCTTTTTTTGGTTGTAGCTTTTTTTTTTTTTTTTTTTTTCCCCCTACCTGGGAGTAAGGAGTGTGTAATTCTTGGCTTCCTAAGATGCCTTGTGATCTCCAGTTCTTGCTGGTCACATACCAGTCTTTACATTTATGCAATAGTTGCAGCTTTCAGTGATGAACCCAAGGTCAGACACTTTGTCTGACAAAGATGATGTGAATGAGAATCTTAATATATTCTGCACTTTTCTCCTTGGAAGTCTAAAAGCATCACTTTGCTAATCTGATGAAATGAAGCTTCACAGCTGGCTGAAGCAATTGTGAAGAGGGTGAAGCAAACCTTGCCAGCTTGTTTGGAGAAACAAGAGGCTGGTCTCTGGGTGTGCACTGTCAGGAGAACACTGTAGTTGCTGGGGGCTTTTCCCAAAGGGAGGGGGGGTGGGTTGGTCTCAAGTACGTTTCAGTTTCCAGAATGAGATGGGAGCATCTTTCCTTTGCCCTCTGTCACTTTTTCGTGGGTAAGAACAGGGAAGCTCAACATGAAGTCATGTTGTGTACGTGTTGGTATCAAATCATCTCATTCTGATCTTTAGTTCTTTGTTTTCACTTGGGATGGGGGAGGGTGTCTGCTCCAAGGATTTAAAAATGCTTCACATGCTTAGGCTTCCCCCCCCCCAAATGACTGATAGGGCACAAACCTGAACAGGCTACTGTCCTGCCTTGGTTTCTGTTCCAGAGGTTACAGAGTTGCCATGCCAGATCTCCTGAGCTGCCACTATGGTGGTTCTTGTCCTGCTTCTGGACACTCCAGTGCTGCTGGAGCTGACTGGCTGTTGCTTTCTGAACTAAATGCATTTCCTTCCCAGGAGCTCCAGCAGTATGACTGCCATGGTAAAAGCTGGGCAACAGTAGTCCACATGGGGAGTCCTCCAGCTGCTGCAAACTTCTGGTCCCTCTTTTGCAAGTCGCAGTTTCTTTGTGTTAAATGAGCTCTCTGGACCAAAGAGCATGCATCTAGTCTTCAAAACGAGGTTTTGGCAGATTATTCTGTAGGTTTTGCTCAGTTCACTGTTGTATTGCTGAAAGGTCCCTACGTGGAAGCATTGTTAAATTCTGCTGTAGACAACATAGGGAAGGGTAAGGAGGGGTGGGAGGGGAGGGATGGGTTTATTAAGATACAGCCTTGCTGTATTTTAACCAGTAATTATAAGGAAAGGGTGTCAGGAGAAGAAAATAGTCGCTGTTCCCTTTATTGAAAGAAACTGGAACTTTTATTTCAAGAAGAGAAATTATTTGCAATTCTGGTGGAACGTTGTAATCCACTGGTCCCAACTCAAGAGGTTGTTACTACTGTTAACCAGCAAACAAAATGAACTAGTCCTTGAAAACATTTAAGGGAGGGGGGTGGGAAATTGGC
The DNA here is from genome assembly GCA_013399055.1 of Ramphastos sulfuratus. Taxonomy (NCBI): domain Eukaryota; kingdom Metazoa; phylum Chordata; class Aves; order Piciformes; family Ramphastidae; genus Ramphastos; species Ramphastos sulfuratus. The sequence goes on from WBNM01002942.1 coordinate 79,165, forward strand.
TTTCTGTTAAATTGACAATTGGCAAACTCTCCAGTGGAGCTTAGATTGTGGTGAGAATGTATTTTCTCTGACAGTGTGTGCATTGCAGCACTGACTTGTGAAGAGCTTCACGAGTTCGAAGTGCTGAAAAGATGAATGGTAAAATCCTGATTTTGTTGATTAAACTCAATAAAAGCTCCCTGGAACTCCAGTTTGGTCTCGTTTTCTCTTTTAACTGCGCTGAGCGGAAACTGTAGTGGCCTCTTTAGAGTTTAGGGTTCTCCCTGACACATCTTCACCTGTGCAGGTGACCCTACGCGGATACGCGGCTTTCCAGCTTTTACCCTTCCCCCTCTCCTCGCGCTCCTGCTGCGGGGAGCGTGGGCTGCCACCTGCGGTGGCCGTGCTGCGCTGGGCACACGGTAGTGGTGAGTGGCTCCGGGCAGAGCTCCGGGGCCCTACAGCGCAGGGTCGGAGCCGAAGCGGCAGCCCCGCGCGCGGTGCACGGTGCCACGTGACGCGCTCATGTGACGGTGCTCGGCCCCTCCCCAACATGGCCGCCTACCTGCAGTGGCGCCGCTTCGTCTTCTTCGACAGAGAGACGGTGAAGGAGCCGCCGGGGCCCGATGGGGCCTGTGGGAAGTGCTTCGCGCTGCCCCCGGGCATCACCGTCTGCGACTCGGGCCGGGGAAGCCTCGTGTTCGGGGATATCCTGCGCGACGGCGGTTCCGGACGCTTTGGCCTGTGCGGAGCTCGGTGAGACCGGGAGCCGCGGCGTGGCTGGGCCGCAGACGAGTCTCCTGTGCTATCGATTGCAGGCACGGCTTTTGCCGGGTCTAGGGGCGGGGGGGGAACACCAGCCTTAGGAATGCGGTAGCTTCCTGCCCTTGGCTGTCTTTTGACAGTCAAAAAGGAAAAAAAAATACAGTGTAACTAAATGTTTTGGAGCTTTTGGGTGGCTCCACAAAAGTGTGTTTCTTGTAGCCTTCCCAGAAAGCAGTGAGAAGCAAGTATTAAGGTTATTGATCCTGGTATGATTGGAGGTGTGGGTTCATCGTGGGTTTTTTGATGCTTTTTCCTTTCCTTTGTGTACCTTAACTGTGGTCTACATATGGAAGGTCAGATTTGGTTTTTGCCTCGCTCCCTCCAACTCAGCAGTTTTCAAGCTTACAAGCTAAGGGTAACACATCTGTACCAGCTGAAGCAGCACAACATCCTGGTTTCTGTTGGTGAGGATGAAGAGGGTATTAACCCTTTGGTAAGTCAAATGGCAAAAGGAAAAAAATGTTTTGTGGGTCTTTCTTAAAGATTATTGCAACTATTTTGGCTGACCTTTCTTACCTTATGCAGCTTGCTCATTCTGTCCACTTGCATTTAAATCCAGTCTTGGCCTCCTAATACTTAATGTTTTGCTTATACCAGGCCGTTGTTTGTAGGTTAAAGTTTGGAACCTGGAGAAACGAGATGGTGGCAATCCTCTCTGTACACGAATTTTTCCAGCTATACCAGGGAACAAGCCTACAGTTGTATCCTGTCTGACTGTTCACGAAAATCTTAATTTCATGGCTATTGGTAAGTAAAAGTGAACTGTCCGGGCTTAAGAAGAGCATTACAGTGCTTACTCAGATTTAATGAAAATTAATAGATAGCACAAAAAACAACCTTGAACTGCCTAGGAGTTTTTCTTGTCGCACAGACGGAATGTTTTTCTCACAGAGAGAGAATGTGTCTTGTTGTAGAACTTGAGAGGATAAATATGTAAATATAGCCTGAGTCTTTGTATATTATCTATGTATATTGTGGCCTTCTGCCCTGGAACAGTTTGCAGAACTGAGGTTGTGGGCAAGCTGTGAAAGCCACACATTTTAGTCACTCTTAGCAAATCTTCACCTAGTCTTTTAACAAGGTGTAGTATGTTTCAAGTAAGTAAGTGAATTAAAATGATAGTTACAGTTAGTGGATGAGAAAACTGCTTGTAAAAGAAAATACAGTCTCAAAAATAGCCTGCAAGCAAAGTTTGTGTGTGGAAAGCAAGGTGAATCCTGCTGAGCAGTGACGTTCTGTGTGCAGATGCATGATAGTTCTGATCAGTGACAGGAGGAATCAGGGTGTCGGGGGGTTTGATGCATAATTCCTTGACTTGAGAGCTGCAGCAATGCTATGACTTAATACCTTGCTGGCCAGCAAGGTGGTGTTGCTGACTGGAGCTGACCTAACTTATGCAGGGTAACATTTCTGGTGTGCCATGTAAGCAATGATTTAGCTTGTTCTGTTCATCAGGTTTTGCAGATGGCAGTGTTGTGCTCACAAAAGGAGACATCACTCGAGATCGACACAGTAAGACCCAGATCCTGCATGAAGGCAGTTACCCGGTTACTGGCCTTGCTTTTCGACAGTCTGGCAAAACAACACATTTATTTGTGGTGACCACAGAGAACATCCAGGTGGGAAACTATTGGAAAAATGAGACTCTGACTTGAAAATTACACTGACTTCAGAGTCCAGTTTGGAGCGATCCCCAAAACCTTGCGTTTCCTCTGTAGTCTTATATGCTTTCAGTGAAAGACTATCCTCACCTGGAGCTGGACACTCATGGCTGTGGACTACGCTGTTCGTCTCTTAGTGACCCTTCCCAGGATCTCCAGTTCATTGTGGCGGGGAACGAATGTGTGTACCTTTATCAACCAGATGAACGTGGCCCGTGCTTTGCCTTTGAGGGACAGAAGCTGATTGTTCACTGGTATCGAGGGTACCTCATCATTGTCTCCAAGGACCGAAAGACTTCTCCAAAGTAGGAGTCCTTGGAACAGATGAGTTCTTTTCACTCTTGCAGCTTCCTTTTTTCCCCGCATTCCCTTCTTCCCTTTGAAGCTTCAGTTGGGAGTTGATTGTAAATTTGTAAGAGGTTGTTAAGATTCATCTAGACTCATATATCAGTTTACTTCCACTGGGAGAGTGGTGCTGAATGAGTGCTACATGGTGTTTTGCCTCTGGTGTTGCTCAGTTTAATCGCCTAAGGGACCCCTATTTTTCTTGCTCTCTAGACAATCCCTGGTTTACATAGGTATCAAGTATTCAAGTTATGCTCTCCTTGTTCTTTAAAACTTTCTTCTGCCCTTCAGGTCAGAGTTTGCTGGGAACGAGGCACAGAATTTGGACAAGCAAGTCCTGAATATCTATGACTTGTGCAACAAATTCATTGCATACAGCTCAATCTTTGATGATATAGTGGATGTCTTAGCAGAGTGGGGTTCTCTGTATGTACTGACCAGAGATGGGAAGATTCACATGCTGCAGGAGAAGGATACGCAAACCAAACTGGAGGCATGTAAACCTGTTTTGTTGCTAGTTTCTGCCTTATGTCTGCAAGATTGTGCTGGCTCTGCACATTGAAAAGTCATTCTGTCTGGGTGAGTTATGTAGCAAGTGACCTGATAGCTTCTTGGCATAACCAGCATTAGAAGGCACTAAGTATTTAAAGCCCAAGCACTGGTATGTGTAGAGCACCAAAAAGGAGAAACGACTTACTTTCCAGGCGTGTTTGAACTTTTGTGAGGCGATGTTTCCCTCAACACTGCTCTTACTGTACACTTAACAGATGCTGTTCAGAAAGAACTTATTTGAAATGGCCATTAACCTGGCCAAGAGTCACCACTTGGACAGCGATGGCTTGTCAGAGATCTTCCGGCAGTATGGTGATCACCTGTACAACAAAGGAAATCATGATGGAGCCATCCAGCAGTATATCCGGTACGGAGCCATGACAATGTAGCATAGATAGCAGCTAGGCAGGCCTTGGTTCCTGTTTCAGCTCAGGAATAAAACCAAACCTACGTGAGTGAAGCATGACGAGGTGAAAATTCTACCAGTAGAAAGAAATGCGTCAGTGAATTTAAAAGTCTCAGAAAAAGTTGCTCGAAAGTTGCTTGCTGTACACCTTAGAATGAAGTTCTCATTGATTGTATTTGAATGTCAATAACAAGGGCATGCTGGGATGGAGTGGGGCCTCAAGATGTCATTATAAACAAGGGATCACTTAAGATACATGATGTGATTTGGCTGTGTATAGTAGCCATCTTGAGTAATGCTCAAACAGCTTAATGTCAGTTTTAAAAGACCTGTTTTTTTTAAACCTGAAGCACCCTGTTTTAAGGCTTACTGAAAGTGTTGTGTTGGGTCTCTTTAAATGCTACAAAGCAGTTATGTTCATGTAAAACTGAAACCTTGAAGTCCTGATGTCTAGCAAGAGTTGGCATTTAGCCACAGTTATCTTGATGCTCACTCTGCGTGGGCATGAGTGTTCAAAGCTGACTTGGAGTTGTGACTGAAATGAAGGAAAAATTTTGACTTCTTGTAACACAACTGTTTCCCTCCCAGGACTATAGGGAAGTTGGAACCATCATACGTTATTCGGAAATTCCTGGATGCTCAGCGCATCCACAACCTTACTGCTTATCTGCAGACACTCCACCTGCAGTCCCTGGCCAATGCTGACCATACTACGCTTCTGCTGAATTGCTATACCAAACTCAAAGACAGCTCCAAACTGGAGGAGTTCATTAAGGTATTGGGGGAAGCTGATACCATGCAAAGTTATGTTGTAAAAGTAACTAAATAGGGGTAGCGGTGACATTGTCAGTTGCTGCTGTTAAGAGAGAGTAGAATGGATTTATCCCTCAGTAACCCTGTCTTTGCTTATTGCTCATTTCCAAGTTCTTGCTTAGGTTCTCATTTTGGCTGGTTTGCCATCTGAGTCTGGAGCATGCTGTTTTTTGCCAGTATGACTGGCAAGCTGGTGAGAGATGCTTGGACCACTTCCTTCCTGCATGCTAATATTTCCTTTGCTTGAGAGGTACCAAGGTGCCCCTTGGTTTTCTTCCTGTGATGTAGATGATTGCTGTTTGTGGACTGTGGGAAGGTTGCCGAGCGACGGTCTTTCTGCTTTTGTTCTTGTAGACGAGTGAGAGCGAGGTTCACTTTGATGTGGAAACAGCAATCAAGGTGCTTCGTCAAGCAGGTTACTACTCCCATGCTGTGTACCTGGCAGAGAAGCATGTCCATCATGAGTGGTACCTCAAAATCCAGTTAGAGGACATCAAGGTGATGTGTCATTACCTCCTCATGTTCTTATTGGGACCACACGACTTCAGTGAGACTGACCAGTTCCCTGTGACTAGCGTGCTGATGGGACTGCTGAGAACAGCAGGTTTTGTTTCTGCTACTGCTTGTGTGGTCACTTTCTGCCTTTTGGCTTATGTGGTAGACTAGGGATGGAAGTCATTTGGTTTCAGAGGTGGCTTTTTACGCTGCCCTTGTAGAGGGGGGAGGGTTGTTAGTAATTGATTGACCTAAATCACACTGTCTTTTCCCTGGGCCACAGCTGGTCTTCCTGAGGAGCAAATGGTATTCATGGTGTACTCACAGCATGTCTTGAGTGCTTTCTGTTTTAACCTTGGAGAGTAGAAGTCAGTATCATGATTATTTTGCTGTCTGCCTCCACAGAACTACCAAGAGGCTTTGCGCTACATTGGAAAGCTACCTTTCGATCAGGCAGAGAGCAACATGAAGCGGTATGGCAAAATCTTGATGCACCATGTCCCTAAGGAGACCACAGAGCTGCTGAAGATCCTTTGCACTGATTACCGGCCTTCAGGAGACAATGAAGGCCTTGGGCTGCTGGAAGCAAAAAAGGTAAAGCTTATCTAGACTGAGAATTGTTGCTCTTGAGGAGTAACTTTGCAGCAAGTGGGTGCTGCAGGCCTGATGCTTGTAATGAAAAGCACTGTCCTGGTGTACTTAGCAGTCCCAGCAATGAGGCTGCTTGAAGTTATTGCTTGGAACTGATTCCTGCTGTAATCGATGTCCTATACCATGATGGATCCATTCTGTCAGATTCTGGGAACGAGCACTCCATGTAGCAGGGAAGAAGCATTGGTCTGGTTAAATCTGATCTGGGTGCTTGACCTTTTCTGTTACAGGCTAATTCAGAGGAGTTCATTCCAGTCTTTGCAAACAACTCCCGAGAACTGAAGGCTTTTCTGGAGCACATGACTGAGGTGCAGGCTGACTCTCCGCAGGGTGTCTATGACACTTTGCTGGAACTTCGGCTCCAGAACTGGGCACATGAACAAGATGAACAGGTTAGAGCTGCCCCAGCTTTCTGTGTTGAGGGAGAAGATTTGGTCTTTTTGAATCCTATTTGCATTCCTGCCAGTCCCTAATCTTTCCAGATGGGCATTGAGAACGTCAGATGCTACATATGCTGTGTTGGACAAAATGACACATAAATTGAAAAGCATCCTCCTAGCAGGAAAAATACTCCTTTCAACGAGGCTGAGCTTGTTTTCTACCAATCTCATTTAAGAACAGGTTCCAGACAAAAAAAAGCTCTGTGAGCAGATGCCTCGGCCACAAAAGTAGATCTGTTTGCTTGCGTGCATCTCTGAGGATGCTGGCTGTTTGGGCCAAAGAAATCACATCCTGTCTGCTTGAAGGAGGTAGAGGGCAAACAAAAAAACTGTCCTCCTCTTTGAAATGTGAATGATAACAAGAAATGTTTTTATAAATATATTAATGACAAAAAGAAGGGCAAGGATAACCTCCGCTCTTTATTGGACAAGGAGGGGAATGTAGTGACTAGAGATGAGGAAAAGGCAGAGGTGCTTAACACCATTGCCTCAATTTTCAATAGTCAGTCAGGTTGTCCTCAGGTCATCTGCCTCCTGAGCTGGTAGGTGGAGTCAGGGAGCAGAACAGCCCCACTGTAATCCAGAAGGAAGCAGTTAGGGACCTCTTGAGCCTCTTGGATCCTCACAAGTCTATGGGACCAGATGGTGTCCATCCTAGAGTGATGAGAGAACTGGCAGATGAGTTTGCCAAGCTGTTCTCCATCATTTATCAGCAGTCACTGGAGAGGTCCCTGAAGACTGGAAGCTGCCAGTGTGGTGCCCATCCACAAAAAGGGTTAGAAGGAGGACCCAGGAAATTCCAGACCTGTCAGCCTGACCTCAGTGCCAGGCAAGATAATGGAGCAGATCATCCTGAGTGTAATCACAGGACACCTACAGGATTGCCAGGGGATCAGACCCAGCCAGCATGGATTTAGGAGGGACAGGTCCTGCTTGACCAACCTGATCTCTTTTTACAGTCAGGTGACTGCCTGGTGGTTGTGGGAAAAGCTGTGGATATAGTCTGCCTGGACTTCAGCGAGGCCTTTGACACTGTCTCTGCCATAGCAAGCTCCTGGCAAAGCTGGTAGCCCATGGCTTGGACAGGGACGCCTGTGCTGGGTTAAAAACTGGCTGGATGGCCAGGCCCTGAGAGTGATGGTGAATGGTGCCACATCCAGCTGGCACCTGTCACTTGTGGTGTGCCCAAGGGATCAGTGCTGGGCCCAGTCCTGTTTGATATCTTCGTTGATGATCTGGATGAGGAGATTGAGTCCAGCATCAGTAAGTTTGCAGATGACACTGAGTTGGGAGCACGTGTGGATCTGTTAGAGGGTAGGAGGGCTCTGCACAGGGATCTGGGCAGTCTGGATAGATGGGCTCAGTCCATTGCCAGGAGTTTTAACAAGTCCAAGTGTCAGGTTCTGCACTTTGGCCACAAGAACCTCATGCAGCACTACAGGCTAGGGACAGAGTGGCTGGAGAGCAGCTAGGGAGAGAGGGACCTGGGGGTACTAGTGGACAGCTGAACATGAGCCAGCAGTGTGCCCAGGTGGCCAAGAAAGCCAGTGGCATCCTGGACTGTATCAGGAACAGTGTGGCCAGCAGGACCAGGGCAGTCCTTCTGCCCCTGTATTTAGCACTGGTTAGGCCGCACCTTGAGTACTGTGACCAGTTCTGGGCCCCTCAGTTTAAGAAAGATGTTGAGGTGCTGAACGTGTCCAGAGAAGGGCACCAAGGCTGGTGAGGGGCCTGGAGCACACCCCTATGAGGAGAAGCTGAGGGAGCTGGGGATGTGCAGCCTGGAGAAGAGGAGGCTCAGGGCAGACCTCATTGCTCTCTACAACTACCTGAAAGGAGGTTGTGACCATGTGGGGTTGGGCTCTGCTACCAGGCAACCAGGGACAGAATAGGAGGAAGCAGCCTCAAGCTGTGACAGGGCAGGTTCAGGCTGGATGTTAGGAAGAAGTTCTTCACAGCAAGAGTGATTGGCATTGGGATGGGCTGCCCGAGGAGGTGGTGGAGTCCCCATCCCTGTGGAGGTGTTTAAGAGGAGGCTGGATAAGGCACTTAGTGCCATGGGTTAGTTCATTAGAAGGGTTAGGTGATAGGTTTGACTTGATGATCTCAGAGGTCTTTTCCAACCTGGTTAATTCTGTGATTCTGTGAAAGACCTGAAAATTCTTGCCAGGAATTAGTGCAAAATGTTCGGTGTCTTGCAGATCAAGGAGAAGCTGCACAGTGAAGCCCTGACCCTCCTGAAGAGTGGAAGGTTCAAAACTGTCTTTGACAAGGCCTTGGTTTTATGTCAGATGCACAGTTTCAAGGATGGTGTCCTTTACCTTTATGAGCAGGGTAAACTGTGAGTGTTGCTTTTTGTCTGTAGAGTCCTGAATCTCCCCCCTCACTGCTGGGATTTCTGAACTATAAATGTCTTTGCCTTACAATGCTAACAGCTCCTTTAATATCTTAAGATGGGAGCTGTAGATCTTTGCTCTGTTGAAAATGTCTTGTTAGAGCAGGGCAGTTACCTGTAGAATTTAAATACAGAACTGTCTTGACTTCTCTGTTAATGTCTAGGGATCGCATGGCTAGGTGAAAACCTGAGCTCCCTGAAGCAACTCAGGAGGGGTGATGAATTGTTGCAGCTGAAAAGCCTCTTTGTCCCATAGTTTCCAACAGATCATGCACTACCACATGCAGAATGAGCAGTACAAGAAAGTGATTGAGGTGTGCGAGTTGTATGGAGACCAGGAGGCTTGTCTCTGGGAACAGGCTCTTGGCTACTTTGCACGGAAGGAGGAGGACTGCAAGGAGTATATTGCTGCAGTGCTGAAACACATTGAGAACAAGAATCTTATGCCTCCGCTGCTTGGTAATAATAATATGTGGCACCCAATCCCTGACCCCCCAGAAAAAAAATAAACAAAAAATCAGTTTATAGCACTCTCTCTGTAGATTAGAAATTTGAGAGAAGTGTCAATGAACTTTGAGTCCACCATTTGAAGTAGTAACCTGCTTCACATGGAAAAGCCATGCCAGTCACAGCTCCCAAATTAGAGAAAAAATAGATATGTGGTGTAAGTCATGGAAATGTCTGTATGTGAGTTCTGTTCTGTTGTGAGGAGCTGAAGGGCTTGCCAAAAGCCCTGCTGCGCTATGGTGAAGTTAAAATAGAATCCAATCCCTTGCTTTGCCTCTTTTGGTCTGAACTACCCAGACACACTCCCAGCCACCTGTTTCTGGAAGAGATCAAACTGAAATCGAGTCTTTAAAAAAGCTCTCTGGTTCCATAAGAATGCGGATTGCCTTTGCCCATAAGTGGTCTTTCACAGGAAATCAGTCTGCCCAGCTAGGGCTAGGTAGCTGCAAGGGTTTTTTTGCTTGTGTTTAACATCTCACTTGCTCTCAGTTGTGCAGACGCTGGCTCATAACTCCACAGCCACCCTGTCTGTGATTAAGGATTATCTTGTCAACAAGCTGCAGAAGCAGAACCACCAGATAGAGCAGGATGCGGAGAGAATTCAAAAATACCGAGAAGAAACTACAAGGATCCGCCAGGAGATTGAAGAGCTAAAAGCAAGGTGTGGAACTGTGTGCTGCCTTGTCTTATGCTGGAGAAAATGCTTACTTTCTTTTCTTAAGGAAAAATAGGTTTTGTCTTTCTCACTCTTCTGCTTCATCTCACTTTCTTAGTCCCAAGATCTTTCAGAAGACCAAGTGTAGCATTTGCACCAGTGCCCTGGAGCTGCCTTCAGTCCACTTCCTATGTGGTCATTCCTTCCACCAGCATTGCTTTGAAAGCTACTCAGAGAGTGATTCAGAATGTCCAACTTGCATGCCTGAAAATCGCAAAGTGATGGACATGATCCGAGCCCAGGAGCAGAAGAGGGATCTGCATGACCAGTTTCAGCATCAGGTAGGGTGACATCTGTCTTACCATGTTTAAATAAATAGGGTTTAGATTAATTAACAGATCCCCAGACACTGGTGGTGAAGGGCAAATAAGGGTGAAAGCATTTTGTAAAGAAGGTTAAGTTGACTGCAGATAACAAACCATTAGACCCTAGGGTGATGGCACTATTCATAGGGCGTAGAGTCTGATGCTCTTGGAAAAAGTAAAGAGGAACTACTCTCACCTGAACCTGAAACGGGTCAAGGCCTGTCAGTCAGTATGACAGCTGCTCGGCAAGTTGCATAGAACAAATTAAGGAGAAGGGAGAAAGAAAAAGTTGCATGAATCAGAAATGGGACAGGACGGTGCAGCTGGGCTACACCAAAAGTGTTGGTTCTGCATTGTGTTCCCCAAGGACAGAGTGTAGAAGTTGTGAATGGGCCAGTAGCTAGAGCATGTTAACACATGTGGTAGCTTAGTGTAGCTGAGGCAGTTGCTTTCTGCTTAAGATAATTGCTTATCACATCTTCGGTGCAGGAGGTGAAAGGAAAGGGGCTGGAGTTACGGGGTACAAGGAGGCTTTTGCTGACACTGCTGTTTTGTGTCTGGCAGCTCAAGTGTGCCAATGATGGCTTCTCAGTGGTCGCCGACTACTTCGGTCGAGGTGTCTTCAATAAGATCACCCTCATCACGGACTTGCCCCCGGGAAAGGGGGCCACCACAATCGAGGCTGGCCTGCAGCGAGAGCTGCTTCTCCATGCCAAGCGCAGCACCTGACGCTGGGGCGTGTTGCCGCGGCCTTCGCGGGCTGTACGCTCGGCGTATGCTCGGATAGCCCATGTTCGGCCTCACCTTGCCCTGTCTCTTGCATCCCAATAAAGCCGAGTCGCTGGGCAGCGTGCTGAGTGCCGGGCGGAGGGGCGGGCAATGTCAGATCCGCGGGCGGTGTCAGCACCGCGGCCGTTCGCGGCTGGTGCGGGCGGGCCGGACGTGACGCCTGGGGGCGGGGCCGGTGCGGGGATCGCTGAGGGGCGAAGTGGTGCTATGGCCGAGCCGGGCGCACCTGCCGTAAGTCGAGGGGTGCCGGGGCAAGGAGGCTGGTGGTAGGCCGCGCTGGTGGCGCCCGGAGCCGCCAGGTGTGGGGCGCCGGCCGGGCGGCAGCTGCCGGGGCCGGCGGGGCAGGGGGTGGGCGCTGACCCGGTTGTTGCCGCAGGGCGAGAACGGCGTGGGCAGCAGAGTGGTCCGCGTGGGCACCCGCCGGAGCCAGGTAGGCAGCGGCGGGACTAGAGCGTAAGACGGGCTCCCGTTCTCGGCCCCGCGGCTCGCAGAGGTGCGGAACGATGGAGGCGAGGCCGCGCGGAGCTGCTGCGGCTGCGAAGGTTTTGTCCCTCAGGGTCCTGGCGCTTCCTCCCGCCGAGGAACCGCTCGGTGTCCCGGAAGAGGACGCGCTCCGGCACTGCAGCCGGCGATAGGCGACAGAGAAGGGCTTCGTTCCCCCGTGAGAGAGCCCCGCGGGACGGAGCGTTCACGCGTTCCGGACGCTTTTTCTGTGGTTCCTCCGATGAATTGTGGAAACACCTTCTCAGCAGCCCGGGGCGCCGCGTGCTCCAAAGAGCGCTGCCGTGCGGTGAACGGGAGGGGAAGCTGCGAGTCCCCCTCCGGGATAACTGGAATCTTGTGGGCTTTCTGACTTGGAAGGGTTATGCCACCTGTCTAGGGAGCCGGGGGAAAAAAAAAAACCCAACAACCAAAAACCAACCGAAAAAGCAACAACAAATAAACCCTACCACCAAACCACAAAAAAACCCTCAACGACTGAGGGCTTCAGCCCCTGCGAAGTACGGGGAAGGTGTATGTATAGATACGGCGGGTATCTCTTGCCAGCTGCTTGCAGCAGGGAGGAGCAGACTCGCAAAGGGAGATAAACGTCCTTCAGGGTTTTGTTCTGAGATAATCTTGTTCATCACGTTCTAAGAGGAACGGCGTACTTTCAGGAAGGTGTTCGGTGTAGACATCAGGGCAAGGGACATAGCTGTGCATGCATACTACCTTTTTTTCCCCTAACCTCAGGCTCTTGTGGCCCTTCACAAAGGGAAGCAACTATTTATACTCCTTTTAAGCGTAGGGAAACTACAGTCCTTGAACAAAGTCAATTGCCCCAGGCTACGCAGCTCATCAGTGGATGAAAATAGGACGTTTGCTTGAGTCTGCTGCTTGCATGTGTGGAATCATTATCCGCTAGTGTAGTTCTGGTTTTATTTTACCTGCTTGTGCTGTTTTCATACAACGGAATGTTCTTTCTGCAGTTTGGCGTTTAAAGATCTGTTGTTTGCTGTACCTGTTTGGTTTTGGTTTATGTTTTTAGCACCTTTAAATAGAGCCCTGGTTTTACAGAGGATAGGTAACTCATACTTGCCATTAACTGTATTTTTCCAGCGGGCATAGTGAAATCCTACTGGCTTCCCCCAAAGCTTGCAGTATTTAAAAAATCCACACTCTTAGAAGAAGCAGTGGGTACCCAGCATGCAATGTGGCTTGTTCTTTCATCCCTGAGCAGCAGGAGGATGGCTTTTCTTACCTTTCTACCCGTCTGCCAATCGGCAGGCATCCTTCAGCTGTTGCATTCTGCAGAGGTAAAACCAAGTGGCGCAAACTTAGGTAGGTAAATGCTGTCTATGAAAAAGTGTGCCAAGGTGGCATAGAGAAATAGAATTTCAGACAGGCAGACAGCTGATGACCTTCTTTACCCAGCTTGAATTAGAGTGTGTAAATTGCGATGTGTAGGTTTCTGCTCTTGTTGCTCTTCCTAACTTAAATAATTTTCTTTGCCCTGTTAGTGCTCATATTGCAATGGCACGGGACATGGGGGAGATGTTATTCTGCTACTTAGTTGACAAAATAAGTTCTTCAGTGAAATGTTGTCTTGATGAGAGTTCACATGGTTTAAGGAGTTTGTACATATGAGCAATTTTATTTGGAGCTACTTAGTTCTAATGCTTTCAGTATGAAGAAAGTAGCAGTCACATACGTCTTGTGCTCGAAGAATAGCAAAATCCTCTCCATGGGTGGCATGTGCATCATTTAGGGCTTTGCTTTCTACTTTGTTGCAGCTGGCCCGAATTCAGACTGACAGTGTAGTTGAGATGCTCTGTGAGTTGTACCCAGACCTCCGCTTTGAGATTGGTAAGTTTTTTTGGAGCTGCCCTAGGCTAGGTGGCAGCAGGAGTCAGCTCCTTATCTTTGCGTGCAAGAAAGAGATGTGTGGAGTGCTGTCAAAAGGAGGAGGATTTGACCCTGCTTATCTAAGAGTGCTGTGTTAGGTTGTGTGGCTGAGCAACTGCTACTGTTTGCTTCTAAGGAAGAAAGGTGGATTTCATAACATTCTGATGATCAGAGCTCTGCAGATGGCATTATACTACTTCATTTGAGAACGTGGCATTACTCTGGCTGCACCTCACTGTGCATTGGGGGCATTTTCCTGGTTGGAGCCAGAGGCATTTACGCAGAATAATGGAAGCCCAGCCTGGTGCTGAAGAGAACTGCCAAGTACCTGATTGGCAGTCTGGAGAAAGACACTGGCAATTTCTATTGGGTCAGTTCTTTCCAAAACCTGCCCACTCTCACCTTGCTCTGTTTTTAGGAACAGTGAAGGATGTCCTACTTCAGCTTGTCTCAAGCTCAGTGTCTTTCTAGAAGTGAGCTGCTCTCAGGTTTATCTTGAGTCTGTGTTCGTGCAGTAGCATGTGACACTGTACCACTTGCTACATGTTACAGAGATATTTCAGTCTAGGCCTAGGTACTCTCCTGGAGCTTCACTTGTGCTCTCTTCCTGAACAGTTGCCATGTCAACGACTGGAGATAAGATCTTGGATACGGCCCTTTCCAAGGTAAAGGATCTCTTCTTCCTCTACACAAGAACTGCTTGTATTTGATGATGGATGTTTCTTTTGTGATTTGTGCTCTTCTGTTTATGTGTAGATTGGGGAGAAGAGCCTCTTCACCAAAGAGCTGGAAAATGCACTTGAAAGAAATGAGTAAGAGCTCATTGTTTTGTCTTCTTCCTCTGGCATTTGGGGTCCTCTGTGGACATCTTTGGCTTGCTGCATATGTGATCTGTTTTACCTCTGCTCTAGTACCTTCCTGGATAAAAAATAAATCATTTGACAAGTCATTGTATTTTGTTTTTTTTCTTACTCCTCTCTGTCCCACGATTAGACTGCATATTTTGAAGTGGGTTTATGTCACTGGGTCTGCCCCAGTTAGACTGTTTTCTCTCCCTGTGTGTAACATGCATGTTGGAGAGCCTGTACTCTGATTCCTGCTTACAAGTATGCTCATTTAAAAATACTTTGCTGATATTAACACGTTGCATACCATATTTACTGCTATGTTAATATTTGTTAATGTAATTATATGCTAATTATGCAGTTAAAGTAGATTTAGAACCAAAGATACTCTTTTGGCTCTCTGACATGTAGGGACTTAATACTGACATTGTGAGTAAAATCAGTGGGAAAGTGCATTTGCATCAATGTTTATTTGCCTTGTAACAAAGCAGACAGATTTTGCTTCAGCTATCTATTTTCAATTTGAAGTGTAATACTAGACAACAATCTGGTTGCATATTGGTTCCATGGGTCAGTCTGTGTGAACGTCTCTAGCATCTTCTTCTTATTTGACCTGATTGTTTTAGTGTCTTGCATTGCTGCTGGGAGAAAGGCATTGTCATAATTTTACAGGTGGGAAGAGAGACACAGAAAGGGGAAATTATGATTCTGGAGTAACGTTGCAAATCTACAGAAGCCTGAAATTCCTTCCTCTTCTCCAAATTTCCTGAGTGCATTTACACTTTTCTGTGGATGACCTGCAGGCCTCTTATAGGTACTCTGTGAGTTTGGCCTTGGTTTAGTGATTACTGTCTTCTCATTTTTAGAGTTGACCTTGTGGTTCACTCCTTGAAAGACCTGCCAACTTCTCTTCCTCTTGGCTTTACCATCGGTGCTATCTGCAAGTAAGTGTGGACACGAGGCTGAATTTTCCAAGGGACTTGCATTTTTAGTGTTGATAACAGTAGGAAAGCAAAGGCAGCTTTTAGATCTTTTTGGGTGTTCAAAGTTCAACCACCTTCTGATTAATATCTGAAGCAGTGAAAATGCTGGAGCTGTTCTAGTGTTCTGTAGCCAGCAGTTTTGTTGGGATTCTTGCTTTTGCAAGGATATTGAGGTATTTTAAAGACAGAAATGGTTGATATGGGGACTTATAGCAGAACTGTTTAGCTTAGTAACTGTCTGTTAAATGGTCAACCATTCCACTCTTGCATTATTTTGCAGAAGGGAAAACCCACTTGACGCTGTTGTTTTTCATCCCAAAAACTGTGGGAAAACACTGAGCCTCCTTCCTGAAAAGAGGTGAGTGGGGAAAGAAGGAGGAAGACAGATGAGTGTAGAAATGAAACAGAGGAGTTGGTTGATAATTCCCAGTGGCAAGTCAGAGAGCTCCTTGCTTTATCCTGTAGTGGTTTTACACTGCCTTCCATTACCTTTCCATGGACAGCACAATGAACCCACTTGCTGAAAAGAGCAGTGCTGTCTCTTGGGAATACTGCAGACCCGGTGAGGTTGGAACTCCCAAGCCACTCTTGAGTTGCTCTGTTTTCTCAAGTTTCTTAACAGTCTCTGGAGGAAATTCCTGCTCCTTTGTATTGTGCTTACCAATGCAGACAGGGTGTCCAGTGTTTTACTTGTGTGGGCCTGAACTGTGCTGTTGTTCTCACCCAACCAGTTCAAATTTCTTTTTTGACTTTTGGGTATCACTTTCTTATGCTTCTGCTGGGAACATGAGCAATTCCTCTATTTGGAATTACCTGTCTTTCCATAGAAGTTATTGGAGTCTTCTGTCAGAGACAGATGAACGAAATTACTCAGATCAAGGTTAAAAAAACAAACAAACAAAACCCAAAACAAACTGTCAGAGAAATGTAGACTTATGCTTCTGCACATCTGGATGGCTGGAAAATCACAATTGGTTTAGATTCCGGGGTACCAAGAAAAGGGAATATCATGCATTTCTAGGAAGGAAATACTGGCCAGCCTGGCAGTTCTCTATGGTTTCCGCTTACTCTACTGTTTCCAAAGGTTCTCCTCCTGCTGCTTTTCTATCATTGATGAAGTCTCTCTGTTTTAAGTAACTTGAGTTGTCTGGTTATATCTGGTTCAGTTTGAGGCAGCTGATTTGTGTCACATACGAAAAAAAGAGTTACTGTCTTATACCTCAGTTCTTGATGGTGGCTAGGGGATGCCCTCTGGAAGCACCTCCTGTAAATTTGTTCTTCAGGACTGGCTCACCTGCATCTACCTTCAGCCAGGCTTTAATGCTAAACCTCACAGTGTGTTTTTCTTTCTTCTAAGGAAATACAAACCATTGTAGGTTCTTGGACCTTCATTTCAGTTTTTTAAAAAAGACAAAGCCAAATGTTTTCATTTGTTTCTTTGAAAGTTTGACATATCTAGATGTAAGAGATGGGGTAGTCTCTATTTCACTGACTTTATTTTTCCCACAGTGTGATTGGAACCAGCTCGCTTCGGAGAGCAGCCCAGCTTAAAATGAAGTTCCCTCAGTTAGAATTCAGGGATATTGTATCCTTTCCTGGCAAAATGTGGGAGCTGCAAATAGGAAAATATAATTTAATGTGAAATCTAGATTCCAGATTGATTTATATCACGTAACTTACAAGAACAAACTGCTTGCTTACACACTGCCCTCCACTGCCTTGTTCTGAGGGCTGTGTAGCACACTGTAGCCTAGTCTGACCTCTACTTTGTCCTGAGGCTGTAAAGAAGGAACCAGCTTTAATCTACCTGAGATTCAGGATGCAAATTAATGTTACCTTAAGGAACGCTTGAAAAACTGTTTGGCAGTGCCTGTGGTGTGTTGGTCACAGTGACATGGCCAAATGCTTACTGGTTTACAATACTTCAGGTCCCAGTTCTGATGTGGGCTGCTGAACGAGTGGTAAAAGTGATAGCTCTTTGCTGTGCAGAAGGAGTTGGTGTCAGGTGTTGACAATATACTGAACTGGCCTGTGTATCTTTTGGGAATCAGTACTTGAATTAATGCTCCATAGTGCTTGGTAGAATCCTGTTCAAACGGCTGACCATATTGAACACTTTCAAGATGCTGCTCTGCTGCTTGTTTGGAAGCTGTTGGATTCTGTACATTTTGTAAACACTCAGCCATATCTCAGGTGGTTATAGGACTGTTTGCCTGCTGTTTCTGTGCTTCTTAATCACTCCTACAGAGAGGGAATTTAAATACCCGGTTAAAGAAGCTAGATGAGAAGGAAGACTTCAGTGCCGTTATCCTGGCTGCTGCTGGGCTGAAGAGAATGGGCTGGGAGAATCGCATTGGCCAGGTGAGGAGCAGCAAAGGAGAAAATTCCATTCTGTGCTACCAACTGCTTGCTGTTCTGACTTTGTGGTTGGCAGAATGGTCTACTGAATCCATTGCTAGGTTAGCTTGTGATCTGATGCTCTTCATGGTGGAATTTTTTTTTTTTTTAATTCTAGTTTATCAGTGGGTTTTGTTTTCTTCATACAGGAATTTATACTGTTGAGTTTTCCTTGGTGCAGTAGCAGTTTGAAATCTGATCATCTTCCAGCATTTCACAATACTTGAGTCTGGTGTTGGAGCTAGAATTTTCTGAGTAGCTAATTGATGAAGTGTTACATTCAAGATGAAAAGAAGTGCAGTATCTCACTTTAGCAGGGGAAATACCAAGACACATGAAGAGAGAGGTGATATTTCTTCGGCACAAAATCAGTAGGTGTTAGACGTGAGGACAGAATTTGGCTCTTGCTTCCTATGTACTGAACAGCTAATTCTGAGTTAACTCCAACTTTACTTTTTTTCCAGCTTCTAAGCCCTGAAGATTGTCTGTATGCCGTTGGACAGGTGTGTTACAGCTTTAGTATCTTAAGCTGCACTGTATGTTGAAAGCCAGCAGCAGTGTAATGTGTCAGAGTTAATTGTGCCAAATACTTCTCATGTATTGGTTGCCAAAGAACTGCTGCATTGATCTTGATCTCTCTTGTTGGCTGTTACACTGTTTTTAGGCAAAGTTTGTGGGAAGAATAGTTGTCAGCTCTGTTACTTGCTGTGGTAGGGACTGGTTTCCATCAGTAACAGAAAAACAGTAAATGGTGAAAGGTAACTTGTGGCACAGCTACACTGGGAGCGTGCAGCAGGGTCAGCGTTGCGCTGTACCATGCTAATTGTGCAGAGCCACCACAGGATCTGCCCTGTGATCCTGCTTCCTTCTCCTTTATGCACAGTGTCCTAACTCCTACAAGGTGAAGCCGAAATACCTGCCTTCAAGCAGATTCTTAGTGCTCTTGTTTCTAGGCAGGCAGACCATTCCAGCCTATGCCGGCTGTGTGGCTTTTACAGTGCTGCACAGTATCAAACCTGCTAGGCTTGAGCTGGCTATGCATTAATGATTACAAGTGATGACTGCAGATTGTCTGAAAGAGTGATTTTGATTGTGCATTTGTCAGGTGCCCCACGGCGGGGGGTGTGTTTAGTTTTTTAGTTTGGTTGGTTTTTCCCTTCTTAGTCTTGTCTCCAGGAAATAATTATTTTGTCACTGTTACTACTTCAGTGCTTGATCTTTATCTTGAGAAAAGGTTGGAAAGCTTAGATTTTATCCAGCCTTCTCACCGCTAAGGCACATTGGTGTAGGTGTTTCTATATATGTAGTCATAAATGAAATAAGTCCTGCAGTGGTTTGAGTTGACAGCACGATCTTGAACACTTGGCTGAAGCAAGTTCTGATCTGCCCTTTACAGCAGTAGCTATAGGACATCTCTGCAAGCTCTGTATTGTTTTGTAATTAATTTCTGTAAGCATCTAAGCATCTAAGCATTACTGCTCCCTTAGTGAAATGCAGCCAAGCCTCTGAGTTCTGTTTTATGACTAATGCTGAGTGCACACAATGAATAAAGCTGAGGAATTATGATAATTATATTTATTTTTGTTGTTTTTCTAGGGTGCCTTAGCAGTAGAAGTTCGTGCCAAAGATCAAGAGATTCTGAATATGGTATCTGCCCTGCATGACACAGACACAGTGTTATGCTGCATTGCTGAGAGAGCCTTTATGAAACGTTTGGTAGGTGTTGCATCTTTGATCTTCTGCCTGCAGCAGTAAATACTGCTCAGGCAGTTGACATGACACCATAGTATGGGAAATTCTAAAACTGCAAAGTAGAAATTTAGTTCTGAATTGAGAAGGGCCAAAAAAGCTTTTTAGAGGCCTCTGCTGTGAATGTGTCGAGTAGGAGCCTGTCAACTGTTTTCTCTTTCAGGAAGGTGGATGTAGTGTCCCTGTTGCTGTCAACACCGTGCTGAAAGATGGCCAGGTGAGGAGTACTTTGCGTTTATCTGTGATTCTTTCTGAAAACCTATTCCAGCATGTGTTCTCTTGAGCTGTTCCTGAAGGTAACTCCAGCCTGCAGCTTTGTAGCCAATTAAGGCAGGTTGACTCCTGACTTGAGCCTTCCAGGCCGATGTGCAGATCAGGAGTTCTAAGAATGGGTCTGGCTACTGAAGCTAAAAAATGCCTTTTTAAGTACCCGATCACTTCACACACACAGAGACCCCACCTCAGCCATTGAAAGGTAGTATTGCCCTGAGATCTGGAAGTCTTGCTTCTGACCCCTGAAAATTGGTGGTTTTGCACAACAGACTGTGGTTAAGGGAAATGGGAAGCTAGAAAAAGGTCCAGCTTTCGCCATGGCAAGTTGCATCTTCCCTAACAGGGACTAACCACACAGAATCACAGAATAGTAGGTGTTGGAAGGGACCTCTGGAGATCATCTAGTCCAAAACCTCCCGATAATGTAGGGTCATCCAGAGCAGGTTGTATAGGTTCTCTTTTCTTATAGCTGTATTGTGGCACTATTCTGCTGATCCCACTGTGCTACAAAAGCCTTTCCATCCAGACTTAGCTTCCTGTTTTGTTTCTTAAAGGGGTAGTTTGCTGTCTCTTAAGGAGGTATTAATGCTTTCTGTGTGTCTTTCCAAGCTGTATTTAACAGGAGCAGTGTACAGTTTGGATGGATCTGATAGCCTAAAGGAAACTATGCAGACCAGTGTTAATTATTCCCAACAGGTATGTGAACCATGGTGCCTTCAAAATCCAGATCTGAAACCGAAAAAAAGAACCACATGCCTTTTAAAAACCCTTACTTTTGGTCTGGTTCCTTGGAAACTGTAAGAGTGCACTATTCTTGAGGGTCTTTAGAGCACAGATTTTTTTTTTTTTTTTTTCTATTTCAGATGTGGGTTAAGCTGTTTCTTGCCTGTTTCTTACCTTGAGGTGTTTATATTTGCAGAATGAAGATGGACCAAATGATGATGTGCAGCACGTTGGCATCACAGCCAAGAATGTTCCTGGTCGCGCTCAAGACGCAGCAGAGAACCTCGGTGTTGAACTAGCTAGTTTACTTCTGAGCAAGGGAGCCAAGCATATCCTCAGCGTGGCAAGGCAGCTCAATGATGCCCGCTAAAGCTGTAGTGCAGTCAGCATGATTGCTACAACTCTAGCCAGTTCTTGCAGCTACACCATCATCCTTCTTTGGAGGAAGGGATTTATTTAAATGTTCACACCAGCCTTAACTGATGTTTGGGCATAAACTTGAAATGCTGAGTAGCTTGTGCTGCTCAGGGCTTTCATCCATCTGCATTTCTCTAAATTGCAAATTGTCTCTGAAAGTTTTTCAAAAAGTTTTGTAACTAGGAACTTAAAAAAATGACAAATCAAACCAAAACCTGTAAGTGTTCTGTTCCATTTAGGAGCAAGGCACTTGTTAGAGATTATCAGAGGCTCATCTGTGATGCTACTGAAGTGCTGTACTCTGACAGTCATTAACATTATTTGGGCCTGTTTGCTCATCACAACATTGAGGAAGACTGCTCCTAGGTTTGTAAAACTGAGTTTCTTACAGCACTAAGTAGCAGAGATGCCATATTGATCATGGGTCTCAGCTAAGGTAAGGAATGAAGTTTGCAATTACTGGATGCAGATTTGTCGAGTGACCTATAATAAATTAGGAAGTGTCTTGTCTGCAAGGGTAATCTGAGTCATTCATCTACACAAACCGATCAATGGGAAGCTGAGGAGGCAGTCCAATTTGAACTATTGTGCCTTCCTATCAAACCGTTAGCCCCTCCTTCTTTTACTGCAGGTCCTTGAACTCACTACTGGCTCACCATCCATTCTCTCAGCAGGGCTCACATATTGCAGTGCCTTGTAGAAAAACGGCATCTTGCTGGGGTCCCATTTTAGAAATGAAACATAGTTTATTTTCTATGCAATGCCCACTGAATGTAACAGGTGACAAATACAGTTGAATTATGATCACCCCAGTGTGGCAGTCTTTACGGGTCAACTCTTCTGCTCCGTTTTGCTGACAGGACCTGAGCGGGCTCGATTCTCGCCTTCCCTGTAGCTGGCAACCAGCCCGCTGCAGACGCCAGCGCTCGCTGCCAGCCCCGCCCGGCCGGGCCCGGCCCCGCCTCCAGGCACGACAGAGCCACGCACCCTCCCCCCCACCGCCCTCCCCCTTCGCAGATGGCAGCTCTCCCGGTGAGCAATGTGGGTGGCCCTGAAAAGGGCCTTTGTGTGGTGCCGGGGGGGCGGCCGGCTCGCCTAGTACTCCTGCGACTGCTGTCCGCTGCCTTTTTTCCCGGCCTTGGTGGGGCCCACGCCGCCGCCGGTCTTCTTAGGCAGCAGCACGGCCTGGATGTTGGGCAGCACGCCGCCCTGCGCGATGGTGACGCCGCCCAGCAGCTTGTTGAGCTCCTCGTCGTTGCGCACTGCCAGCTGCAAGTGGCGGGGGATGATGCGCGTCTTCTTGTTGTCGCGCGCCGCGTTGCCCGCCAGCTCCAGGATCTCGGCTGTCAGGTACTCCAGCACGGCCGCCAGGTAGACGGGCGCGCCGGCCCCCACCCGCTCCGCGTAGTGCCCGCGCCGCAGCAGCCGGTGAACGCGCCCGACCGGAAACTGCAGCCCAGCGCGGGACGAGCGAGACTTGGCCTTAGCTCGGGCCTTACCGCCGCTCTTTCCACGGCCAGACATGGCGCCTCGCTCCGATGCGCACACCGCCTCCTCCCGTCCGGAGCGCTGTGGTGAAATGAGGGAGGAGGCCCTGCATCCAGCCTTTATATAGCCTTCCGTTAAGTAGGGTTCAGGCTATTGGGCAGCGCACGGCGCTTCTCTATTGGTGCGACTTCCGGAAGAAGCATTCTGCTGACTGGTCGCCTGTGCGATACCATCGTGTTTGCCCCATGTCTATTGGTGACGGCTGGCGGCCAATAAGAGGGTAAGGCGCCAAATTCATACTGCTGAGGCAGTTGGCGCTCGCCTCCGCTAGAGCTGGGGAATGCGCTCCTGAGTGGGTGCAGAGCTACAGCAGCTCGGACCGCCTCCGCTGGGTCCCGTAGTGGGACTTGCCTGGTGGCGGACTCCGCTACATGCGCAGACTGGGCCTGGGGCTAAGGTGGAATACCAATGTGCGTGTGATCCCAGTGATCCAGATCACCGAGAGAGTAGGGTAACAAACTTTGGAGACAGGTATCCAAAACCAGCTATGGGAAAGATTGGGGTTGGCAGGTTGCTTATTGGTGGTAGGTCTAATCCAGTTTACTGGAGAAAACCTAGTAGGTGTATTGAGATTTGGCTGCCGGAAGGCCATACGTGTGGATCAGGTAACACGTATTTCCTTCTCTCTCTAGGTAAGAAGACTTGACTGACAGCGTACTGTGTACCTCAGGTGTTCAGATGCCCTGGTGTGAGGAAATCCAGCAACTAGTTACTGGAGATTATTTAAGATCAGTTACTGAACAGGTTTGTGTGCATGTACCCATTGAAGTTTATGGAAGTACCAAACTTCCAACCTGATTAGCTGGAGAGGAGGAAGACTGGCCACGTGTACTGTTCATATTTGAGTGCTCTGGTTTTTGATGTTGATAAGTGTTGATGGACGTGCATTTTTGCCTATTGGGAATATATTCCCAGCCTACTTGCCAGACTTAGGTGCATGCACATGCAGCAGCATTGCCTTTATTAAGGTACTGGACTCAGCAACTTATACTGTCACCTGTCGCAGGATCCTGGTCTTTGCCATTCCATCATTTTGCTTTTCACACCCATTAATCTCACACAAGACTCTTTAACCTGGTATTCCAATGGCTGTTAGCTGTTTTTCTGTGAGGTAGGTAGCAATTCTGTGGTGAGCTATTTTGCCAGTTATTGCTATATAAACAATGATTTCTATTTGGGGATAAGAAAATTGAAGCCTCTTGGGTCTTAGTTCCATATTAATCTAAGGGGTTTACTGATGCCGTCTGTTATGGAAGGACACACCAATGCTCACGCTGCTATCCTGTTCCAGACAGGTCCTATTTCACAAAGGCAGGCAGAAATGCAGATGATAAAGATGTTCAGATATAAATGCCCTTTAAGGAAATATTCCTGGTAGATGTGAAATTGGAAGAAGTCTACTGCAGAAAGTATCAGCTCCTTGGTAGGGTATAAAGCCACAGATGTATCTTCCAACCTAGTTTCACTGCATGTGAATACTCCTGAGGCAAAGCACTGAAGGGTAAAAGGTACCACGAGTTATTTTATTCTCAGAGCGCTTGGCCATGGCTTTATAATGTGTCACTCTGTATCCACAGAGTGATGACAGGACTGAAGAAGCCAGGAGAGCATTCTGATTTACTTGTTCTTCTACAGTACAGAGGCTCGTACAAATTCAAGTTCTTGTTTTCTCTCTCAGGAAACAGTAACATGCTTGTTAGATGTATAGAGGTTTCATCTTTCCCACTTGCCCTAAATGGTCAGAGTAAACATTTCGGTCATTTACTTCCCCTCTGAAAGTTATTCCCAGCAATGATGATGTCCAAGTAACAGAGAATCTTTCTGTCGGCAGGATTAGAGAAAAGCCATCTGTGCACCAAAACCAGAAAGATGACTACAATCATCTAGCAGACCAAGAGCAGTTGCTTGTACTTTGACAGGTGTCCCGAGGTTCTCGGTGGTCCAGTGTAAGATCAGTTGAATTGTTTGGTCAGCAACTGGCAGGTACAACTCTTCCACCTGCTCCAGACTGGTCAGACATCATAGAACAACCGGACTAGCTGGTACCGGATTGAAAATGCGATCATGCTGCCCAGAACCTGGATAAAAATCAGACAACAGAAACATAGTGTTAAATAGTTTACAGGCTAGATTTCTCCTTTGCAAATGGATCTGCTACACTTTCCAGCATGCCTCACTTCTCTAAAACAACATTTAGGCAGATTTTTTTTTTAAGTATGGAAAGATCAAAGGGAGAAGGCTGGCTTAAGAACTCGGTTTTTTTCTCTGAAAATTATAGTTGTCTGCAGGGGATTTCTGCATGTGTCTGTGCAGTCATGCTGTGAGAACAAGTGGACAAGATGACTGGTTGGGAACAACTCTTTTCTTCCTAAGGAGCCTATATTACAACACAAAGCTTACAGTTTGTAATGGAAGAGACCTCATGTCAGAGCTACAATTCAGCATCCTTCCAAGATGGCATTGCCAAGACTTTTTTGCTGTGTCTGGGGTCAATATCAAGTTGTGTGTACTTCCTGTTCTCTCCCATCCCCAATGTAGTTTGCCTAAGCCCTGTTTGGTCTCCAGCTTGGTTTG
Organism: Ramphastos sulfuratus; assembly: GCA_013399055.1. Classification (NCBI taxonomy): domain Eukaryota; kingdom Metazoa; phylum Chordata; class Aves; order Piciformes; family Ramphastidae; genus Ramphastos; species Ramphastos sulfuratus. The sequence goes on from WBNM01002942.1 coordinate 103,937, forward strand.
TCGGAAGTCCTTTCTCTCAAATGGGAATTTGGCTAAGAGTACCTTCTCTTTCATTCTAAGAATCTCTTTAATCTGAGGATAAGAAAAACAGTTGTATTGTGAGGAGCTAAGCAACTCAGGCCTTTCAAAAACCTGCCATTTCCACTATCTTGTGTAAGAGCTTGTGTATTTAATAGAGGCAGTGGCAGTATCTGAGACATTATCCTTGTGATCCAAGTTGCTTCAAAACTCACAGATTCCAGATACTGCTGAGCTGAGTGCCATGTTTATGCAAGTCCACCAGCCAGAGATAACTCTAGGACTAAGTTGTCTGCCATGATTGAAAAACACAAACAGGAAAAAAAGTCTGTATCAAGAAAAAGGGCTGTATTGGGTCAGAGTGACAAAGCACTCCATTTTCCTGCTGTTCTTCTAGCATCCAACAGCTCATGCCTTGGGAATTTTCTCAAGCCTACCTAAGGCCGTTGCATTTATTAGCTCTCAATGAAAGGCGTGAGAATGAGGAGCAATCTGTTTCCTCCTTGAGTTGTGTAAACCTCTGGTTCTGCATCTTGTGTGAAGATTGTGATACTTCACCTCCCCCCTTTCCCCTTGAAACTCTTGAGACTGATTTGGATCCATTTCTTTTGCAGAGTACATCCTTCTGATGGAGGAACCATTTGTCTGACCTGAATGAGTAGCAACAGTAAAGTGAGGTTTCGCTCGTGAGTGGGTCCAATCAGCTTTATAGTAAAGTTAATAAGTGTCATGTTATTGCACTCCGTGTATTCGCCATCTTCATCTGTTCCACTCCTCACATCTACTATGTGCAAGATCTTGACTGCCTGGGGAGAGAAATATTGCACCCTATTTTACCACTGGTTTTACACAGGATCTCTTTGTTCTACCGTCCCCGAAGTCTGCCTTGTGTACTTTCTAATGAGAGGACTGGAGAGTCCTGAGACACTGCTACATGTGGTTACTCTGAAAGACTGATTATTTATGAAATTAAGTGACTGCGAAGGATGGTGACAGACTAAGCAGAATATTTTCTTCTAGATTCAATCCAGTAAACAACTACGGAACCCGAAAGTTCTGCATTCCCTCCCATCCTATTCCTCTTGCATTTGATCACTTACTCAAAATGCATCTAGATCTTTAATGTTTTCTGGATATTACCTTTAGAATGTTTGTTCCCAGGGCAGAGAGGCTCTTAGTTTTGAATTTGGAGTAGCTCATCTCCAGCTTCCCTGTACTAGGATTCAGCCTAAAAGAAATATTACTTTTAGTCCAGATAATGGAGCAAGGACACTGAAAGTACCCTATGTAAACTGACTTAGATTCCTAGTGGAGTAGTTGAGAAAGAAACCTAGTGGTGGACAAAAGCAGAAATAATTCAATATACTTATCAACAGCTGCTGCTACCTGGTGCCTCAGACTGGGCACAGTAAGGAGGAGCTTCCCTGCCACTGCAGCCCCAATATATGGATAAAGCCATAGTTGTAAAAATGGAAAGATTAACATCTGTGGAGATAACTGCTGATAGGCTGCTGCCACTTGCTATTATGAAATCTTAGCAGATCCCACTGCAACAGCATTAAAAGTAGCCTGCATCAGTTTCAGTCTTTTAGCTGGTAACAATCACTTTCGGACACTGTTTAAAAAAATCACTCTTCTGTACTGGGACCTGGGGTGGTCAGGAAAGTTAACTATTTTGAGAAGTCTACTATCTGTCTTAGCTGTACTTGGCAGAGCGAGTCAGCTAACTTATGCCTGTAAAAAGAACCACCTACAACCACTTTTCTCAGCTGGTGCTGTAGATAGAAGGCACAATTTGTAGTACCATTATAGGTCACTTGGGCACATTACCTTGGCAGCCGGTGACGGGGACAAGGAATGATGTGGAATAGTTGAGGCAGCGAGTAGAGGAAGTTGAGCACTTGCGGGATGAAAAAAAGCAGCATTGTTTTGCTGAAGTGCCCCAAGATACCCACCACAGCAAAGGTCATGCCAGCAAAGTAACAGAAGGTGTCCCCAACAAACACTTGAGATGGGTACCTGCAATCCACAAGGCAGAAAAACATCATGATCCTGTCATGACTGCTGTTGCGGTGCAAACGACTTAGAACCACTGAACTTATTCCCATGTGGCAGGTTGGGGGTCAAGAGGGATATGCAGCAGATCTGCATAGTCAAAACAGTAATTGCAGTTATTTATGCTAAGAACTGTAGGACCATCACCCACAGCCTGGCTTGCTGAGAATATGGTATGAAAACCAGCCAGCAAGATACGAAGAAGATATTCTGTGCGTTCTGCTGAGCCATCACAAGAAAAACTACAAGTGCATTGCTGCTTTGTGCTCGAGTCTGGTGAGAAGCCTGTCAGTGTTCTGGTGTGCCATGTGTGTGTTGCTAAGTGGTTTAGTTTGCTTGAAAATTGAGAAAATAAAGAGAAAAGATGTTTCCAAACAAACTCTGAAAGTCCATCCTCTTACCAGTTGTGGTAAAACAGCCCCAGTGTGGTAAAAAACAAAGGAACCATGAAATAGAGAGAGAAAATGTGATCATCTTGATAATCTCCTGTAAAAGAAAAACAAAACAAGGATTTGAGACAGTAATAACAGATATTGGAATCTAAGATTTAAAATCTCGTTGCTTTTTGCACCTGCACACGTTATTTTCCTTACCATTTAGCTCTACAAGGTTGAATATGATAATGGAAGCAGCTATCACCAGAGACTGCCCTGCTTCAATTCCATTAATTCCAGCAAGAATGTTGATGGCGTTCGTGCAGAACACTGCTAGCATGCCCATGTACACGTAGTAGAGGATACCTGCAGATCAGAGCCAGCCAAGTCCTTTAATACTCATAGTTGAAGTAGGCCCTGGTATGATTAACGAAAGTTCTCACTTCCTGTTTTGTACAACAATCTAGTGATCTCAGAGAGTTCTGACAGCAGTTTACTAAAGTCACTCCCTCTCCTGTGAATCAGCTGCCACATGTACATGTATGTACAGCACAGTGACTATAGGAAAGCACTACAAGACAGCAGCAGCCTGTAATGCTCTGCTCCTGTCCTCCAGTCATTCTAATGTTGGCAGCTGACTGTGGTGTGCACCTGGCACCCAGCTGTATTGCCAGAATCCAGGAAAAAGGATTGCTGCCTATCTACGGGTTGAATGCATGCTGGATTTCTAGATGTTCTTTCCAGCCTAATATTTAGCAGGTGGTGTGGTGCCCTTTCACTGGTTATTTAAGCAAATCCCTTGTGTGTTCTCACTGCAGCACAGAGTGCTGTCAGGTGACTCCTCCTGCCTATTGACTGCCACTTGGAAGATGGGTTCTGGTGATTTGTAATTTACCCAGGTCCAAGTGCAAGCCCAGCAGCACCCGAAAGGGTTTAGGCACCACAATGGTCGTGTTCCCAAAATTGGTGAAGTAAACCATGAGCAGTGGGAGGGAAGCCATGGTAGGAAGAAGGAGCTTGTGGCGCCAGCGCAGGTTCAGAACATCATCAGCAAAGCCCAGGAAAATCATGCAGCAGATGGCAAGAAGTGCACCGATGAGCTCCACGAACTGCAGGAGGGAGAACAGGATCCTGATTATTGGTGGCCGGTCCCTGTTTGTGCCCTTCACGCTCCCAGCACCTCACACGCCTCACCTCGTCGTAAGGAAAGGCCATGCACTGCTCTTCCACGAAGCACCTCAAGAAGGGCACGGGAATGAAGCAGAAGAGGACGATCAGGAACACGGCCCCGCTGATCACGCCCTGTGCTTCGGGGCTGGAAGGAAGGTAAGGCGGGGAGTCAGCTCGGCCCGTCCCAGGGCCAGTGCCGGTCTGGCCCTGTGGTGTATGGTTCGGCACGGCAGCGCTACTCACACGGGCCGCCGCGATGCCTTGTTGAGGTCTTCGCCAAAGAGCCGCGCGGCGAGGAAGTGGTCCTTGAAGGCCGGGATCAGCGTGAGCGTGCCTAGGAAGCCCAGCAGCGACCCACCGAGGTTGATAAGGAGGGGCGCGGCGGGCCAGGCCGCCATGGTCATGGCGGGCGCTGCCTGTGCCAAGGTCACAGAACGGGGTAGGGCGCGGAGCTAGAGAGGAGGTGCCGGATACCCTGGTTCCCTCCGGCCTACGGGCCAAGGCAACGCCATCTTTGCCGCTGGCACGGCTCGTCTGCCGGCGCGGGGCTGTGTTCGGACTCCGGCCGGAACAGGGTCAGGGACTGGTAGCGCTTCCGCCTGCCCTCGACGCTGAACTCAGCGTAGATCCCTGAAGCCGAGTCCTACCAGGGAAGCAATGCTCGCCCCGGCCCACAAACAGCGCCACTCCGAACTCCTCCCCACAGCGCCCGTAACTGCCATGGCCGCCTCGGCGCTCCGCGAGCCACACGTCGGCTCTATCCCGCCCCCTATTGTGTCACTTCCGCTCCCCACCGCGCCGGCGGAGCGAGGATAAGGAGAGGTGGGCAGGAGGAGCTTCATATGCACAGTGCTGCCTTCCCAGCAGTTAGAGTGGCATTTTGTTTTGTCCGAGTCTAGGAAGCGGCGCTGGCGGGCGGCTGCTGGCGACCCTCGGGCAGCGCTCGTGGATGTGGCAGGCAGACGCGTTACGCGGGGCGGCACGCCTGCGCTTAACGCTAGCCGGATGCTAGAGAGAAGGAAAGGGAACGGCGCTTTGTTTCCTTGTGGGACGTGTTTCGTCAAATGTCGGAAAAACACAATGAAACGTCTCCCTCAAGATCTTCAATTGCCAGAAAACCTGTAACAGCTGTTGCTCTCTCGGAGGATTATTTCCACGGGAGCGGCAGAAGTGCGGGGAGGCAGGAGAGGCGCAATCATGTTCTTCACAGATGTTGCATTTAGACGTGAGTCCACGTGAGCAGAGGAGGGAAGAAACAGGAGGTGCGGTGGCAGTGAGAAGCGGTTTCCCTTTCCCTGCAGCTGTTTTAAGTGGGGGGTGATGACCCGAGATGGTTTCTGATGGTTGTTTCTGTGTTGCTCTGTTGAGAGAGGCCACCTCTACTCTGTCCGTTGATGTAACTGCAGACGTGACTTTGTAAACTTTAACCGAACCTTAAATAAACTTCGTGGCCGGCACATGTTGCTGCTAAGGAGGAAACCTCAAAGCAGAGTAGGGTCGGAGGGTTGGCCAGAGACCCTCTCCCAGCTCTAGATGCACCTACTTCCCGTCGTGACAAGGGATGGTCAAACTGGCACTACCTGCTCTCCACCTCGAGGGTGGCCCAAGAGGGCAACAGGTGGACGAAAGGATTCCGCCTTGGTGGTGTGTCCTGCGTGCCTGGTGCGAGCAGGGTCACTACTGTCGGCGAAAATGAGTGCGACGTTACAAGGAAAGCATTTTTTTTATGAGAGCTCGGGAGACCGGCGGAGAGCTCCACGTCCACACCGCGACTGCACTGTTATTTCAGGCAAGCAGGGAAGGCTCGCTGCGGAGTTCCCAGGTCGGCTGACCGCGAGGAACGCGGAGACTTGGAGAACAGGTTGCCAACGCAGCGGTGTAACCCTCTGCGCCCCCTCGGACTGCCCCGCCAGACCGCGTGGGGGCGCCACACCGCCAGGAGGAGACCGGTCGGCCGAGGGGAGGCCGGCAGGTGGTTGTGCGCACGCGGCTGGGGTCAGGCTGCGGCGGCCCACGTGCGCCGCGGGGCCGGGGAAGGGCGGGCGGTGTGGTCTCCTCTTCCCTCCCCTGCTGGGAGGTGGCAGCGGCTGGGCCAGCGCCGCAGCGCTGGGGCCGGGCGGCGGCCCGCCCGCTATGCCTGCCGGCCCGCTGTGAGTCGCTGTGCCCGGCGCCATGGGGCCGGATGCAGGCTGGGCCGCGCTCGTGCTGCTCTTCGCCGCCTCTCTGCTCACCGTCGCGGCTTGGTTGCTCCAGTACTGGCGGTCCGCGGCCCTGCGTGCGCCGCGGCGGCGCGGGGCAGCGGCAGAGGAGGCCGGAGCCCGTGCGCTGCTCGCCGCGCTGCTCGCCCTGCGGTCCCTGCGTGAACAGTGGCAGAAGGCCTGGGTGCGAGCCCTCAACAGCCAGGCGCGCCGGAATAGGGTACGGCGGGGCCCGGGCGAGCGCGACGGCGAGGTGGGGAGAACTGTCGGAGGAGGAGGAGGGAGGGGCGGCGGTGGCGGCCTCTGGGCGGGCCGGGCTGCTTGCCCTTTGTTCTTGGGCCCCAAGGGAGCATTCCTCGCACAGCGCTCTTCGGGGACTGCTAGCTGTTCGCCGAAGAGCCTAAGCGTCGCGTTACGGGCAGCTTTGCGCCGGCCCGGCGAATCGGGTAGTAACGCAGCGCGAGTATGCCGCCCCGGGAAAGCACGGAGAGGGAGGTGCTGAGCAGCACGCTTTGCGTAGCGCGGTTTGGTGCCTGTTTCTGAGCCCGAGTCCGGTCTGGTGAAGCCGGCGGATGGTTTCTACAGCAACCTGTTACGAATTTTCGCGTTATATCCCCTTTAGCCTCCCAGCATTACTTTCGCATTGGTCCGTAGTTTCGAAGTTAATGAAGACTCGCCGATTCCGCGTGAAGATAATTACACGGGTTGCCTTCAAGGCAGTGACTTTTAGCCACAAAACTATGGTTCAAAGTCTGTCGTAGTCTCCTTTTTTTTTTTTTTTTTTTTTTCTTCCCCATCTTGTGTGAATGAAAAGGGGCAATCCTGCTGTTAAATTGCGTGGGAAAATCGAGAGCTTTTAAAGGTTAGCATGAAGCTAATGTAGTTGAAGAAAAGAAAATTAAAGCCTCAAAGAATGTGGTGGGAACTTCTGTTCAGGTTTTCCAACAAAATTGGAATAGTATCTTCCATTTCGACGAAATGAGTTAACTTCTAGACTAGAGGCTAGAGGCAGGACAGAAAAGCCAATCTCTTAGTGCAGCACAACCATGTGAAAAAATGGGGCAATTGGTGAAGGTGGGAGGAATGAGAAATTACTGCTTCTCTTGCCCCCACTGCTGTTAGTTATATTAGTGTAACAGGCTTTGTAAAGTCTGACCCCATAGGTAATGGCTCCTTTGTCTCGGTAATGTCTTGCACAGCAGCTTTTATGGCATACTTTCTGTAGCTCTTAATTTCTCTGGTAATCCCCAGATAATAACTTTCTGGGGTGATATGAAAAAATAGGGTTTTGAGAAAGGCTGTTTTGGAAGAAATGCTTGGTTTTGCTGTATGTCATCTGCATGGTACCTGTCTTTTTTTCAGGGAAGTCCTTTTTAGTTACAAGGCATACCTGTGCAATGCAGCTATTTAAATGAAAACTGTAGAAACCGAATGGAGTGTCCTGCAATTTGACCAAAGGAGGACCTAACCTGATCAGCAAGCAAGGGACAGTTCAGTTTTGGCCTTTTGTTTTCATGCTCAAAATCAATAGAGTTCTCTGGCATCTTGAGAGCAGAAAGGTTGATAGGGATTGTTAAGCAGTTACTGAAATTAATCACACCAGACAGAACAAATATTAATTGCAAAGGCCAAGAGTGGTGTTCTTGAGGTTCTGTAGTCTGTAATTGTAGGAGAACACAACCCTTTTTGAAATGATTTAATCAGATGATTTCATTTGAAGTTCAGAGTGATGGCTGTGATTACTGTCAGATGCTGGTTACCTCCTGGCAATTGCACATAATGCAATGCCTTTACATCTGTTTTCCAGCCTTGAAGTGGGAATATTTTTGTTTTGCTTGTGTCAAGCATCCTAGGTGGAGAATATTTAAAAACTGTTACGAGTCATGTAAAGAAAGCCATAGCTAGTGCTGCTTACTCCCGGTACCCTGGGCACTGGCTGTGTTGTAACAGTGAGCTTTCTGAGAAACTTTATCTGTCACTTCCGCAACGTGGGGTGGTTGAGTGTTACCACTTGGAAGAGCAGCATGTCTCAAGGCAAATTTTATTCTTGTAAGAAGTATATAGAATTAGTCTTTACAAGTACCTTGCAAGTATGAATACAGATGGGCTGTTTGCATAGGATTGTCTTACCCAGCTGATGTTTTTACCTGCACATTTAGATCTTCTGCCTTTTATGTACAGGTGGCTCAGGGAGTTGGCATGGTCCAGACATTGCCTTTCTAAGCGTTTTATTTAAGTATGTTGTGTCTTCCGTTTTGGAGGTTTACCAGATATCTTGCTTGTGAAGATGGATGTTGCTCATTGCCACTGTTTCGGACAGATTTGGTTCATCGGACCTGCCTCGCTGGTGCTTGTCAGTTAGTCTTTATTCTTTTCCTTTGAAGAAATAAAATATTTTTTCTTTGTTCCATTGTGTTCAGTTCTCTGCTTTTTCATCTGAAGTTCTTACTGCTCCACACATATCGTGACTCCTTACCTCCTATGCTGTGATAGATGGGTTCGCCAAGTGTTTGATTTGCTCGGGAAGGTTGGTGTAGTTTCTCCATTGTGACTTGTGATAAGTGGAATTCACCTTCTTAACTGAAGCGTATCTACTGTCTTTCCTGCCTTAGATCTAGCTGGTTGATGTTAGAAAATGGGAATGGATGTTTGTGTTATTGTCCAGGCTCTGATAGTCCCAAGGGGACAGAGCATTCAGAGTTTTTTATTGTTTTTAGGACAAGCTTGTTCTCTGAAAGGTTTTTCAGGGGATTGAGTGCTTTGGTCCCAATAGGTTTGTGGAAAATGGTTCTTTGCTGTGCTGGAGCAGAGATAAAGATCAAGTTAGCCATCAAACTGTAAGCTACGCCTCCTTTTTGAAATTTGGTTATTCCTTCTCTGGTGATTCTTTTAAATTTCATTTAATGCTGTAATTTGCTTGTACTTGGTTGTTGACAAATGAGAAAATGACAAGGTGCCCATTCCAGAACTGGGTAAAAAGTTTTCATGACAGAGCGAGGGTTGTGTCAGCTGGTGCTGATGTTGTGTTTATGCCCCATTTCTTGTGATGTGGAATTCATTCAAAACTTCCGTTGTACTCAGAAAACAGTCCATTAAGTATAACAAGGGCAGCAGGAGTCCAGGGCCTGACTCTGGAAAGAAGGTAGAATTGGTTACAAGTGGTAGCCTAGCAAGTGATAACTGGTTCTCAATCTTGGAGGATAAGTTACAAGAAGAATGAGAGGGTGATGCTGTATAAGGTGGCTGTGGGACTCCTTGCTACAGGCTGTTGGAACCCAGTTTTTGATCTGGGACTAAATGAGACTGGGTGATGTGGTGTAGGATTACGCTCTTGATAGTTACGTTGGGTAAGATGTGAGAAACTTGATCTGGTGTTTAATATGTTGGTGTGATGGTTTGGGAGTTCCCCCCCACACACACTTTGTAAAATGACCCAGACTAGACTCAGCTGGTGGTAGGTTAAGGCATGAAGCTCTATTTACGCCTTAGCACAATGTACGAGCAGATATATACATAATATACAGGAATATTTACAGAAGTATACAAGTTAAAGGTAATATAGAAACACAGTTCCTCTCCCAGAAATCAGAGTCCCCAGGAGGGGCTCCCAACCACCCTTCCACCTTCTCCCCACCCCTCTACCTTACCCCAGGGTTTGCCTTTTGTGCAAGGTGAATTTGGAGGATTGGCCGGGGGGTTAGAAGGAAAGTGTTTAGTTAGGTTACTCAGCAGAGAGGAGAAGGCAAAAAGCTAGAGAGACTGAGAGACACTGTCTTATTTATGTTCGTGTTCTTATTCTTATACATCTCAGCAAGCCTATGAGTGAAGTAGGCATCACCATTGTTTTCTTTTCACAGCCTATAATCTAATTTTCTCTATTAAAATATTCCAATTAGCCTCAAACCAGCACAGTTGGCAGCTGCTAAAGTTCTTACTTCTGCTTTCTCTATTCCTCCCTTCTCTCTCCCTCCTCTGTGCTTTACCCTTGTTTCCTTTCTCCATGTGGACAAGCCAGGGAGGGTAGAATTGCAGTGCATGCTGGTTCTGCATGCAGGCTGGGTTCATGGAAGTGGACCTCAGTGGAGTGTCTCCGAGGCCCCAGGTCAGAATTCTTTCTCTTCCTTGAAACTGTCTGAAATTAACAAAGTTCTCTTTTTGTAGAGCTCGGTGCAGATCACATTTGAAGAGGGTCCTCAGTTACCACTGGCTGCAAATATAAGTCACGTGATGTGCAGGGGACAGTCGGATCACAGCATGGTAAGGCTTTGCCATTTGGAGTTGTGCAGTGTGTGCTTTCTCTGTTGGCTGGCAGCATGCGCTACAGAGATCATTGAGGCCTGTGTGATGAGGATGGTGTAACCAAAGAAGCTTTGGGCAAGGTCTTTTGCTGAGTTTGGAGGGCTGTTGCTGGCCTGAAGAGATTGCAGCTTTGGGTCTGTGCACTGGTGAGCTCTGGTAGACCCCTGAGCAGGAGATGTGTTGGTGGAGCTGAGGCGTATGGATGCTGAGCCCAAATATTGAGGTCCTACAATGAAGAGAAGTGAGCTCCTGTCACCAATACATCTTCACTGAATGGCAGGTTTGCAGTGTGAAACTGGGTCAGGGAGTAGGCCCAGTTTTCAGTTCCTCCTATAAAGGGTCAACCTTGCCTGTTGCCTTTTGAGGTTTGTGGTTGCAGCTCCCCAAGGATAGAAGCTCATGGCCTTCCTTTTCTCTCCAGGTGCTATGCTGCCATCTGTCAGCTGAAGCTGTGAAGTTTCCTGTCTCTGTTACTCAGCAGTCCCCTGCTGCTGTTTCAGTTGACACCTATCATATCACTTTGGCTGTGCTGGAGGCTCAGGTAACAGCTGTAAAAAGCCATTGAACTTGTTCTGTCACCCGGCCTCAGGTCTGTAGAGGAAAGAGGATCCAGTGTAGCACGAATAAAGGCCTCATGGTTCCAGAAACAGCAGCATGCTGTCACTGATGTTTCAGAGGGTGACAAATATTCCGAGTCCATGTGCAAAGTCTCATTTTCTGAGTCTTATTCTGCAGGTCTTGGCTATGTAATGTAGCTGTAACAAAATCCAGAGAGATTTGAGGTGTGGCAGCATTCTCTGCTATGTTTTCAAGCAGACGTTTAAGAAGCAAAAGGTGCACAGAACTTAATTTCCCTCGCAGTGTGATGGCTAGGGAAAGGTGTGTCCTGTGTGTATGTTATGGTGTTCTCCTTGTTGGTGTGAAAAAGAAATGTACAGTGAGAAGTGGTTTGACAAGGCTACCCTTAATCTGCATCACACTCTTGTGAAGGTATTTTTTTTCTGTCTGTTGATTATTCTAGATGCTGTTTCTGGAACAGAAATGTCTACGGTGATGATGCCACGGTAGATTTTTGGGTGTATTTGCTTGCCTGAAACATGATTTTGTTCCCATTGTGAAGAAGAGCTTAACACTAGAGGTGGAATCTTGCTTGGAAACCACATGCTCGTTTGCATTATAGGGAGATGTGATAAAATGAGATGTACCTCTAGTAGCAGAAGTTGATTCCATGGTCTTGCAAGTATTGCAGTTGGAAGGTTGGTCTAGAGTCCCTTTGCTCTTGGAAGCTTTATTAAAATCTTAAGCCAATATCCAACAGATCATCTCAGTCATTGTGCATCAGTCATTTAAGTAAGTCCTTTCTCTCTCCTTCAGGTTTAGTCTACCTGCTGCTGATTTAGCTGTGAGCAGCAGCTGTGGTCACTTGTCATCTTTGCCTGGTTTCTGGGAGCAAGGTAGCCTTTGTCAGGTCTCATCAAATTGCTTCCATACTCCCTGGCATTTCTTGGGTCTCCTTGTTTGCACCTGCTGAACTTTTGAGTGGATTGTTCTCGTAGGAGAATTGTGTGTGATACTGAATGTGAAATGCTGGTGAGGTTACCAACTAGGTTTGTTTGTTTGGAATATTTCAAGTACAGTATTCCGAGATGTGCCTTGCCTCTTTTATGCACCTCTTGTTGGTTGCTTACCTGGTTACTGTATTAGGGATCTGTTGCTTTCGACTGAGCTCTTCTGTGTTCCTGGTAAATAAATATCAGTCTGGCAGTTACTTTAGAGCTACATTAAATTTAATTCCCATTTTAAGTAGAGGTAAGGGGTTAGGAGTTCTTTGGTGGGGTTCTGTTTGTGTCTGTTGCATTCAAGTTGCCTTTTAGGTGCATTGATGGGCAGCTTTGCAACAACCTACGGGATGACGTACAGTCTGATTTGTCGTCGCAATCATTGGTGACCTTGATGAGTTTTCAATTTGAGGATGATCTCCTAGTGATGCATTGCTAGCTTAAAAATGGCTGTGCTTAGGTTTAGTAATGGTTACTTGATGTAGCTCAGTAAATATTCTATCTGCGCCCAGCTCGCTTTCTTGGATTGTCCTGCAGTTGTTTTCTTCAGCCAAAGCTGAAGACATCAGCCAGCCCTCTGATGGCGTCTGGACATCTAGAGGTGGCAAGGAAGCCAGATCTCACTGTGGTGTGATGCGGCTTCTGCAGCTGCTTCTTCCCGTAGGCCCAGGACCACTTGTGTTCCTACATTCTGTCTCTTAATTGTTGTGCTGGCCAGAGGGCCTTCTAGTTGCTGAATTTGTAGTGGGCAAAAAGCACCTAATGGACACACGAACTGTACCCGACAATGGCTGTTTGTTCTGGGCCAGGTGGAGATTCACTTGGAGGAGATACAGAATGAAGGTCTTTTGGTGTCATGGACATTCAAGGGCAGACCAGACTTGAACCTTTCTGTTCTTCCAAGACTTCAACTTTATGAGGTGAGTAGGAAACAGCAGGAGACTGGACTGGAGGAAAGGTGGGAAAGGCAGAAACAGCACTGAGCCAGGAGGAAGTTTGCTATTTGGGGGAGATGTTGACAACTTGCTGTCATGTCCCTTTATGGTGAGGGAGGGCATTCTTTTGCCCTGGAATCAATAGTAGCTCCATTCTGACAAAGCAGCGTGTCTTCAAGAGAACCAAAGCAGTACCAAAGTCTGTTTTGAGACATGGGGTGTTAACAGCTGAGTGGGAGCCTGTGTGGCAGAAATTGCTTTCAGTTTTTGTAGGTTCCTCTGCTACCATCTCACCTAAAATGAACTGGTGTGGTGGTGGTGTGTTGTTAGTGGGTTTTGGGGTGGGGTTGTGGTTTTTTGGTTTTTTTTGCGGGTTTAGGGTCTTTCCCATTTATTTTGCTTGGCTTTTTTTTGAGAGGTTGGCATACGAAATGCATGGATATTTAGAGATTTGACAAGCTGCTTGTGAGTGTGCTTGCACTTCTGTGATGCAGAGAGGCTGGTTGTTTTTTTGTTTGTTTGTTTGTTTATTTGTGGGGGTTTTGCTTGTTTTATTGAGATTCCGTCCTTAGTAGAATTAGGTTGTTCTCCCAAAAGTGTGCCAGTAGTACCATCTCACAAGGTGGTGAGAAGGTAGCAAATTAGGAAAGCTGTATAGTCAAAAATTGCAATGGGCAGACTACAGATGTAGAGATTTAGTTTGTCTCATTTAGACAATTTATATTTGCCTGCAGCTGTTACACGAAAGCTTGAAGTGCTAGGAAGAGAAAGTACAGAGTATCTGGGAGGTTATTACTAGGAGAAAAACCATGTGGAGTCTTAAGAGGCTCGAGACAGTTGAAGCTATATAAGGAGAAAATGCATCTACCTTGTTATGACTCTCCTGCATTTCCCCTTGGTTTGTGAAGAATGAAGAGGGGGCGGATCTGTCTACCATAAAGGATCTGATAGAGGATACCATTGTCAGCACGCAGCCAGCCATGATCGTGAATCTGAAGGCCTGCACGGCTGGAGACAGTGTGGTAAGGCACTCTCCTTGTGTCATTCTTGTGCCTGAAACACTGTTCTCTGAATCGCTTCTGAGGGTTGGGGCTTAGGCAGGTATTCCACGGGTTGAGACTCCTGTCTGAGCCAGAGGCACATCCTGACCTGCACTGCCATAGAAGTTGGGGTACTGTGGGAAGGGGAGTAGGGATGATATGAAAATGCTCTGAAGGGCAGCTCTATATGTACCTTGTGCCATTTGTGTTGAGGTGAAGCTAGACTGCTTGAGATACATCTCTTGTTTTGGCAGTCTCTGTTGCTCTGAACACCAAGGCTCCATCTGGGACAACATAAACAGTCATGGAATGGTCTGTGCTTTATTGTCTTCAGTTGTCCATCTGTCAGACAGCAACCTTACTCTTGTCTAGCTCTTCCTGTCTGCTTTAAACTTACCATCTGAAATAACATGGGGTCCCTGCTAGAGGATGACAGGTTGGGGAATCTGTAGCATCTCAGTGGCTTCGTGGGTATTTTCTGATGTTGGTGTGAATAGCTGCTTAGTACATACAAGAATGAGCATTGCATATCTCACTGCTGTCTGCTGGTGAGTGGACAGTAAAGGCATTGGTCATCTTCTCCTCATTCCTCAGGTACCCAGCAATAAGCTGAGTGAAGAACCCCCAGCAGAAATAGCAGCAGCCCCTCTGGGTTTGCAGCTATTGCTCCGGAATATTCGAGTGCTGAACTTGGGCTGCCAGGGGAAAGGAGGTGAGTATGACAACATTGTTGATCTGCAGGGGCAAGTATGTGGGTAGTAAGCTTGGATGTTTTACGTGGGTTTGAATGGAAAAGACGAGTGTGCCCCTGCCAAGCCTCTGCCTTGTGTTGATGAGTATGTCCATTTACCCTGTCCCTTTGTTGGAGGAGTTGGGGAGATACGCTGCATGGTAGAGCTAGACAGCCCCCCACAGCAGAAGTGGACAAGACCGGTGACAGCTAGTGGGACAGGAGCTGTGGCAAAGATGGAGTGGACCGAGGAACTCTTTCTGTAAGTGTCTGCACAATCTTCGGTGTCATTGCCGTACCACAGTAGCTGGTGTGGATGGTGCAGAGGTGAAGTTTGCGCTGCAGGACAGTGTGAGTTTGTGCTGCCTGCATGTCTGGCAGTTGGCCCCAGCTTGTGCACATATTTCCCGCTCCTCTGGATACCATGTTTTAACTGGATCATCAAAAGTGCCAATTGTGGGCAATGTGGTAGCAGCAGGTGCAGAAGGCCTGGGGCATAAATCTTGGCCTTCCAGACAGGTTGCCCTCATAACTTCCCCTAGCAGCCTATGCAGCCCTGCAGGGTATGTGAACTGGAGTCTTCCTCTTCTGTATAGTTTGCCACCCCTTGTTGCATCCTCCAAAGTAGCACCTGCATACTGGAGCTTTGGAAAACATGACGAGGCGAGTCTTGTCGGAGGGAGGGAAGATCCGAAGTGGAGTGTTTGCTCTATGGCTGTTTTGCAAAGTTTGCCTAATACCAGACCGTTTTTTCTGTTGAAACAGGGAGTTGGGACCTAGAAGTAAAGAGCTGAAGCTACAAGTGCTGGGGAGCAGTGACAGTGGGGGAAGTGAGTATGAGCAGCTGTAAGATGGGCTGTAAGGTGGGGAGACAGCAATGCCAAAGGGACTTCCTCTGCTTTGAAGCCTGTCAGTACCACATGTGACAGCCTCTGCAAAGGACTTTTCAAATCCAACTGTATATGAGCCTCTGGCTGTAATGAAATAATCTGGAGATTATGCTTAGTGAAATGCTCTTACTCTGACCTTTTTGTAATCCTGGGAGTTTCTGAGGCCTGCCTGTCTCCACTCTGGAATGGGGAGAAGGGTAGGGAGATTTGCTTCTGTGTATTAGAAGAATGCTGCAGAAGGCTCTTAACTCTTCATATGTAGCTGATTGCAGACAAAATGCAGCACCTGATTTTGATGGAGGCTGCACAAGGGAGCATCTCTTTAAGGGAGTAAATTTCTGGATGGATAAAGAGAAATGGGGGAGTGCTACCAGCCCCCTCCCTACCTTGAACCCGGAAGCTACCAGGGTTCTGGAGATCTGCTTCACTGGCCCACAGGGCTGCTTCCAAAAAGAGTGTTGCCTGGGAGACATCTGACATGTTGAAGTTCTGTGGTGTATTTTGTTTTCCTGTTTGTTCCTACAGATGTGTTGCTGGCACATACTGCACTTTTGCTTGATTGTTTGGGCAAACAACCATCTGGGAGACAGGTCTGCTCGCTGACCCCGGGAGCTGCGCAGTCACTGATGATTGAAGCTACCATTATGTTGGAGGTGAGCTCATGACTCTAAGCTTTGCACAAGTGGGTGCTCCAGAAGCATTCATGATGAGAGCCTCTGAAAGCTAGATGAGAGCTAGACACAAGTGCAAACTGACCTGGGCTCGCCACAGGGGACCGACAGACCCTTAGGCTGAGGAGGGGTATTGCCTGCCCCTCAGTCCTTGAGTCTTCCTCCATTCAGCCAACATTGTAGTGGGGATAGCTCCCTGGTGCCCAGAGAGTGTCACTCATGTGCCTGCCTTTCTGTCTAGGAGGAGAGCCTCTCTAAGTTGTGCATTTTCCTTTGTAGCTGCTATTCCAGGAGTCTGCTGTGTCTTTGAATGCTCAGCACGCCACATCTCTGCGAACCAGTATTACCCCTACTAAGAAGGTGGAGATGGACCGGACCATCATGCCTGATGGCACTATTGTTACTACTGTTACCACAATTCAGTCCCGGCCCAAGGCTGACTGCAAACTGGGTGAGGCTACCCTGCAACAGGTGTCTTGTGTGAGTGGCTGCTATGGGGCTGCAGAGTTGGCTCTAGTATTCCCTAGGCTGCTCTCATAAGCAGTAGCAGAACAGTTGTTTGGCTGTTCTGTGTTGTGGGTGTTGCAGACTAGCACCTTGTGCAGTGCTTTAGGCTTCTGGGTTGCCGTTCCCTTAGCGTCTTGTGATGGCTGGAGACTTGCGTAGCCTTGGGGAGGGAATCAATGCAGCCCTGGGTTTGGGGGGAGGCAGCAAGGAAAGGACAAGGCTCTTTTACTTTGTTGCTGCAAAGCCTTACAGAGCCAACCTTTGTAGGTGCTCTGTGTGCACTTGAGGCTTTTTGGGTGTTTGTGTGAGGGGTACTAGTGAAGTTGCTTAAGCTTCATCTCTGCTTACTGGTGTCTCTGTGTCTCTACTTCTCTTTCACTGTGAAGATTCTCCATCAAGATCACCTTCCAAGGTGGAAGTGACTGAGAAGAAGACGACTGTGCTTCTGGAGAGAGGCTGCCCTCATGGTCCCATGCTCAGTGGTAGCTGTAAGTGCTTGAAAATCTGGTGCCCTTACTAGAGCAACCCATCTTCTTTAGTCTTTGGTGTGTGAATGTGAATTGCTGAAGTAATTTGCATTTTATGATGAAGTCAGTGTGCCAGTGCCTGAGTGAAGGTGGGGACAGGTGAAAGAAATTCCACTTTGGCTATCCAGTCTTTGGCTCTGGATGTTTCCTTGCTTGACAAGAAGATTCCAGGCTACTTGAACCCAAAGAACTTTGCTCACCCTGTACTTGGGGCTCTCATTGTCTTTGGGACAGCACTGTGGCCATTTTGATAGTCTGTAGCTGAGGCTGTCCAAACTCTCAGGAGTTTCTGGAGTCTTTGTTGTGTGAGAAGACAGTTTAATTACATGCCCGCATAAACCTTCCTTTGGTTTATTTGGGCAAGTACATAAGAAAGTCTGTGCCTTCGTGTATGTGTAATTGCCTATTAAAAGCATGATGGTCAGTGAGTGATCTCTTGCCTGTGCAAGAGGTTGCGCCTTTGAGCATTGGTATCTTTTTATCCTCAGGGGATAGCCATGTGCCAAATGGCTTGGATCCGGTGGCTGAGACGGCGATCAGGCAGCTAACCGAGACAAATAACAAGCCCGCCAAGAAGACCCCTACAAAACGTAGCACGCTCATCATTTCTGGAGTTTCCAAGGTGTCTGGTAGTTTTGGGGGAGAGCGCTGGGGCTCCATTTCCAGTCTGGAAGATTATTTCTAGGGATGCCTGCGTGAAACTGCCCTGACCCGCAGGAGACCAGCGTGAGCAGCTTCTAGCATAGGTGGCTTGCTCAGCAGAACCCTGTTGCCGCTTCCTTGCGGCTTGACTGAGTGTCAGAGGTACCTCACCAGTCTGAGGTGTAGCTGGTGGTGGGAATTCACAAGGGGCAGCTACCGAAGGGGAGGCTTCTACCATAGCCAGATGGAATCCTTGTGGAGAATCCGAAGAGTTCTCCTTGGGCTTGCTGTGGTGGGTTAAGAACTTCCCCCACACACTATTGAAATTTACCAGACTAGCTCAGATGGCTTCAAGTAAGATGAAACTGTATTTACAGCAAAGCAAAATTTACAAGCATATATACAGAATATATTTACAATTATATACAAATTAGAAATAATACAGAAATCCAAACTCCCTGTCAGACAAAGGGAACTGCCCAGAAGGGGTTCCAAGCTACTCCCTCCTTTTCCCTCTACTTTCCTAGACTGGCAAACAAAAACAACCAGTAAAGCTTACATTATTATGTGTTAGTGAGGAGATTAGAATGGAGTGAAGGAGAAGCAAATAGGAGCAGCGTTGCAGAACTGAGTGGGACAAATTGTTTACGTTTTGTCTTTTTATTCCTCTCAGCAAACCGATGAATGATACAGACTTCATCATTATTTTCTTTTTACAACCAATGATCTGATTTCTCTCATTAAAATATTCCAATTAGCCTCAAACCATCACATTTGCCTGTGAGAGTGAGGGAAGTGTTCAGAATGCTTTGCAGTCCATGTTCCAGTATGTTTCTGTGAAAGGGTGATGAGTGAGCATTGATGCCTCTCTAGTGCTGATGATTGGAGCTCCATACGTAGGAAGAAGGGCAATGCAATCGTTTAGCCTCTGTCTTCTTGACTGACCTTTTAACTCTGCTTCAGGTGCCCCTTGCTCAAGATGAAATGGCACTTTCTCTGGGTTATGCTGCATCCCTGGAGGCCATGGCATACATGGATTCTGCGGCAGAGGGCACAGCTGACCAGGTTCGTGATTCTACCAAATCGTCTCAGCTGCTGGAAGAGTCACTTTCAGGACAAAGGGCCAGTCAGGAGCTGGATGAGACGACACAATCTGACATATCTGAGAGACCTTCAGTGGAAGATGTTGAGTCTGAAACTGGCTCCATGGGAGCACTGGAAACCAGGAGCTTGAAAGATCACAAAGGTAAGGATGAGCTATTAAGTGGTAGCTAACATTAGCCTGTGGTACTTGAGGACAAAGCGACATCCAGGTTCCCCACATGAGCATGAGGACAGCAGCCAGCTTTTGGCATGGTGAAAACTGGCTTCTGCTGGAACCTGAAATAGCCCCTCTGTCTCCTTGTGTCCTGCTAGAGCAGTTTCAAACTTCTCTGTTTGCAGGCGTCTGATTCCTGTGGCCTTTTTGGTTTCTGTGCTGTCTTAAATGGGAACCCTGTGTGGCTTGTGTGTTCCTGAGAATCCATTTTCCCCCTCGGTCAGTGGCTCTGGAGATCAGGCATGTGTCTGTAAGTGAGTTCTTCTGAATTTGGCTGCTTCTGTCACAGAAATGGAGGCCACCTAACAATGTGTTGTATGGGCCTTGGTGCTCTCTTGGTTAGCATCAAAGTGGTGCTCTCTTGGTTAGCATCAAAGCAGCTGGCATCAGATGTCCACACAAACTGCTTTTAAACAGTGCAGTGAGCCTGCCCTGACCGAGCTGCTATCTTGGACTTTGTGGGCTTGTGTCAATTCAGTGGGTGGTGCACTTTGCATTTGTCTGCTTCTAGCCGTGGTGGTTCCAGTGAGCTAGTGATTTACATAAACAAGCATAAGCCAGAGTCTTGACTGCCCAGAATATGAGAGCCTGACAAGTTTCAGGGGATTGTACCCTGGTGCAACCAAGTACAAGTGCATCATTGGGTAATGGATGTATGGCCCAGATTCCAGAGAGACATGATGGACATGGAGGAGCAGGAAGGAAATGGAAAGCAAGGCTTTTATCTAGGAAGTACTATTACAGCTTTTTATGGTGTGCAGGTTTCGGATTTATCTTTTTGCACCTTTTTGGGGCTGACAGTGATAGGCACCTCTGCCCTGTCCCATGTGCATGAGTCATCTGGAGCCGTTGCCCTTATTTGTCTCCAGATTTGGGCATTTTGTGAAAATGGGGGCTTGATGACCAGTCAGTCTGAATGCCCTTGAGATGGGCTAGTGCAAGAGGCCTTTCCCCTGTTTTGTGTTCTTCTTGATGTCTTCACGTGCAGATACTCGTGCTTGCTTTCTAGTCGTCTGAATCTCAGCCTTCTATTACAATTCTGCATACTTCCACTGGAGGGTGTTACTGTGTAAAAAGAAGTTTATGCAGAGGGGACTGTGAAAGCCAGTGGCATCCTGCCTTGTATTAGAAATGCCATGGCCAGCAGAAACAGACACATGATCATCTCCCTGTATTCAACACTGATGAGACCATCGCTTGAGTACTGTGTTCAGTTCTGGGCTCCTCACTAAAAGAACATTGAGGTGCTGAAGTGTGTCCAGAGAAGGGCAATGAGGCTCATGAGGGGCCTGGAGCACACAACTTATGATGAGCATCTGAGTGAGCTGAGGTTGTTTAGTCTGAAGAAGAGGAGGCTGAGGGGAGACCTCATCACTCTTTACAACTACCTGAAGTGAGGTCAGAGTGAGGAGGGGACAGCCTCTTCTCCTTGGTGTCAGGCAACAGGACCAGAAGAAATGGCTTCAGGCTGTGCTGGGGGAGATTCTGACTGGATGTTAGGAAATACTTCTTCATAGAGAGGGTTCTCAAACATTGAAACAGGCTGCCCAGGAAAGTACTGAGGTCATGGTCCCTGGAGGTGTTTAAGCAGCATGTGGACCTGGCGCCTAAGGACGTGGTTTAGTGTTGACAGTTCAGTGCTGGGTCAAGGGTTGGACTGGATGAGCTTGGAAGTCTCTTCCAAGTGGATGTATTCTGTGATCCTGTGATGGTGTGCTTAGCAAAGCAGCTTTCAGCATTACAGTCTGTCCTGAATGTAGACCTTGCCTTGCTTTTGGGAGCTGGGCTTTGCTGACACATCATGTGCTTCTGCTGCTCAGAGCAGAAGAGGTCTTTGATGATCATTTGAGAGCAACTGGGTGTGTTTTTGCTCCCAAGACTTGACAGAGTAGGATACTGTTGTGGTTTCCATCTCCTTTCTTTCTGTCTCTGCAGTTAGCTTTCTTCGGAGTGGTACCAAGCTCATCTTCAGGAGAAGGTGCAAACAGAAGGAAGCTGGGCTGAGCCAGTCACACGATGACTTATCCACTGTCACCACCAACTCTGCTGTAAGGAAGAAAACTGGCAGCTTCTCCCACCGTCTCATCAAGCGCTTCTCCTTCAAGTCTAAATCAAAACCCAAAGCTAGTGACAACACAACAGCAGGTGAGAACTGAAGGAGGGAGAAGCCCCTCAGAAAGATTGTACAGAAGTCCTTTTCTAGTCTGTTGTCTTTCTGCTCTGTGGTATCTGTGACCCACAGTTTAGTTCCTTCCAGCCTTGGCTGGGGGAAAACACCCCAGTGCTTTACACCATTTGGGGAATGGATGTGGCAAACCCAAGGCCTAGGCTGCTCGTTGGCCTTGGCTTAACCTTCTCTGACTGTTGTGTCCTACTGTGCTGTCCCAGAAAAATCCAGGTGGCATGCTAATCGCCGCCAGGGGCCCCAGGAGCTGCAGAAGTGACTCTGCCTGTGTAGCTATCTGGCGTCACCAGGTACACCCTGGAAAAGGGGTGGTGGGCTCTGAAGTGGCAACCCTCAGAGTTAAAGATTAAGAAAGTACTCTGTTAGCTATGTTGCTGAAAAATGTGGGACACAGCCTTGCTCAGCTCCTCCAGCAACAGAGAGCAACATGATTGCTGACTGTCTAAACACTCTCATCGCTTCCGCTTGGTGCAGAGGCTGTAACCTGACTGAGGTGCAGTGGGGTGTGATGCTTTTCTGGGCTGTGAGCTGTAAGGAGAATTATCTGTGGTTCTCCACCTTGCTTTGCCATTGGAACGGTCTCTGGTCCAGGTAGTGCTGAGGGATGCCTGCTTTTTGTGCTCTGCTGATGCAGGAAGGGGTCTATATAAGAAGTGGGGAGTTTTAACCACTGGATGAGATTCTGTAGAAGCCTGGGCCCTTGCAAGAACCTTTGTCTGGTGCTGCTACCCGGTGACCCAGCTGTCCCTCCATATCAGTGTTCTTGAACGAGAAGGGCTGCATGTGTGCTCCAGCCCTTGTACACCCCCCTGTCCCTTGGGGGTGGCTGGGGGCCTTGCTGGCAGGGTGCCTGACCACCTTCCAGACCTGCAAAGTACCTGGCCTCTTGTACTTCTGTGATTCTCATGCCGACTGCTAGCACCATGCTGGGGATGGATGGTAATGGTAAGGAATGTGGCAGTGCTAGCTGGAGGGCATTCTAATGTGGAGATGAAGCCGCGTACTGGAGCAAGGCAAGATTTATGCACTTTCACTGATGAAAGGGTTGCCTGTAGTAGAGGAAGCCTTTCTTGATCATATCTGGTATTTCTTTTCTTCTAGCAAACCTGATCTGCCACATTCAGACTGAGCATTTCTGCAGTGGATAATTGTAGAGGGAGAGGCGTGCAGGGCAAAATTGACTCCTGGCACAGGGGAGGAGTCTGCCTTCGCAGGTGAATGGTTTTCTGGTCTCCAGACATGCTACAAATACCCCCAGAAGCCCTGCTTGGATAGCAGAGTGACACTCTTTGGAGGAATGCTTGTGTCCTGCTGGTGTTCCTGGTTTGAACAGAAGCTCCTGTGGCTTGTAGAGTTAAAAAGAGGCGAGGCTAAGGGGAGGGAAGACCTCCCTGAAGAGTGAGCAGTGCTTAGGCCTGGCCGTATTTACTAGCTCTGCTCTCCTGTTACAGTCCCCCTCAAAGCAGAGCCTGTTGCTCCACCTTATGCAGGATGCAGCTGACTGAAAGTGGTTGTTCTCTTGAGGATGCACATAGAACAACACGTCACATTCCTCAGAAGGACAAATCCTGTCTTACTGATCCAGCCATTGCATGCCATTTCCAAAGACTGGAATGTGTTCTGTGTTGTGCTACAAGAGGATTTAGAGGCAGGAATTTCAGGCTGTCTCTTGAAACAAGCATCTGGAGGTAGGGAAGGTCATAGTCACTTGGAGCTGGGACCGAATGTGCTGTTGCTTGCCAGAAAGAGGGACTTTATTTCCTGTTTTACTTGCTAGTTCCACGTGAGATTGGGCATGTGTGAGAAATTGCATTGGTCCAGCTGGCTGACCAAGAACCTCTTCTCCATCTGTTTGCTTTGGTCTGGGATTCTTTTGATCATACCTGAGCTCTTTTGCGTCTTTTATCCTTTGTTTCTTTCCTTGTCCTCATAGTCCTGTGGCTTTGTTTGCTGTTCTGCATGCTGTGGATGTCAGGGCACTCTCCATTTCTCAGAGAAGGTAGTTTTCCTTAATGCCACTGAGCAGCTCCTGCTGAAGTGCTGGTGGAAGTTGATAATCCGTGGCTTGTGTGTAGCAATACAGCTGCTGGGTTGATGTAACCTTCCTTTGCTGAGTCGGTGTGGCATCACACACGGTGCTGTCCTTTGCAGGCACACCCTTGTTCTCAGAATCTCAGGATTTGATTCCAGTTTGCCATTTTCTCTTGCACTGTCCCTGTAGTGATTCGGCTGTTGCTAGCTGGACTTGATGCTCTCTTTTCAGGTTTTGGGTATTCTTTAATACTGTGTCAAGGTTGCTTTGAACGCAAAATGCTGGCTGAGCCCGGACAGCACCACTGTTCTAGTGGGATGGTTGTGAAACTTTGCATTAGAGATGCTGGTTTGAACGGAGGGGAACTTCCAGAACAGCCAACAGCTCTTCAGTTGCAGGTTTATTTCAGGACTTTCCATGAGTCTTGTTTAATAGTCCTATATTATTTTTCTTAAAACACAAGAGGAGCTCTATCTTGATGCAGAGCAGCTGGAGGCTAATGCTCAGGGCTCCTGTCCACCCTTCTGCAGCTTGAATCTGAGGCTTGTGTATGTGAGCAGGGCCACGAGGGTTAGCAAGCATTGTCCTCCTTGCTCTAGACCAGAGGCTGAAAAGGTGAGCAAGGTTCGTGTCCAACAAACACGTACCTAGATTTTAACTGGAGTATTTTGGTCTGGCTCAGACAAAGGCAGTGATAAGAAAGCAAGGAATAAAACTGAAACCTGAGTTCCTTGCTGGTCTTGGACCTCAGGTCAAGAGTAAATACAAGAATCCCAGGGAGTTTCCCCTATAGAGCTGCTGCTTCAGGTAATCTCTCCTGTATTTAATCCCTGTTTGTGCTTCTGGCTTTAGGACAGAAGTAGTGTTTGAAACCTGATTTTTCCTTGTTAACTTCTTCCAGTTACCCACGCCCTCACCTCCATGCCGTTGTGGGGTCTGTGGCATTTCGTAACTCCTGGGACTGCAGAGCAACCCCAGTGTTTGGCATGGGCTGCTATCACACTTGTTAGACTCAAATGATCTGCAGTTGCCAGGTTGCTGTCTCAGGGTAGGTCAGTATTTGCACCTTGCAAAATTGGTCCACAACCAAATGTGTGCAGGAAGAGGAGTGAGCAGCAGAATGGCAGACTTGAACACGTGGAGGCTTCTGAAGGAGTTCAGCCTGCTTGTGAGGGCCTTTGTTTCAAATGCTGCATTTTGCTGCTGTCTACAAAAGTCAAAATGATGACTGGTAAATGAAGCCAAAGTACACATTTTGGATTTTTTTGGGGGGTTATTTTGGCTGAACAGAATTACTAGAACTTACCTACGCTGTGTATTTGTACTTCTCTGAAGAAAATAGTTTTCTGTAGCTTTAAGTATACTTGTAAGTAGATTTCTGTTTGCATACATCCTCTCCCTGTGCTTTGACAAGGCTTGTTAAGAGCCTCTCTGTCAAAAAAGCATTTGGTGTTGGGCCACAACGGGTATTCTCTTGAGATAAGATAGAACAGCCACAGGAAGAGAAGGCAGTAACAGCAAAACCTCAGCGTTTAGGGAGTGCTGTAGTCCCTGGTGAGGGACACCAGGCTGCGGCCCAGCACGTGGGGATGACACTCAAAGGCTGCCATCCTACTGCGGAGGCATTGAATGCTTGTGCTTGCTGGCACCATCGGAGCATGCTTTGCAAATGCCCACACTGGTCATGCTGTGAAGTGACTAAGGATGACAGAACTGCTGGGTTGGTTGGGAGAGCAACCTTACAAGCTTCTCTTGTTTCCACAAAATATTTCTTATGTGGACCTCTGCAGGGGCATGCTTGAGCAAGCAAGTCCAGCTTCTGCCCTGAGAATGTCCTTGTGCTGCTGATGTAGTTGAGGGTGGCTTTTTAAGGAGATTGGCAGAAGTGGGAGAGAGCAGGGGAGACTACTCAAGTAAAGTGCTAGTCAGAAAACAGTTTAATGGAGGGGAGCATGATGAAAACTTCATCAATCCGGTATAAGAGGGCCACAGTCATGCCCTGTTTCTAGCTGGTTGCGTGGCAGAGCATGCTTACAAATGTTCTGCTTTTTTACCTGGTGGTGCCACTTCTTTCCTGCCATGGCTTCTCTCAGTTCGTTGTTTGCTGAACCTACAGAGAGGTAATTTCTAGGTAGATGGCAAGATGCCTGAATGTTGGGTGTCTGGTGTTCATGTGTTTTGGGGTCTTTTTGCATTGTTCTCCTCTCCCTCCCCCTAGGTCATGATGAGTGTCATGACAGAGTAACAATTCCGGTGGTGGTCAAACTTCTGGAAAGGGTCTTTGTGTGCTTGTGATATTGCAGCTCTTTCTACAGGCCTGACTACTCCATACCACCTTGCTCATACAGGTACTGGACCAAATGCCCACATTGAGTTTGAATTTGTGTCCCCTCCTTATGCGTGTTCTTTTGTATTTTGATGCCTTCTCTCTGGGTTGAATAATCCCAGATTGTTTAGAGGGAAAAAAAAAGGAACTGTGTAGCTCTTTAAGAGATGAGAATAAAATTACTTAATTTGGACTAAATGAATGAAGTTCTTGCACCTTCGTAAATGTTGAAGAAGAATTCCATTGCTGTGTAATGGCTGAACCTTTTAACTTATTAAACCACATGGAAATCAAATCGTAACTCTGAGTTTGACTTCATTACCTACTGGAGTGTGTTGGTGAGTTGTGCTTTGGCATTCTAGAAGTTTGGGGAGGCAGACTATTTGTATGACTGTTGTCTCTGAACATCCCTTTTTGACCAATGCAGACACATAGGTTACAGTTCATAAAAACATGTCAAGGGCTATAGCCATCACAGAATGTTAGGGGTTGGAGGGCACCTCGGAAGATCACCCAGTCCACCTCCTCCACCAGAGCAGGATCACCTATACCAGGTCATCATACCAGAGACTTTGCAACCCCTCTGGGCAGTCTGTTCCAGTGTTGTGTCATCCTCACAGTGAAAAAATTATTCCTTGTATTTACATGGAACTTCCTGTGCCTCAGCTTCCACCTGTTGCCCCTTGTCCTGTCATTGAGCATCACCAAGAAGAACTTGATTTCATCCTCTTGGCACTCAGTTTGGTGATGCTTCAAGGAGACAAGGAATTTCTAAAAGGGTGATGTCAGCTCTGGAAGGTACGAGCAATGCCAGAACCTTCATCTGATGCTGGACATGCAGCCATAGCCAGGAAGGGTCAATTACAGCTAGTGAAAAGGAGAGAACTGTGCTCTCTCCTTTTATTAGTGCCTGCTTCCAAATTTTCTTCCCTCTCAGCCTGCCCTGCTTTCCTTTGTTTCTTGTCCTTGTGTTTTGCAGGGTCTGTGATTCCAGCTTCAAGTAGGCTGAAAAGGTGGTGGGTGCACGTTTGTGCTCCAGGAAAGGCTCATTGCTGTTGGGATGTTGGCCTCTGTTGTACCAACCTGCTGGCCTTACCTGGAGTGAGATGTCTCATCTGCCATGTGGCTCCTGTAGGAGCTCTCTGACCTGGGGCAGCAGGAGGCCTGTACAGGGCTGGGAGATGGATGTGAGATGTGTGCAGAGGAGAATCGGGTCAAGGAAAAAAACACTGGCAAGGGAAAACAGAGCTAGAGTTAAAAGGTTAAGGGGTTGGGGTGATTAGGGTTTAGGTTTGGGGTTATGGATTAGGGTTGGGTTTAGTAGGGTTAGGGTTAGGGTCGTTAGGGATTAGGGTTTGGGGTTAGGAGACTGAGGCAAGATCCTTTGCCTCTCTGCACGCCCTGCCAGGAGACTGGAGCCAGGTGGGGGNTATGGAGGTTTCAGCCAAGTGGGGGTTGGTCTCTTTTCCAGGAGACAGGAAAAGGCCTCAGGTTGCCCCAGAGGAGGTCCAGGTTGCACACTAGAAATATTCTCAGCAGGGCAGGTGTTGGGTCCCCATCCCTGATAGGTTCAAAGCCATGGAGATATGTTGCTGGGCCAGGGGTGCTCTGACAGTGCAGAATTCCCACTTGCACTCCTTCTCAAAGGTCCTATCCAGCCCACACAGTTCTGGGACTCCATGGTGAGGAACAGGGACTCCACTTCCCAGAACACCTCCTGGACCCAACCCCCCAAGCTCCCAGCGTTCCACTTTTTCCTGGGAGGATGGTGAAGGACCCTGTCATGTCTGAGTTCCCCCTTCTGCCCCCCGTCCCAACTGCTTCTCTCCTACTTTGGCACCTCGACCTGGCAGACCGTCACCATCTTTGCTGCTGGTGTCCTCAGCCTCACCATCTGGAAAGTGTCATAGCCTCAGTGGGGTACCTGTCACCACCCACCATGAGTAGCCCCTGCAAGCAGTGATGGTGCTTCCTGCACCCCCTCAGCCTCCTTTCTGTCTTTGGTGCTGGGGGAGGCTTTTTAATGAGTAGGACTTTGTTAGGACTTACCCTAATACAGGGCATAGGGGGAGTCTCTGTGACCCCAAAATGCTGAGTGTGGGGGTGGGTAGAAGTATGCAGCCATGGCTGCAGGTTGTGTATTTACTGGGGGCTCACTGCCCCCAAAAATGCCCCCCCTTCCCCCCAGTGTGATTTCCTTCCCTTCCCCTCCAAGGTAGTTCTCAGGGTGGATAGTGGGCCACAGCCTTGCTTTACATTACCCCCTTCTCATTCCTGAGTGTTGTGGTAGGCTTCTCCAGGTGTGCTCCCCTGCTCCCCCTCCTCCTGTGCTGGGGCAGGGGCAGCCACGGGAAAGGGGACAAAAGCCCTGGCTTCACCTAATATGGCCAAGCTTGGCTAACTGACATTCTGATTTGCTATTCTGTGTCCAAAGGCCCATTAGTCTTGGGCTGTATAAACGCAGATGAGCAGGGAGCACAACATGTGCTCTGCTATTATATGGGTGCTTCCCCCTTGTATCCGGGTGCTCTGCTCTCTATCTGTGCTCCTACTACCTTATATCCTGAGCTGTGTGGAACTTCAGCGACCAGAATCAGGCTCTGATGCCTCCATGTGTTTGGCCTGCACAGCCAGCGTGTTATTGTGCCGAGACTGCACACCGCAAGACATCCCACCTGCACCTGAAAGCCTCCTGCCAAGAGAGCCAGGACCAGGTCAGAGATCGTCTGCCTCCTTTCTCCAGCACCCAGGAGCCTAGGGAAACTCCAAAGCCTCTAACGGCTTTCAGCCCGGCAGCAACCCCACCACGTGCTTTGGATATTTTCCCATAATATTTTTGTGAGTAAATACTTAAAGCCTCTTGTAATCATTAATTGCCTTCTGCCATAAGCAGAAAGGAGCTTCCTGCGTCCATCCAGTGGCTAAGCAGGATAATAAACCGCAAGCGGTGTAAGTGACCACACAAACCTTCTCTTCCAATAAGAATGTTTGCTTATGCAGGTTACCTTTAAAGTGTTCCAGTTTTCCCTGTTGCCTGTATGTATGAATTTCCAAACTGTGCGTTTCAAACCTTGTATGTGTTTTCTGGTGAGATTTAATGTTAATAAACAGTTTTCATAGTTATTAACAATCTCTGCCTGGACATCAAAATTAATACAGATTATTAATTTTGAATCATTCATAGCACTGAGGTCCCCACGTTGCAATTGGTGTCCCCAAGGAGCTGTCCCACATCAGGGTGGGGGGTGTCTATAGAGTGACCCTGCCACACACAGACCCCTGCAGGCCAGTTGCAGAGTCCAGTAGACACCTGCAGACCTCTACAGACCGCTGCACACCCCTACCGCCTTACTACAGACTGCTACAGACTCATGTAGAACTCTACAGATGTTTAGAGGCCCCTTCAGTAATTTAGAGGCCCCTACACCCCTCTGCAGACCTCTACCGGCCTTGGCAGATCCCCACAGAACCCATACGGGCACTGGCAGACCCCTATGGGCCCCAGAAGACCCTGGCAGACCCCAATAAACCTGGAAGAACCCTATGTACCCTAGCAGACCCCTGCATATGTCTTTCTCCATCTCCTGAAGAGACAGTGGTAGCCCTGAATTCTCTGCTCTGTTCTTACAGTCTCCTTGCTGTAGTCATTGCCGACACCTGTGGGGAGTGCTGGCAGAGCTTTGGCCAACACTTGGACTGGGTGAAGCACATACAGACCCATGCAGGTGAGAAGCCCTTTGCTTACATCAGCTGGCTGATGAAAGTGCAGCACAGTGATGAAGTGGTTGTTGAAGCAACAAGACCAAGACCATTAAGGCTATTTTTACAACCCACAAAGTGCGCAGGTGGAGGTACGACACTGACAGATGAATTCTGTGCATGCCAGAAGATCCCCTTCTGTTGTTAGGAGGAGATTTATTATATAAATTAAAAGCTCAAGTAACCTTTTCTGAGAACTTCGTGCAGTGTCCCACCCCTCCCAAAGTAGCCTGGAAAGCACTGATTGCCTACTAATAAAATCTTGGAGGAGCTTGAAGGTAACATGGTTCCTGACATGGTGTTGGATGAGGTAATTCCTCAGGTATGAGCTTCGAATGAGCCAGGTAAAGCAAGGAGAGCTGTAGCATTCTGCTTGACCCTAGAGGAAGAAGAGAGTGACTCAGGCTTGAAGATTCTCTTGGGTCACATTATTAAGGAGACTCACACCATAGGTGCAGACACAAAGAGAGGGAGTTGTTACCTGCCTGGCTGAATTTCTGCATGTCCATATATGATGTGTCTAAGAGAAAGGGGGAGAGGGAATAGTCCATATCACTGCACAAGGGGCCAGCAATGCCTCACCTGATCTGTTCCTTCGGTGGGGGCCACACACCTGCTGGATGCTCAAGGCCTTTTTATTCCCTGCCAAGAGGGGTGTTAGCTTCATGGCTTCCTAATGTATCTCCTAATTTGGATGGGAAGTGCTGGAGGCAATGGGAGGTGGAAGCAAAGCATGAACCCTTTCACCAGCTGAGTCTGGGGTTGCTGAGACCCTGCATTTTATAACCCTTTGCACAGTATGAGGAAGTAAACTTCCTCATCTCAATGGGACACAAGGAAACTGTCCCCCTGCTTTCCTCTCTCACTCCTTTTCCCATCCCACTATCCCCTCCTTTTCCCTCTTTCTATCCTCCTCCTTTCCCATCCCACTGTCCTGTCTTCTATCACCTTGTCTCCCTTCTTTCCTGTTCCATTCCTGTCCTACTCTCTTGTCTCCTTTCCCTGTTCAGTTTCAAGTCTCCCAGTCCTTTTTTTGGATTGCAGCACTGGGGATTTTTTTTTAGTGTGAGGTGTTTCAGTAGAGAAAAAATCTCGGGTTTATCTAGATATTGAAGGATCGTATTAATTTGTATGTAAAAAAGACTTTGAGATGACCCCTCCCTGTATCTCCTCTATGATATGCAAATAGAATATAAAAACAAACTTTAAGTAGGGTTTTGAAACATAAATGTAAATTGTGTATATATGAACTTAAACTAGTGGATTTTCCTTTGTGTGTGTTGTGTTTTTGTTTCGAATTTAAATGGATAAAACTGACCAGAGACAAACTCAGCTGCTCCCCAGGCGCGGGGGCAGGAGATGCGCCGTCAGTGCTCAGTGTCTCCGCCTTGTGTTTAATTGCTGGTACTGCAGTGGTGCCGCGGCATGTGCTGCTTTGTCAGTGCTTAGTGATGCCACGGTGTGTTTCGTTGTCGACACTGCAGTTGTGCACCAGCTTGTGCCGCCCAGTCGACCATGCTTCTGCCTCGTCGCTAAATGCCCCATAATACTTGAAATGCTTGAAAATTTTGGGCGGGGGAACGGGGTAGGGAGGAGGGGGGGTAGAGAATAAAAATTATTTAAATTTGTAGCTGTTCGTGTGAGGAGTTAGACAGGAATCTATTATTTTTATAGAGATATTAAAAATTTCTAATAATTTATAGTTAAAAAAAGGCTTTAAGAATAAAAGGCTTGTATCTACTGTGTTCTAAAAACGAATTAGAAGATGGAAAGCTGTGCTGCAATGGGGCCACCGCGTTCTCTGTGAGTTGGCGCATGCACCTCGTTGCTATGGAATCCGAGCGGCTCATTGCTGTGGAACGTTGCTATGCATTCGGCGCGTGCGTCATGGAGTGGGCACCGCCCCCCCCCCTNCGCATGCGCTCCGGTGCCTCGTGCTCTCAGCCTCACTGCTGCCGCCCTGTGGCCATGGGTGGGCATTGCTCGCTGCCGCATGCAAACAGCACTGTTCTGAGCTTTCAAACGGCAGTTTTACCCCAAGCTGTTTAGCGATTCAGGTTGAGTTTACCGAGACCAGACCCAGGAGGTTTTTAATATTTGGTGCTGTTTCCCAGTATTGTCCAGTGCCTCCCAGTGACCACCAATATTACGCAGGCATGCCCGCTGCTGCCAGTAACCCCCAAATTCCTTCCCAGTGTTTTCAGTAACCCCCAGATCTACTTCCCAGTGCTCCCAGTATGGTCGCAGTGTCCTCCCATTTTCTACCAGTATCCCAAACTACTTCCCAGTGCTCCCAGTATGGTTGCAGTGTCCTCCCATTTTCTACCAGTATCCCAAACTCTCATTCTGGTGCTACCAGTAAGATCAAGCTGTGCCAGGGGAAGTTTAGGCTCGAGGTGAGGAGAAAGTTCTTCACCGAGAGAGTCATTCGCTACTGGAATGGGCTGCCCGGGGAGGTGGTGGAGTCACCGTCCCTGGAGGTGTTCAAGGCACGTTTGGACGTGGCACTTGGTGCCATGGTCTAGTCTTGAGGTCTGTGGTCTGTGGTAATGGGTTGGATTTGATGATCTTTGAGGTCTCTTCCAACCTTGCTGATACTGTGATACTGTGATCAAGTGCTGACCAGTCTTCCATTGCTCCCTGTGTCATCTCAGTGCCTTCCAGCGCACCCAGTAACAGACAATGCATCCCAGTCCCTCCCAGGTCTCCCAGTAACACCCACTGTATTCCCAGGCCCTCCCAGTGCTCCAAATAATTCCAAAACCCATAGCCAGGGGTCCCAGTAATAACCAATGGCCCTCCAGCCCGCCCTGGTGCTCCCAGTAACTCTACAATCCCTTCCCAGTACTCCCAGACCTCCCAGTGCCTTTCCAGACCCACCAGTACTCCCATGAACTTCAAAATTTCATCCAAGTCCTCCCACTAACACTATACGTCCACTCCCAGACCCTTTTAGTGTTCCCAGTATGGCTCCAGTGTCCCCCCAGGCCCTCCCAGTAACTCCAAATTCCCTTCCTAGTGCTGAGAATGCTGCCACTGCCCTTCCAAGTCTCCTAGTGATCCCATTAACCTCCAGATCTCCTTTCCTGTGCTGCCACCACTCCCAGTGTCCTCC
>WBNM01002944.1:0-141507 GCA_013399055.1 Ramphastos sulfuratus
CTGGAACCATTCCAGGTCACAGTTGCCTGGGGGCTCTGAGCCACCTGATGTAGTTGCAGATGTCCCTGCTGACTGCGGGGGGCTTGGACTAGATGACCTTTAAAGGTCCCTTCCCACCCAAACCATTCTGTGATTTTGATGGTTCTGTGGATGCTGCCAAATTCCTCCCATGACCTCAACTTCTAAACAGAGCACTACACAAATACCTTTTGCATACTAAAACACACAACCTACCTACACAGTAACACACAAGAAAATAGCTGTGTTAAAGAATGTATAGAGATCAGGTGGCACTTCAACACTTGCTTCATAATCCTACACTTTTATGGTTTTTACTGAAGCTCTCCTTAAACATCTGAAATTTTACCTTCTAGATCCAACATTTAAGTCATGAATATGATTTGCAACAGGTTATATCTGAAAAGTGAAGTCTTCCTCTATGCCTTCATTCTTTCTGAGGCTGTAACAAGGTGAGAATTGGTCTCTTCTCCCTAGTAACAAGTGATAGGACAAGAAGATATGTTCAAGTTGTGCCAGAGGAGGTTTAAGTTGGACATTTGGAAAAAAAAATGTTCTCAAAAAGGTTGTCAACCCCTGGAACAGGCTGCCCAGGGAAGCCACATCCCTGAAGGGCTTTAAAAGCTGTGTAGATGTGGTGCTGAGGGACATGGCTTAGTTGTGAACTTGGGAGTGCTGGGTTAATGGTTGGACTTACAGATATTAAATGTCTTTTCCAGCCAAAACAATTCTATGATTTTATAATATTCTTGATTCTCACAGGATCACAAAGAAGGTAGTTTCTTTTCTGTTAGCGCAGCTTGAATTCCCAGCAGCATGAAAAAGGACAGATATTTCCTCCAGCACCAAGGCAGCTCTCCACCAACCACCTATTATGGAAGAGAAGCATCTGCCTTGCACTCGTAGCTCATATTTGTGATTTGTGAGCTCCAAATCCTGGTTTACCTCCAGAATTATGCTCAACTTGCATAAACAAGAAGTACCACAAGCAGCAGAATTTACTAAGTCTATTTCATGCTTGGATTATTTGATGTTTAATGAGACAGACATTCTAGCTGGGGCTTTTTTAACAGTCATAGTACTGTGTGTGTTCTGTGGTGTTTTAGTGAAGGGTGTCAGGTTGTTGCCAGAAGGATTGAGTTAAAAACCTCTAGGTTGAATAAGCATATAATGAGCTGGTCTGAAACCAGGATAACAACAACGGAAGGCCCCTAAGACTAGTGGACAGAATGACCTCAAAGGTTAAAATATTCAGAAACAAGGCACAGTAATTAAGAGCAGTGTCTAAAGATATTAAAATGCTGTAAACCTTTGTAGCTGATGACTCATTATGGTTTCTTTACATAAACCAGAGACAGACTTGGACAAAGATTAAAATACGAGGCGTCCCCTACATAACCTGTGGTGATTTTAATACTAAAAAAACATACATCTACAAGGAAAAGTTAAATGAAAATCTGGGACCACCTTAGTATAATGAACTAGGTATAGGTAATAATATAATGGATTAGGTAAATGATGGAGCAAGAGTACAAAGATTTATGTGATGTAAAATCATATATAGATTTCTTGTTATTTGTACTGCATAGACTTTATCACTGTCTACAGCTACCTGGAAGGACATTGTGGAGAGGTTGGTGCTGGTCTCTTCTCACATGTAAACAGTGATAGAACAAGAGGGAATAGCCTCAAGCTGCTGGGTAGGTTTAGACTAGATATTAGTAAAAAAAAAATCACAGAAGGAGTGGTGAGGCATTGGAATGGGCTGCCCAGGGAGGTGGTGGAGTCACCAACCCTGAACTTGTTCAGAAGTTGTTTGGATGTGGTGCTTGGAGATATTGTTTAGGTTGAACCTTGTAGGGTAGGGTTATCAGTTGGACTTGGTGATCCTGAGGGTCTTTTCCAACCAGAATGTTTCTGTGTGATGCTGTGATATAAACTGTTGTTTTTTAATGGCGTACTGGATTTGTGATTTATTACCTAGCACTCAGGATTACAATCATAGACTAGTTGGAAGGGACCTCTCAAGATCATCAAGTCCAATTCTCAGCTAATGCAGGGTCACCTAGAGTAAATCACCCAGGAACATGTCCAGGCAGATTTTAAGTGCCTGAAGAGATGAAGATTCCACAGCCTTTCTAGGAAGCCTGTTCCAGTGCTCTGCCAGCCTCAAAGTGAAGAATTTTAACCTTATGTTTACAGACAACCTCCTGTGTTCAACAGGTATCTTGGCTGTGTGGTAAATCCCTTTGCGCACTGTTTAAAGGACCTTTTTTGGGGGACTACAGAGTTACTAGTAGGTCTCATCCAACCGTGGTTGCCCACCCTGGGCCTGCTCCTGAACCTGCCTATGGGTTCTTATCACAGCTCTGGACACCTGTGAATCAGGGTTTAAATACTGTCACCCTTAGTGATAGTAAAAATTCAGAAACCCTTCTGAGACTGGTTTTGGGGTATCAGGAGAAGACATTCTTTATTGCAGTGCACATGGGCATGCACACGAATAATTTCTCAAAGATTGAGTGACCCTTAGGTCAAAGTCAAGCAGTTTATATAAAGAGTAATAGTCAGTAGATTTTTAATAATTAATTACCAAATTCATGTAACTTCCTAGAGCTAACATATTAATTCATGGGATACACGTGTTCTATTCTATAGTCCAAAATCATAGAATGGTGTCCAGTTTATGTGACTTTTAGGTAATTGCTTTCTTTTTATGGTAATAGTTGTGTCCCTGCTGATAAATGGGATTTCTGATCCAGATTTGGGTTTTGCACAGTGTAGCAATGCAGCTAAGTTCCCTGTGGCTGTTAATTCCTTTGCAGTGGCAGCATACAATGCAGTTTTGGTTTGTCCCAAGCGTAAATGTCCACACAACCACCCCATGTGTCTGGCCTGGAATTCTGCCAGGGGACATTAAGGTTGGACATTAGGAAAAAATTCTTTACTGAAAGCATGGTCAGGCTGCCCAAGGAGATGGTGGAGTCAACTGTCACTGGACGTATTCAAGAAACACATGGACATTGCACTTTGAGACATGGTTTAATGGGCATGGTGGTCTTAGGTTGACAGTTGGACTTGATGATCTTAGAGGTCTTTTCCAACCAAAACAATTCTATGATTCTATGATGGTCTCTAGTGGCAAATTATGGCCTTCCTTACAGTGTCCCGTAGTAAACCTTGGCCCTGCAGGTGCTCTTTGCATCCATTCACCGGTTGCCAAAGCATAAACTGGTTCTAACGTGCTCAAGGCCACAATCCTTTTGCTTTGGTTACTTAGATATGGACCTTCTGTCCCAAAAGCAATACCCCTGTTACCTCTTGCCGAGTGTCGCTGAGCTCTGTAATTCTGGCAACTATGTTCCTAAAAAGGTAACTGCAGGAACAAGCACCTGAAAGTTAAGCTACAAACAAGTCTCTATTTAGTGTCAATGCCTCTGTTCAGTATCATTAAGGCACATTAACCGCTAAGAAACACAACCCTGCGGCTAGAAGGCACCATCCGCTGCCACCGCAGCTCAGCCCAAGAAAGCTCCTTCCCGCCGTTTGCACACGGCCCGCCCCGCGCCCGTTGCCATGACTCCGCGGGGGGCGGTGCCACGTCTCCATAGCAGCGGGGCTGGGCACAGCAGGCTGAGAGGCCCCGGAGCGGGGGAATTGCGTGTCGCGGCGGCACGCGCTCCTTCCCTTGCTCCTGCGGCGCCGCGGCACCTCGGGCCGCGCCCGGTAACAAGGACCGGCCCCTTGAACCTTCCCGCTACCCGTAGGCGGGAGACACCACCCGCCCGGCTGGGACAGCCGTGCTGATTGGCCGAGGGGGCGGGGAGGGAGCAGACGGAGTCTACGCCGCACAGGCGCAGTAGGGAAGCGCAGCCCAGTCAGGAGGAGGAGGAGGTGGCAGCGACCGGCAGCAGCGACCGGCAGCTTCCGTTGTTGGCGCGCGCAAGATGGTGAGGGGAGTTTACGCTGCCTGAGGGAGCTCAGGGAGCTCAACCGGGGCAAGGGGAGGGGCCCTCCGCGTTCCGGGGTCTCCCGCTGAGGCGGGAATAGCGGTGTGAGGCCGTTGTCCACGGACAGCCTGGCCGAGGAGGAAGTTGTGAGGGCAGAGCAGGTGCTTTCGGAGGAGTTAGGGCGGGTGGCAGCTCAGAGACAACCGGTCCCCTTCGGTCTGAGAGTGCTGCCTGGGAAGGTGCTGCCAGGAGAAGCTTCTTTGGCCCTGCCCTAGGGGAGTTTCGTGTCGTGCCGTGCTCACCTGCCTCGCCGGCAAAAGGATCTTCCTCGTTTGTTCTTGTGCTGGGTACTGGTAGGCTGTGAGGCGAGTGAAGAATCCGCTGTTTAGAAGGAAAGCTAGCGGGCGGCTAGGTAGCGGGCGGCTAAATCGGTTGCTGAAAACACTGGAAGGATAATGCCAGTAGCTGAGGTTAACCAACAGCAACACTGTCCCTCACTGCGCTGCTTGGCAAGTGTGCCCCTGTGCAGTCCTTCTGTCTCTTGCTTTGGCTATCCTTAGTTTTTATGGAACTAAGCACTGGTGAGCCTGTTTAGCCCCAGCAAACAATCTGAATCTGATGTCACCATGTGCTTTTCAGGCACAGCCTTCTGCTTCTTTTAAGGACTTGTGTTTGTGTGGCAGTACAGGCACGAACAAGAGCATTGCTCACCCTGCAGTGCCTACCGAAGGACATTAGGAAAGTGCAGAGTCCAGAGAGCTGGGAGAAATACTTCCTTCAGAAAACAGCATTTCATACAGGCTGTATCTTCAGCTTTGAAATACAGCCCTGAATCCTGGTAGGGACCTCCTGAAATAGTGAGAGTGGGTGTTAATGACATTTGTGGATCAGAGGGAGCCAAGAACAATCTTCAGGGGAAGCAAGCAAAATAATGAAGGCTGCACACACAGTGCCTGACCTGTTCTGTCACAGCAGAGCATGATTTCCTCTCCAGCTGTTCAAAGGAAGCAGAGGCACAAGACTTTGTGCCAGAATTTGGTTGAGGTGGAAGTCTTTTTAGGAGTAGTACAAACAGTGTGTCTGAAAGGTGATTTTGAAAGTGGGGAAGGAGAGCTCTCTGCTTTGTGAGGAAAATCTTGTGAACAAGCCGTTATTGAGCATGAGGAGACAGAACTCAGAGTTAAAATACAAAAATAGTAACTTTTTAAGTAGAGATTTGTGTCAGTGAAGCAGCTCCATAATAGATGTTATGATAAGTAAACTTTCAGCTATTTGAGCAATTTTTTAAAAGAAGTCTTGAAGTACTGTTGTTTTGACACAATGCCTCAGGAATTTATAGATACAATAGTAGGGGAAAGCTGGAGATGTTAAAAACTTGTGTTGGTTTAGTTGCATGGAGCTCTTCACTGTAGTGATAGAAGTGGTGTGGGTAAAATGTTGCTCAGGAAATGGCAGTGGTTGGGTTGGTACGGCTTAAAAATTGCTTGTGTCATGGAAGATAACCTGCCTGGTTGCTTGTGAAATAAGAATTTCCTTCCCCATCTTCAGTGTAATGACTAATAAGTTATCTGGACGGTTCTGAAAACTTGGACTTAATGGCATAAAAGCACATGGAGGAAAATTGTGCGTGATTTTGGATTAAAACGGCTTAAATGCTTTCTCTGTGTGTAAATCTCAAAGTTCAGTTAATAATTTTGTGAGTAAACCTTTTAAGTACTGTCTTTGTTCTTCTGAAATACTGATAGTAGCTCCTATTATCTTTAATGCTTAAATTATTTTCACTACTTTCCTGCTACTTTTAGGGGTGTATTTCAGGACTCGTCTTGGCAAATGAACTTAAAATCTGTTTATTTTGACGAGCTGTGAGATTAATCCCACTTCAGGAAAAGATTCAAACTGTGTGGCTTTGAGGAGGGATATGAAACCAGCTAAGTGTTACTGTGTGCTTGTGCTTTCATCTCTGGTGGTTCTGGTTTATGCTTGTTTTGAAATACTGGACAAGTCAAGTGCAGTTCCACTTCAGTGGGTCTTACGCTTACATATGCATGATGTGAGGTTTGGGTTTTTTTGCTGGTTTACCAGAAAGATTTATCTTTCCCTCCCCTCTGCCATTTCCTTTTTGTAGAGTGAATCTCTGGTGGTTTGTGATGTTGCCGAAGACTTGGTGGAGAAACTGAGAAAATTCCGGTTTCGCAAAGAAACCAACAATGCTGCCATTATAAGTAAGTTAAAAATGTCTGACAAAAATGGCAAAGCCTTGCAGAAAATCCTTTCTCTTTTTTTATTTTTCCTTCCCACATAATGTTGCTGCTGTAACAGGTAAATGTGAGCCAAGAGGCTTTTTCCTTTTTGAACTTCAGTAATTCAAATTCTGCCTGTAACTTCAACAGTGGAGCAACTGTTCTTATGATACAAGATTGCATCAGCTTTTAGTGTTAATGCTCAGCTGCAGCTCAGTCTACTACTGTTTGTAAAATGCGAGTAAAAAAAGTCAAGGTGCAGCCATTTTTTGGTAAATTTTATAGCATTTAGGTAGAGGAGTTTGACATTTCTGTCTGAATCAGGAGAAGAGTATCTCGAAATGAACAACATTTAGATTGTGCACTTCTGACTTCTGTGGTTTGTGAAGTCATGAAGAAAGCAGAATGGAAGCACAAGGAGTGTGCTTGTGGGGGAAATGTTAAAAAGCTTCCTGTATCCATTGTATAAATCAATTTTAAAAAAACATTGATTTATGTTTTATTTTGACTTGTAGTGAAAATCGACAAGGATAAGCAGTTGGTGGTGCTGGATGAGGAGCATGAGGTTTGTTAAATGAATTGTAAATAAGAGTATCTTCAGCCTGCAATGTATTGTTGTCTCTAAGGTACTGCCTTAGTTTCAAGTTGTTATCAAACTCTTAATCTAATTTGGATCATGAGCTTATTTAAATGCATGGTCACTGCATGTAAAGCACAGCACTATTAATAGTGGAATTATGCAGAAGCAATTGAGCTGACTAATTGCACACAAAAGTTTTTTAAAAAACTGTTACAACTGTGTAAAAAGCATCTTTGGCACCTGCTGGCTTTTTAAGGAGGTTTCAACGTAGATCTGCGTATTTGACTTGGATCTGATCTGCCATCAATTAGAAACTGGGATTTCTAATCTGTAGTCTCTAAATTTGATAGGTGGCATAATAAGGTCAGCACAGCATGTAGCATTTCTTAATGGTACACAGGGCAAAATTAAATCCTTCCCAGGGATTTGAGCATTAACCTCAGCCCTTATTCCCTAGAATGTAGAAGTTAATGGAATATTGGAATGGGGGCTCTTTTTTTTGCTAGCTCAAGGAGGACAACTGATGTTTTTTTTAATTATCTTTTTTTTCCAAAGCATCATTTATGTAGCCGTATTTAACAGATGTTCTTTGGTGTGTGCTTGCTTCTGTGTAACACTGGAGTTAGGAAAGCACAATAGCTGCCAGCATATCCAACTAGAGCCAAATAGGTTTTCTAAACTTGTTAGAATGCCTAAAATAGGGATGATTATTCACACTACCATTAGTTCTGTGTTGAGCCACAGGAATCTGTTAGCACACAAGTTTTCCTGAACTGCTGTAGTGATTTGAGTGAGTGTTACTGATTCAAGTGCAGATGTCCATCTAGCTTAGAGCTGCTTCACTGCCTTCTTACCCTGCTTTAGCCTTCATAATATCACCTGTGAGTGCAAGAGCATTTATTCAACTATTGCTTGTGTTTAATGTCACCAGGGTATTTCTCCTGATGAGCTAAAAGACGAGCTGCCCGAGAGACAACCTCGATATCCTTCTTATGCTGCTGTCATTTGGTGTTACTCACTCCTGGAAGCTGTTCAAAATGTTCAGAGCTGGACTTCACCTTTTTAGGCCAATGCTTGCCTGTAGAGCAACTTCACTGGTGCTTCACTTGTGAGATAATCCAGGGATCAGGTGTTGTGATGCAAGACCATTTCTCTCGTGTTGAAACTGACACATTCAAACCTTTCCCAGGGTTTTATTTCCTTTTACACTGTATTATGTTTGGGGAAGTAAAGCGAAGCCACGCTGCTGTTAAAATGAGTAATATGCACTAGTTTTATATGTGGTTTCTTCTAAGTACAGAGAAGTGCCTGTGTAACTCAAGATCTGGTTTGGTACTTTCTCAGCAAGTGGTCTTTGCTGTTTTGCTGTGGCTAGTGATTTTTAGGAGTGTTGAAGGCATGTGATCTATGGAAGAATCCTTGCATTTAAAAAAGCAAACAACAAAACAAAAAACACACACACAAATAAATTAATCTTTAACTAGATTAAATAAGAGGAGTGCTTAAATTGGAAGTGAAGAAAGTACTTGCCTCTATTATCTTCAGGACCTGGCTGGCACCATTCCATGTGCCATTCTAAATCTTTCCTTTCATGACCATAGTGCAGTGGGAGCCTCTAAAGCTGGAGTCCTAGGAAAAACTTTAGTTTAAGTGCAGCAAAACACCTGGAACAATGAGGTTTTCAGTCTGAAATGAGAGAATTTGTCTTTTGTGAAGCCAGAAGCACATTGGTGGGTGTGTAAAATCTTGTTACCAAGCTGGGAGAGGAATATTTGTGATTAAAGGATGATTTTCAGCTCTGATATAAAACAGTCATACAGAGCCAACCCTCACATGTAGGTGTGGTAGATGTTAGTAAAGACAGGTGGGGGTCAGTTCTGAAAGTCATACATAGAAGTGAAATCAGGAGAGAACAGTGAGACTATTTACCAAATTAAAAACATCTCTAGAATGCAAAACTTGTCTTGCCTGCATCATATTCTGTTAATAGAAGGATTATATCCTAGTAAGAGATTTCATTTTTTATTTTCTTTAACTTCAGAAAAAACATTTATTGTGTATAGTTACAAGTATCAGCATGATGATGGAAGAGTTTCTTATCCATTGTGCTTTATCTTCTCCAGTCCAGTTGGTGAGTGAACACTGTGAATGGTAGCTGCTATGTACTGTAAATACGGGAATATTCTTTGCTATGGAAGATACAGTCACAGCTTAATGCTCTGGTAGTGATTCAGATGCTTAAGGCTGGATTTGCTTATGCCACTGCTGCAAGCACAGAATCACAGACTGGTGGGGTTGGAAGGGACCTGGAGATCATATAGTCTAACCCTCCTGCTAACGCAGGGTCACCCAGAGCAGGTGGTTTGGAGGGTTTTGAATCTCTCCAGAGAGACTCCACAACTTCCCTGGGCAGTCTGGTCCAGTGCTGTGCTATCCTCACAGCACAGAATTTCATTCCTCATGTTTAGGTGGAACCTCCTGGTTCCAGTTTGTGCTTGTTGCCCCTTGTGCTGTGACTGGGCACCACTGAAAAGAGTCTGGCCCCATCTTCTTGTCCCCTGCCCTTTAGATAAGCTTGGAGGAGACCTCAGTCTTCTTTTCTCTAGGCTAAACAGCCCCGAGTCTGTCAACTTTTCCTCACAGAGATTCTCCAGGCCCCTCAACATCTTTGTAAACTCCACTGGACTCCCTCCAGTAGTTCTTTGTCTCTCTTGAACTGGGGAGCCCAGAACTGGACCCATTACTCACTAGAGCAAACTGGAGGGTAAGAATCTCCCTCTGTCTGCTCGCCACATACTGCTTAATGCATACCAGGAGACTGTTGCATGCAAGCCACTATTAAACCTATGGGGTTATCCACAGACCTTGTTTGGCAGAGAGAAGCCTGTAGTGTGTTAGCCCAATTCTGTCAACTCAGGACTAGTGTCAACTCTTCCCTCTGCCCAGATCCCCTTAGTTGCTGGAGATTTTCACTGCCTTTGGGCTTACATTTAGGGTACTTAGAAACAAAGAATCTTATCGTTGATCCTGAATGCTGAATAGAAGTGTTTGCTTCCTGCAGAGCTGGCTTAAAGGTGTCTCTAAAGCGCTGTCTCAGTGGTGTGCATAGCAGCACCTTCCTGTAAAGGAAAGGAATTCTGTGTCTGTTCGTGTAGACTTAATCTAACATGTTTCCTGTCACCCTTTCCTCAAATCATGGGGAATCCTCAAAATATGACCAGAGAAGGCTCAGGAAGTAAGTGAGGGGAGGACTGGAAGATGCCACCTCTGATTCATTGTGCTATTCAGATGTTAGTAGGTAGAAAGAAATTCCTCTCCTGAGAAGGACATCAAAAGCCATGTCTATCCATGAAAGAAACTCTGTGAAAAACTTAGGATGGGATTCAGGAGGTAGATTTTCCAAAACTGCAATGGACAGCAACAGAGGATGCCTCCAAGCAGTGCTGTGATGGTCTAAAGGTCTGTCACGTCTGAGTGAAAAGGAATAAAGAGAGCTCCATATCTCAGATGTGGGCAGGTGAAAGCGCTGGGTGAAGAAACTATGTTTGAGGACAAAGGCTAATGTTAGATCATCCCAAGTTTCTACAGAGCAGCTTCCTCTGCTCGTGTCACAGCAACCCTCAGTGTAAACATACTCGTGCAGGGAGCTGTTTAAGTTTAAGAGAAGCCAAGTAACCTGTAGTTTGATGCAGACTTACAGAGCTGAATTGCTCCTGTGGCTTCCATCTGTGCTCTGACTTGTACTAGGTTAGCTTGCTGGTATTACCGGATTATTCTTGTTATCCTCTAGAAGAAGATAAACTTTATTGTTTTATCCTTTGTTACTCAGAGCGAAGGTAGGTGAAAGAGTTCAGCAATGGGTGAGCATATTCTTGTGTCATTACCTAAGAATCTGTGTGTGAATGTTCTGGATGTTAGGTCTCTTCTGAAAGATTGATATTTTGTGAGTTAGAACAGTAGTGAAAAACTTCCTGGAAGACCTTGAAATAGCAAAGCAGGCAGCTTTGTACATGGCAGGAGAAGAGGCCATGTTCTTTATGGGTGACAAGATTTAAAAATACACTCATGTCTAGAAACTTCTGAACAAGCAATTTCTAAAGAAAACTTTTTCTTTGAGGTTTTCTAAGAAATCCTGCAAACATAGGTTAGTGGTTAGACTGATACTGGAGTTGGAGACAACCTTTAGTGTTAGGACCTTAAACACTGGTTAACTGTGACTGAAGTGTGTTTAGAGAGGGGGGAGTTATTCTGAGCTACCAATTTGCTTGATGTATTTGGGGAGAGGTTAGGAGAAAGAACAAAGAAAGAACAACAAATTCAAGCTGACTTGGTTTGTTCTCAGTTTGATTCCAGCTCAAAGGCATTGCTATACAGATCTGTTTAAGTGTAACTAGTAAGAACATGTGAATCTTCCAGAAATAGCAAGAGGGTGAAGAATTGCCTGTGGTGTCATCAGCATGCTGCTGTAGTGGCTGTTGAGTCAGGTTTGACTCCTGCAGTGTTTGATGTTAACTCTAAGCAGTGATATAGACGCATGTCAAGGCCACCGATTCAGCCTGCACAACAGTTGCTTTTGGAAAGGGTTTTCCAGTAGTAGATAGAAAAGTAAGAGCAAGGGTGATAATCTGTATAAAGAAACAGGTTGTTTTTCTGAATGGAGACTTCAGCTTTCCCTTTGGATTCTATAAAAAGGTAATCTTTATTTTTCAAGTGTTGCAGTCAAAATGACTAAACAAACCCTCTTTTTTTCCCACACAACTACAGGATGTAAACCAGAACAGCAGATGATGTATGCTGG
The DNA here is from genome assembly GCA_013399055.1 of Ramphastos sulfuratus. Taxonomy (NCBI): domain Eukaryota; kingdom Metazoa; phylum Chordata; class Aves; order Piciformes; family Ramphastidae; genus Ramphastos; species Ramphastos sulfuratus. Next base: position 11,587 of record WBNM01002944.1, read on the forward strand.
AAGCAAGAATAAGCTTGTACAGACAGCTGAACTCACTAAGGTATTACTGACTAGTTAAAATAAATTTCCCCCTTAAATGCAGGCTGCAGAAGCTGTTTTGTCTCTTGCTTGATTCTATTGCAAGAGGAGCATTGAGACTGAATTCCAGCGAACTGGTTCTGGTTTAGGAGGACTGAAGAAATTTCTGCTTTCACTAGGCCTAGCTATAGATACATATTTTTTTTAAAAGCCACTTAAGTGTAATTTTGGAGGTCCTTGAGATCTTTGCTTAGCTGGCACCTAGATTTCTTAAAGCTTTAGTTTCAACCGTGGAAGCTAAATAGAGTCAGTGGTCACTTCAGGTTTTTCGTGCAATGTGAAATGACTCCACCATTCCCCACCAGCACTGTTCCATTTTCATCTTCCTTATCTTGAGTTTAACATCCCAGTAAAAATGTATGGTGGACTGATAAGAGGGAAGCAGGAGTTAAGATCAATACAGACCCAGGAAATCTGCTTTTAGGTATGTTGAAACTGTCTTGGAGGCCTGAGAGTGTCTGAAGTAGAAAATAAGAATTCTATGAGGAAGAAGGCAGTTTTTAGTCAGTTAGAAGGAAGAGTTGATGAAAAGAAGATGAAAGCCTGGGCATAACTTGCATGGGAATTACTATCACCTGTCAAGTGGAAGTAATTCAACCTGAAAGGCTTTTGAATGAAAGCCTGGGAATGGGTATAGAGGTCCATGATCATCTTCCTTCTGAAGCTGGAGAAGACAGCCTGTCTCCAGTTTGAGTTGCTTACTTGTTCTTCAGCTGTGCTTTATTCTTGCCACTCACTGAGCCATGTTTCATTTTAGCTTGTGCTGTGACCTTTCTGGTGTGATTTCTGCATGTGACTCAACTGAGTCCTCTTTATTTTCAGTGTCTTGAATGTTAGCTTGGCTTCTGTTACGCTGATTTGTTCTTTTAACCCAATATTGAGGTTTTTCTCCTCTCTTTTACTTAAAATACATCAGTACTGATAGTAGTGGATCACTGTTTAAATACAAGAAGCAGTGACCAGAGCCTGCTCCAGCAGAGGTGGGATGAGGAAGATAATAAAACTTGAATTATTCCTGAAGAGTACAATGGTGAAGTGGCTGAGGCCAGGAACAAATAGGAAGTTCAGTGGAAACAGCAGGTCCACCAAGAAGCTTGTTTTGAGTCTTATAAAATCTCATCTGTTGTATTGGCCTGAGCATGCTTTTGCCAGCTATGTCCCCCATACCATTAGAGGGGAGAATACAGATACAGTGCTGATGTGGTTGTATTTTCAAGAGCACTTTTGGAGGCCTAGAGATTTGTAGAATTGACTTCCTTAGCTCTTCTGAAAAGAAGTGGTGGTATCTCAAAGGTTAGCAGTATGGAATTGACTTCTTCCCTCTTCAAGAGCATTAAGAAAAAACCCAAACTAAAAAGTTAGTTGCCCAAATGGAATGTCAAGAGTATACTGGTGCCTTTGGACTTGTTTTGCTCTTCCAAATCCATGTTAAAAGTTTCTTGAAGACTTCCACAAAGCTTTGGGTCAGTGGGTTTTGGTGTTTTATTTTTTATTTCATGTTTTCTATTTTGAGGTATTCCAGGCTTGTTTCTCATAGGGAAAACAGTGTGCTTCTGGATACTATGGATTTATTTCAGTTCCCAGAAGAAATAACTGTCTTGGACTGAGCAAAATTCTTAAGCTTTGGGCTTAATATGACACAGAAGTTAATTTATATCCAAACAGTCTTCCTGTTGAGATAATACATGTGAGATGGTGCCACTTCAGAGTATCTTTTAAATGTGGCACCTGTACTCCTAGGAGTTAAAGGATAAGACGGTAGTCTAGAAATAGGAATGATGGGATTCTTGTCCAGGTTACTAATACTCCTTGCCACTTGTGTATTCGCACTGCTGTTACTTTGGAGTATTAAACCTTTCAACAACACACCCACTTTAGGCTTGCTGCTGGGTTTTTTTCTGGCTCAACTTGTGTGGAAAGGTATTGGTTGCACTGTATGGTTGACCCTGTCAAGTGCCATCATTTCAAGAATGTGTGCCATTTTGTTTAGGTATTTGAAATAAGGAATACAGAAGACCTAACCGAAGAATGGCTGCGGGAGAAACTGGGCTTCTTCCATTAAGAACACCTCTGTAATAAGTATTTATGTACCATCCTGATCATACTGGAACCAGACATGAATACTTAGATCTACAAAAGGCACTGTATTTACTTCTGTCTCCTGCAGTCTCTCTCTTGTGCAGAGTTTGTGCAAAGAATAGCAGGTGTGTCTCCTTGAAGTAACAAATCTTTGCAGGTGTTTCCTTATTTGTACCTGTTAAAAGGGAATACTCCTCTGCAGGGACTCCTTTTGCACTCTTGTGACTAATACTTCTATAACTAAAACAGTCCTGGATTTGTAACTATCTGCAAAGGTAATTTGGAAGCTGATGCTAACTTTTTCTGAGCTACAAATGCATCTGTACGACACCTACTAGCTATTTATATGCAGAAATCGTGTACTGTCACTTACTTTTTAGACTTCTTGACTTAATGTCTTCTCCATTTTTTGGAAACTACTCTCTGGAAGCATTTAGTATTACAGAAACAAAATCCATTTATCTTCCCATTGAGTCCATGTGAACTTTTCTCAAATTCTTGGAAGTAATTTTTTGTCATTCTGATAGTTCCTCAGTTGATGGAGTCAATTTTACTACATTTCAGGGCAAAGACTTTACTGTCCAGTTCTCATGCTACAGGAACTAGGTGATAACTAAGGGCTGAGTTACAACTCTGGTGACTCTCATACCAGAAATCCTGCATATATAACTTACTAAACTCTTCAGAAGTTTACCTCTTTCTCATTTCCTGTTACATGAACACCTGTTAATACTCTGTGCCTTTAATTTGTTAGCTTTAAAGTGACTTGAGAATTTTACACTGCCACTTACTACAAATTTGGTACAAACTTTGTTAAAGGATCCAAGTAACATTTTTTTCCTAGTGCCTGGTGTTGCAGTTGACATCTGTTTTAAAAAAAAAGCTAACCTCATTTCCTTTGAAATTCCAGTCATCTGCTCCGTTTGTAGGAGTTGGGAGGTTAAAGCTTTTCATGATGATGAATGATTTATATCTCTTTTGTTATAAAAGTTGGCCACACGTAGCTTTTGAGTACTTTAATCACAGTCTCTTTAACTTTCTTAACTGCTTGTTGGTCAGAATTACATTCCAGATAAAAGCTTTTGCATAAGTGATGATTTGAATTATTTTTTTTGTTTACTTACGGTTCATCTCTTTGAAACAGCAAATATTCTAATGTGAAAATAGTATTTAACTTTTATAAATGACCAGTCTTTTTACAGGTCTGTTTTATATTAAATAGAGTAGTTGTCTGATATGAGATGTGCTCAGCCCATGCAGTGGCAAAAGGAGGACTTGTGACAGTATCTCACTGTCTTGCTCATGAGTGTTTGTTGTGCTCTTGAGTAAGTATCTGCGGAAGAGCAGCTTCCTGTTGATAACGTACCTTAAAATACAGCTGCCCTAACAAATCTGTCAGGTGAGGAGGAATGCAGTGTTAAATTTGGAGGCCAGTATTTCATGCTGTGAAACCTTTTGCTGAAAGGAGGTTTATTTTTCATGTGTAAGCATATGTTGTGTTAGTGTTAAAACACTAATTCCTCTATGACCACAAGGAATTAATTTTGTAAAGGTCCTCAGTATTGGTAAATCTCTTCTGGGTTTGTTACTGCTCATTTATTCGTGTACAAATCTGACTTGAGCAGAGCTTTTCAAAATACGTGATAGAATGATCCAATTAAATTGATCTCTCAGTGCAGGAAAGAAATGCTTGTAATTAAAATTAATGTCTGTGTTAACACAGTGAGCTGGAAAAACAATCTCATGCCCCTGGCCAAAAAAATGTTGGTTATGAAACGGTTGCTTGATCATTCTGTATTACAGATCAATAAAAACAATGTCTTTTATGACAAACATTGTATAAATGTTTGGCTTGAAGAATGATGTTGTTACAAGCTTCAGTCTTAAAACAGCAGAGGTCTTGTTCTGTTGGCACTCTGCTGATGGTAAGGCAGTCAAAGTGCAGTGTGAGTGAGAGGGAAGCTGCTGCTTGTAATATTCAGCTTGATCTGCAGTGGGGAAAACTGGATTAATAATCTTTGTCATTGTACTTTGTACACTGGTGGGCTGCCAGCATCCAACTGCTGCTTGCACAGGTTTTGATAAAAATCACTGTGAAGGGGGCTTGTCTCTTGGGAGGAGCTGCTGCAATCAAAGGATTTTAATTTGATTCTTCATCTCTGGATCGCTCCACCTTCTGCTAAGAAAATACTGCTACTTATGGCTGTATCTTCAGTCTGGAAGAAAGTTCTTTTCACTTCAGATGTTCCTGTTGCTTCCACTTAAGGACTTTCTGCCTTGGGTGCTGCCTGTCAAGTCTTGTAGAATAGCAAACAAACCCTGATCAGAGTGTTAGAGACCACTTTCTTGTAAGAGGCAATGTTGATGCTGTTCAGCTCACCAGTATTATTCTTCAGACAGCCTCACCCCATAGCTGAACCTTCTTCCACTGCTGGAGCTGTGGAAGTGAGGAAGCAGCTGTGGGTACTCAGAGAATGAGCGTGTAGAGGATGTTTGCTGTTTGAGGCTTGTTTGTGGTTTCCTTGTCTTAATGCAATGTTTTGATACAACTGTCTGTTGCTTGCAGTCCTAGGCTCTTGAGATGCAGGCAGTGCTAATACTTGATTAAAACAAAGCCATGAATTATGTCCAGATCTTTCCTGCTCAGATAAGACTTGTTTTCATAACATAGTTTTCCCATTTTTTAGAACTGCATTTTCTGTACTGCTTCCCCCTTAAGATCAGAGGGAGGCAGATATGTCCATGTTCAGAAGGCCAGTATGTTCTGACTGTGCTTTCCTAGCGAGTTGCCCATCTGTCATCATGCATTTGTCTGGAATTTTCAGATCTCTAAAGAGGGTTCAACCTCAAGGACAACATAAATTAACTAATGGTGCCTACGGGAGCCTTTGTAGCTAAGGTCTGAGAGTCAGCGTTCTCCATTGTGAGCTCCTATTTTTCAGGAGTTAGTAAGGTGGCCATAAAATCCTCAGCCTGGAGTTAAAGGTCTCTCAAAGGGAGGCTTCTGCCACAATCAATCTGGTTCGCTTTAAATATTGACTAGGTGGCTGGGGTACAACTCTTGTAATCCTGTTAGTTGCTGGTAAGATGAATTAAAGCATGAGTTTGCATGTCAGCCCAGAAAATGGACTTGTATTGTTTTGAATATTTTTAACAAAAATTAAATGCTGGTATTTGATGGTTTATGTGTGTTTCTGGTATCATGAATGCTGTTCTGATGTATCAAAGGAGGCAATAATGCAGGTGTTGACACCTTTTCACTTCTCCAAAGGAGCACCTTGTGCATTTTTGTACCAAGATTCCATTTTTGTAACTTCTAACTGTAAAATAGCTAGTACAGAAACCATGCTAGACTGGTGACAGGGGTCTGGACCAAACACCCAAAAGAAAGGGGCTTCAATACCCTGCTTCATTGCGCTCCAAAACAAAATGTCCTGCCATGTATTTTTTGGAATACATCCATCTTGCATACTGTGAGGTGGAGGTGTGATGGGACATGAGATGGGGCATGGTGAAACTTGTTTTTGTGATTGATCCAGACTCAATGTGACTCGTACACTGTGAGCTGTCGGGGGTTGGCACCAGTGCTGCAGGTGATGTGAGAGGTTCCTAGACAGTTTCCAGAATTTGGCAATTCCATGAAAACATGGGAAACCGGTACAACTTCCATATACTGTTCAGTCTCTGCTAGTTCATGTTGCATGTTTAAACCAAATCTTTTTTGCTAAGCATGGTGCTTGTATTGGTTTAAATAAAATGTTTAATTAAGAGGTTCTGTTGCCTTGTGTTAATTGCAGAGTCCCACGTCTAGCATGGGAAACTATGAATACTAAGTATGACCTTTATCCTCAGCTTCCTGGAGTTTGCTTTGGAGTTGTAGCATCGTCATCAATCTTGAATGTGCTCCACTTGCTGTGCTACCTTAAGTAACTCCTCTTACCCTGTGTTGTGAAGGGTGGCAGCAGGGGAGAGGAAAGGACAGCTGCTCCTGGAGTACTGTGGGACAACTGCTGTCCTCCTCTGCTGCTTTGCACTTTTGTGTCACACAACTCAGTGTGAGCTGCCAGACAGCGTGGGCGCTCGATTTCATTCTGAAGTGCCACTCGCACTTTCATCTTGCACCTCTCCCACAGTGTCAAGGTTCCTGGTGTAACTCACAGCTGTGAAATGCAATACAGAGCCCAGGTGCTAACTGAATGGTGTTGGAGTAGTTAGCAAGGAGAATCCAGAGCTTGAAGGAGTCAGAGGAACTTGGTTGTACCTCTTCCTTTTTGCAGTCCTTGGATCATCTCTTTCCTGCTCAAGAGGTAAATAGATTAATTTGACTCAAGCACTCTTCCCTTGTTGCTGTTTCTTCTGTTCTCACAACGAAGGGGAAGGTCACCCCTGGAGTCCTGTGGCATTCTCTCTTGTTCACAGTACGCTTAACTGGAAAATAAGGTGGTGATTTACTGATACTGCTAGATCTTTGAGGCAGTAAAAACAAAAGCTGGCTGCAGAGAATTGCAAGGCAATGGAGGGTTATGAAGTGACGGGCAGCTGCTTTCATTCAGCAAAGGTCATTGACTTGTAATTGTTATATAGAAAGGGCAGTCTAGTGGTCAATAAAGTCAAAACTAGAGAAGGGAATGGAAAAGCTCTGTGTAGCAGGAGTAACCTACAAAGCACCTGCATTCCACATACCGCTGGTGCTGTCTAGTCCAGGTGTGGGGGTGGGTGGCTCACCCAAGGCTAGAAGGAGTTTGCTAAGGAGATCCCTTTACTTGGCAGGATCTTTGGGGATCACAGAATCATAAAGGTTGAAAAAGACCAAGATCAAGGATGATACAGGGAAGAGGAGATACATGGTTGGTTCTGGAAAAGCTGGAAGATGAGCTCAGGCAGTCACTGCCAGAGTCTCCTGGGAGTGAAAAGGACACTGGTCAAAGATTGACAGCCCTTGTTCTTGCAGGTGACTTTAACCTGCTAGATACCTGCTGGGAACTTAGCAGAGAGGAGGCAGTCTAGAAGGTTTTTGGACTGTATGGAGGGTAGCTTCTTGACACAGCTGGTGTGCCAACCCATAAGGGGTGGGGCTCTGCTTGACCTGCTGTTTACAAATAAGGTTTGGTGGGAGATGTGGTGGTTGGAGGCTGGCTGGGGTGCAGTAACCACGAAATAATAAAGTTTTCAATATGGACTGAAGTTAGGAGGGGCATCAACAGAACATCCACATTGGACTTCCAAAGGGCAGACTTTGGCTTATTCAAGGAACTTACGTGGAAGGCACCTTGAGAAAAAGCCCTTAAAAACAAAGGGGGCCAGGAAGGTTGGACCTACTTCAAGAAAGAAGTCTTGAAGGTGCATGAACAGGCTGGCCTGGATCAGGAATAGTGTGGCCAGCAGGACCAGGGAAGTCATTCTGGCCCTGTGTCCAGTTCTGGGCCCCTCAATTTGAGAAGGATGTTGAGGTGCTTGAATGTGTCCAGAGAAGGGCACCAAGGCTAGTGAGGGGGCTGGAGCACAGTCATATAATGAGTGCCTGAGGGAGCTGGGGTTGTTCAGCCTAGAGAAGAGGAGGCTCAGGGCAGACCTCATTGCTCTCTACAACTACCTGAAAGGAGGTTGTAGCCAGGCAGGGGTTGGTCTCTTCTGCCAGGCACCCAGTGACAGAACAAGAGGACAAAGTCTCAAACTATGCCAGGGCAGGTTTAGGCTCAATGTTAGGAAGTTCTTCACTGCAGTGGAATGGGCTGCCCAGGGAGCTGGTGGTGTCACCATCCCTGGAGGTATTTAAAAGGAGACTGGATGAGTCGCTTAGTGCCAGGTTTAGTTAATTAGAAGGTATTAGGTGATAGGTTGGACTCAATGATCCTAGAGGTCTTTTCCAACCTGGTTAATTCTGTGATTCTGTTTTGCGAGCATGCCTGTTCCTACTCATTATAAGTATGTAAAATTGTATTCACGTTGGTGTAAACTTGGCTACCATTCCAGTTCTTGTAAGCCTTCTTCCGCGTCTTTTTGGTGCTGTTAAGATGATTTGATCTTGCAGAGATAACAGGCTGTCTTCTGCACTGTGGATCTGCAGTATCTTGTGCAGCCTTAGCCTGATGAGGCACCACACCTTTAACACAGCCATAAAGCAAAGGAGATGATGTTAATACATTTGCATAGATGAAGTTAATCAGTGTGGTCCATTTTGTCCCACCACAGGGGCATTGTCTCCTCTAGCCTGTTTTGTCATGTTTCATTCTTTCAGGGACTGCAAACATGCTCTGGGTTAACCTTGTTCACCTTTGGTGCTAAGTGAGATGTCTCATCCAGAATGTGACCAAGCTCCACTGAAACTCCCCTGACAGCTCCAGCAGTCCCTTGGCAGAAGACAGAGAGAAGAGAGCAATTACCAGGCAGAAAGACACTGAATGCAGAACAGATGTGAACACTGGGAAAACAGCATGCCTGTCTGTCAAGGCAAATTTACTCCTGCAATGGGGGAAGTCCCATCAAGGCTTTTTAAAAGGCGCACTGTTAACCGTTCCTGCTGCTCCGTGCCACGGCAGGCAGCTAGCAGCATGAATGCAGCTTCTCTTCCCCTCTCTGCAGCGCTCAGCTCAGCAATTAATATAATGCACCCTTGAAATCCCCACCACAAACAGCATCTGTCATTGTCACCTCTTTGCTACAGAAAGTGGGAAGACCTCAGAAGAAAATGGGGCAGAAAATGCTGACGTGAAAGGGGCAGCAGCCACCTGACACTTTTGCCAAGGCCACAGAGGACAGAAGTAGAGCAGAAAGTTAGGGGTCATTGCCTAAGGTCAGTCAGCTGAATAAGGGACATGAGAGATTTAACATTTCTTCAGAACAATGCCTGATTTTAAATATTCACCATTGGGAGATGCTGCTGGATAATTGGAAGGAGAATGTGCCTGCCTTGCTCATGGCTGCAGCCTGCCTGGCCATCTGCTCTGACAGCCACAAATCCTGGATTGATCCGTGAATGTGATTAATTCCGCTCCGACGGCTGGATCAAGGGATCAGCTGCAGACAATATTTATACTCTACCTCCAACTGTGAATGTGCAATTGTTTGGTTCAGAAGGACAAAACAAAGTGTATTGCTGTATTACTGGCAGAATAGAAAAATAGATGGATCCACTCAACAGCCCTTTTCTCCTTCGATGGCCCCATTCCAAGGTCTGACTGCTTTCCCTGCACCGAATCATAGAATTATAGAATTATTTAGGCCAGAAAAAACCTTAAAGATCATCAAGTCCAGCTGTTAGCCCAACAGTACCATGTCTGCTGCTAAACTGTGTCCCTTAGCACCACATCTACACAGCTTTTCAATCCCTCCAGGGATGGTGACTCCACCACTCCCCTGGGCAACCTGTTCCAGGATCTGACAACCTCTTTGGTGAAGACATTTTCCCTAAAATTCACCTAAACCTCCCCTGGCAGAACTTGAAGCTGTTCCCTCTTGTCCTGTCACTTGCTGCTTGGGAAAAGAGACCAATGCTCACCTGGCTCCAACCTCCTGAGGTAGCTGTAGAGAGCTAAAGTACAGTAAGTACAGTCTAACACAAGCCCACTTTCCCTGTCTCTTCTCAGAGAGCTTCTACATCTTTATTCCCTACACAAATGCTCCTGTTGCTCTCCTCGTTGTAGTTTAGTCCTAAGATCTTGGAGCTATTGACTCTGTGACCTCATCCATATGGCCTGGAGAGTCACACACGGAGTGTGAGCCAGCCACCCTGCTCTGCTCCTTCTGCTTGAGGTTAGTGGTGGAGGAACTCTAGATGTGCAGGACTTCAAACTTAAGAGCAAGCAAGAGGGTGGATTTCTAGTACTGGTAGAGCCTTGAGCTGATTTGATAATATGGATGTAGCTGGAGACATCGAAAGTGGGATTCGTAAAGGACCTGAGATGTCAATGAAGGCTTCTGAAATCTTGCTTAGTGTGATTTAAGTGTGCAGATACAAATAGGGCCTGAAGGTGCTGTACTCAAGGCCACATGAGATATTTTTGGGAGAACAGGGAGGCCAAAGTCTCCAGTGTCCTCTTTTGACTCTTTATTTTCCCTCCCAAATTTGCAAGTGTGCTGTAGACTTTTTGGTAGGACTGAAAGAGCTTTCTGGGGAAACATGAAGTTGTGGTAACTGAGCTGTGTGTTATGGCTATTAAGCTACAAAGCAGAAGTTGTGTGCATTCTTCCCTCCTTTTGGGCAAGAACAGCAATGAAGTTCCATTTGGCAGAGGCCTGCATGTCTCATTTGTCCCAGTGAGTAAGCTGTTTTGACCCCATCTTGAAGCCATCTTCCCAGCATATTCAACAGGGTTTCTGCTGAAACAATTGGCAGTGAAAAAAATAACAAAGAAGTCTTTTTAAGGTGTTGCTCAGTACCATCTTAAAATGCTACCACTATGGTTTCAGCTTCTGTTTATTCAAGCTCAAGCCACTGCACTGGTTTTACAGAATCACACACTGGTAGGGGTTGGAAGGAATCGTCTAGTTCAACCCCCCTCCTAAAGCAGGGTGACCCACAGCAGGTTGCGCAGGATGACAATATCCAGTTGAGTTCAGAATCTCTCCAGAGAGAGAGACTCCAAAGCGTCTCTGGGCAGCCTGCTCCAGGGCTCCAGCACCTGCACATCAAAGTAGTTTTGCCTCATGTTCAGATGGAATCTCCTGGGTTCTGGTTTGTGCCCCCTGCCCCTTGTCCTATCACTGGGCACCACTAAAAGGAGTCTGGCACCATCTTCTTGGCCCTGCTTTTTAGATACTGATAAGCATTGATCAGATCCCCTCTCAGTCTGCTCCAGGCTAAACAGCCCCAGGTCTCTCAGCCCTTCCTCCTCACAGAGGTGCTCTCAGCATCTCCATAGCCTCTGCTGAACTCTTCCTGTAGTTCCCAGTTTCTCAAACTGGGGATCTTGAAACTGTACCCGGTACTGCAGATGTGGCCCCACTAGGCCAGAAAAGGGGGAGAAGAACCTCCCCTGCCCTGCTGATCACACTCTTCTTAATGTGTCCCAAGAAGAGTGGCTTATATTTGGATAAGAAATTAAAGTTATTCCTTGAAGAGCTAAGGATGAGCTATCACTGTCACAGGCTAATGAAGATTGTTTTGCAAAATTTCCTTCTTTGTTAATGGGCAGCTGGATCATAGAATCCTAGAATCACAGAATCATTTTGGTCAGAAAAGACTTTCAAGATCATTGAGTCCACTCATTAAATCCTGAGACACATCATAAAATAGTTCTTGATAAAACACTTATTGTTCCCTTTGCCTGGTCACACACTGGTACTGTATGTACCATGGGCTCAGCTCTACACAGCTAGAGAAAAACAACCCCTGTTATTAAAGGACAGGTCGAGTGTTCAGTCTTGAGCCTATTAAAAGCAAACTGTTGCCATCTGACAGTAAATGTTGGAGGGATTGAGGCCACGAGTGGATTCCAATATGGGATGTGGTGAGATGCCTGGTAGCATCTATGTTTTGAAATGGAGTTTTAAATATGATTCTTGTTGCTCTTGAGACTTGCTTTCATGTGCAAAGGAATTTATAACTTTAATTTATGTGGGCACATTTGTAATGGTAGAGTTGAAACAGGGATTCTAAAGGTCAGTTAAGTAGCACAACGGGAAAGGAGATGTGCTGGTTTGGAAAGGAAAGTTGGTGCACTCACAAGTCCAGGGATCTTTTCATCCTGCTGATCAAAGATTGAGTAGTGAGGCAACATCCTCCATCCTGATGTCTGTTAGTGCATAAATGAAGTAAGTGGGTAGGGAGATTGTGTGCATCTGCTGCTTCTGGGTTGGGTTTAAAAGATGTGCAGAAAGGTGACCTCTGTTAGACTACATTGCAAGTACTTAGGCTTTTCTAAGTTGTAGATAAATACCCAGATTCTCTCCTGAAAATCCACTAAGTGAAGTCTTTATTGAAGCCAGCAGGATTTTTATTACTGAGCTCAATAGTATTAGATTCTTCCTTGATATAGTGAAAGGAGTCTTTTTTTCCCCAGAGATATTATTTCTAGTGTTTAAAAATATGGTTAACCTATTCATTTCTACCATAATAACTCAGAAAAATCACTCTGTGATCTCCCCTCACAGCTCTCTGCCAAAGCACTGCTGTTATCACCTGCCAGAGTCATCTTTCTTCAGCTAAATCTTCCTTAACACACTGAATAATGACTGATTATATGACTTGTTTTCTGATAAGGACAAATACTTGAGAGGGATTTAAGATAAAGTGGACAGACACTGACATTTTCCCTTGAGATTTCAATCTGGATTAAACTCCAGGCTAAAAGGAAAGTGCATTAAAAGCTGGAGGCCATCTCCAGATCTGTGTCTTCCTTACATTGTCTACAAAGTTTAATCAGAGAAAATTCTGAGAGGATCCCAAAGTAAATGAATGAAATGAGAATTGATTAGACCCTTTTCTACAGAACTTGCTTTTCATTTTCTTTTGTGTTATTTGGAAAAGACAATCTGCAATACAAGAAATCCTTCAACGAACAAATCATTGTTGCACAAGATTGCAGCTGTCTGACTTTTCCTGACAAGATAATTGCAGTTGGATGGTGTGCAAGCATCAGAGGTAATGAAACGTTACATTCCTTGAGGCAAAACCAGTATTAATTGCAAATGCAAGTACACATCTGACACACCTTTCATTATTTTCTGGACAGCATCTTGGCATAATCCTGTGTAGAGTCCTTTGTGCATATTTTATGCATCTTGAAATACAAATTCCTGTGTTCTAGCCAAGTGTGGTGACTTGTAGTGAGTCTTGTGAGGAACCAGATCTCCTTCGTGGACAATATTAGTAGACCTAGTGCCAGAGCATCTGTAATTCTGTAGGCCACCAGGGAGGCTTTAGGTTTTAACAGTTAAAGCAGTGATGGTCATTATACCTGGGTGCCTTTGTAAATCATTGTCTACCTTGAACAGACCAAACTGCTGGTTTCCATTGCAGTGGAAGACCAGCATTCCCCAGTCCCAAGCATCTCTGCACACATCCTGTTTCTTTACCTCCCTTTTCCTGATGAACATGGCTTAGAAAAAGCCTGAAATGAGGAAATGCTTGGTCTTCCAGCAAAGGCCAGTCAAATGGCCTTGGGAGTCAATGTATCTGCACAGCTTGAGGCTACTCAAAGAAAGAACTAAATAGTGTGCTAATAAATGATGCCCAATGAAGCGTGTCATACAAGTCGTATGTAGAAAAGTTAGGTACTGCAGAGGAAGACTGTTTAGTCCTCTGTTGTAGGGGGACCTCATTAGTGCTTTTTACTATTTAAAGGGCAAGTGTGAGGAGGATGGAACCAGACTATTCTCAGTGGTGTCCAGTGGGGCAAGGGGCTATGGGGATAAACTGGTACACAGGACGTTCCATGTAAATATAAAGAAAAAATTCACTTTGAGGGTGACAGAGCACTGGAACAAGCTGCCTAGAGAGGTTGTGTAGTCTCTGTCTCTGGAGGCTTTCAGAACCTGCCTGCACATGTTTCTGGGTGATGAGGTGATCCTGCTCTAGTAGAAGGGTTGGATTATATGATCTTTGGAGGTCCTTTCCAACTCCACCATTATGTGGTTCTGTGTAAATTGCTCTTTAGGAGTGAGAGCTGAGGAGCAGTCTGTAAGTGGGCAGGAGCTCAAAAGCCACAGTTCTGGAGCCCCCAGCACAGGAGGGACATGGAACTGTTGGAGCGGGTCCAGAGGAGGGCCATGAAGATGATGAGGGCTGGAATAGCTCTGCTATCAGGACAGGCTACAAGAGTTGGGGCTCTGCAGCCTGGAGAAGAGAAGGCTTTGAGCNTGATTACAGCAACTCTACTCAGACTTCACTGCAACGTCTGAAATGACTTTTATATGACCCTGTGGAAGGAAAATATATGACCTTCTACTTAAACTATTTGTTTTGGGTTTTTTTTCTCCTTGTTTTCTTGCTTGCAAGCCTCAAATTGTATCAATTTGGGATTGTATAAACTTGTTACCTTCTTTCTTAGGGGTAGGCACAGTGCACCTTTATCTTCCATTTCATAGAATCATAGAATGGTAAGGTTGGAAGGGACCTCAAGGATCATCTAGTTCCAGCCTCCTGCCATAGGCAGGGACACCTCCCACTAGAACAGGGCACTCAAGGCCTCCTCCAACCTGGCCTCAAACACCTCCAGGGAGGGAGCAGCCACAACCTCCCTGGGCAACCTGTGCCAGCGTCTCACCACCCTCACTGGAAAGACTTCTTCCTAACATCCAGTCTAAGTCTCCCTTCTGCGAGTTTAAACCCATTGCCCCTAGTCTTGTCATTGCAAGACCTTGTCAATAGTCCCTCCCCAGCCTTCCTGTAGCCCCCTTCAGATACTGGAAGGCTACTATAAGGTCTCCTCGAAGCCTTCTCTTCTCCACACTGCAGAGCCCCAACTCTCTCAGTCTGTCCTCATAGGAGAGCTGCTGCAGCCCTCTGATTTCTTCCTGAGGGAAATTTGCCATCTCCCTCTTCTCCAGGCATCACTCATCCTGATCAGGCAATCCCCTCCGACATGGCAGTGAGTTTGTTGTGATCACAACTTACATTTTACTCCAAAAAAAACAAAAAAAAAGCTTTTACGCCAAATTCCATTTTCAGGTTGATTTTCACCCCCCGTGTCCTTAAGGATTCTGAGGTGCCGTGGGGCTGCAGGTGTCTGTTTCACGCTCAGTCTCGCACACCTCACGGCGTTTTCGCCGTGTTTCATTTCTGGTAGGGCAGCGGGCGGGAAGACAAACCACCAACCTCCTCACGACAAAATGGCGGCGGGCGTGCTGCCGGCAGTGCCGGCGGCCCCCGACAGGGAGCGCCCGCGGCGGGGCGGGGCAGCGCGAAATGGCGGCTGCGCGGCGGTGGGCCCAGCCCGTCCCGTCCCGTCCTGGCGGTGAATGATCGCACCCGACATCCCCCGCGCCGCTCTCGGCCCCGCCGCGGCTCGCCCGGCCCTGCCGCCATGGCCTTCACTTTCGCCGCCTTCTGCTACATGCTGGCGCTGCTGCTCACCGCCGCCCTCATCTTCTTCGCCATCTGGCATGTGAGTGCTGCGGGGGAGGGTGGCGGTGGTGGGGCGGCCCCTCGCGGTCTTTCCCGTGCGGCCTGACGGGCGGGTGTCCCGTGTCCCGCTCCTCCTCCCGCCGCTGGAGCTGAGGGCACGGCCCTCGGGCCCGACCGGGTTAGGAGCGGTTCCCGCCGCTGCGGTCCTGTCCTGTGGAGCTGCCGCTTCGCAGCGGGAGGCTCTGGGCGCTACCCGGGCCGCTCTCTCGCGGAGGCCGGCGCAGGCCGCGGGGGTCTGGCCGCCTGCCCAGGCAGGGGAAATATCCTTCTGCCTGCCCCAGAGAGTTTACCCACGAAGGGACAGGAGGGTCCTGTAGATCTCTCTCCCTGGAGGCATGTACGAAAGCGCTCACCCGGTGAAGGGCAGTGCCGCTTCGCCCGAGCATAGCCCGGCCACATAGAGGGGTGAGGGAAGACGAGGGATTGCGTCTGGTCCCCACCCACATCGTTATCGTGAAGGGATGAAAGTCTGGCGGTGTTTGTCCATGCATAGAATGAATGTTCAAGTGTTGATCCCAGATGTATCCTTCTTATTAAACAACATTTTAAATTAGTGCAGCCTTTTAAAAGTAGCTGTTGAAAACGTTTCCGGCTGAAGTCAGTTTGGCTGATTTCTTCACAGGAATAATGGATGTTGCGTTCTTTTCACGTGCTGTATTGAGATATAATTTTTGAGATTGATTAAATTATTGTTATTTGGTTGAGGATTCTCTGTCTTGAGCCTGACACAGGGAGAGCCAAATAGGAACTTACCTTGGAGGGGCTGTGAGGCACTGCTGGAGGAGAGGACATGAGGTGGATGTGCTTCTTGGCACTGTTCCAAACTTCATAGATATCGTTAACAAAAACTCTTCTGTTGTGATAGGAGCCCTGTCCTTGGACCCATATGGATATAAATTAATCTCATAGTGATAATAAATTGGTCTGTTTTAACATTTAAAACAATGTTTTCTATGATATTTGTTCTATAGATGTAGCTTTTGTTGTATTTCATGCTACATCACTGGTTTTTTCATGGCCTAAAAATGTCGAGTATATGTGTTGGAATTTCTTATTTTTTTGTGGATTCAGCTTTTGGACATATATGAGGGGGTCAGCATTTGCTTTGAGAGTATTGAGATAAAACATTTGGCTGCTTTTAAGATTGCTATTGATTTTTCTTGATTAATGAAGCCTGTGTGAGGTTCCTGCTGGCAGTGAGAGCGTGATGTGACAGGTCTGCACAGAGGAAGTCTGTGCACAAGCTACTGAAAGGGACATTGGAAATTTATTGCTAGTGAGGAGGTAGAATGTTAGAATGTGGGCAGAGGTGGAGGTCCTGGAATGCTTGAAGTACCTTCTTTCTTGTTTATATAAACTGTTTTGGACGTGTCTTCTATGTGGGTATATGGCATTAGAACTTAGGAGAAATGACATCCTTGAATAGGATGGCAGGAGCTGTATGTTAAGACTGTGTACTAAAATGTGTGTGCACAGCCCAGGCAGCAGCCCTGTGCTGGGCTGCAGCAAGAGCAGTGTGGCCAGCAGGGCAAGGGAGGGGATTCTGCCCCTTTGCTCTGCTCTCCTGAGACCCCACCTGGAGTCCTGTGTGCAGTTCTGGAGCCCCCAACACAAGGAGGACATGGAACTGGTGGAGCGAGTCCAGAGGAAGCCATGAAGATGATGATCAGTCCTGAAGCACTTCTGCTGTGAGGACAGGCTATGAGAGTTGGGGGTCTTCAGCCTGGAGAAGAGGCTTCGAGGAGACCTTTTAGTAGCCTTCCAGTATCTGAAGGAGGCTACAGGAAGGCTAGGGAGAGACTCTTTACAAGATCTTGTAATTACAGGATGAGGAGTAATGAGTTTAAACTGGCAGAGGAGAGATTTAAACTACATGTTAGGAAGAAGTTGTTTCCAGTGAGGGTAGTGAAACACTGGCACAGGTTGCCCAGGGAGGTTGTGGCTGCTCCCTCCCTGGAGATGTTCAAGGCCAGATTGGATGAGGCCTTGAGTGATCTGTACTAGTGGCAGGTGACACTGCCTATGGCACGGAGTTGGAACTAACTGGATGATCTTTGAGGACCCTTCCAACCTAAACCATTCTGTGATTCTATGTTACTTGTCATGAGTAAATACATGTGGCTCCTGGATGGAAGAATCACAACCGCTTCAATTTCTTTTCTAGATTATAGCATTTGATGAACTGAAGACCGATTACAAGAATCCCATAGACCAATGTAATACACTTAATCCTGTAAGTAGCACATTAAACAGTTTAAAAAATATATATATATGTAAAGTGGTTTGTTTTTTTTTTATGTTATCTTCATATAATCAAGCTAAGCAATAGAACTGCATCTGTGTTGACAAAACCTAAGCAGTTTGGTAGAAGTTCAAGGGGAAATTCTTTGTCTGATTCTTTACTTTCAAGTTGAATATTCTGACTGTTATTAATCTGCTGGTGATCTTGTCAGCTGTCACACTAACATTCTTTCAATCTGCTTTCCACATTTTCCGCACAAAGACAGTTGAAAAGGTCAAAAAGATTAAAAGAGTCAAAATTGCGTTAAAGGTGTGTACTGCTTTTCAGTTTAATGTTTTTGATGCCACTTCCCTTTCATTTTGTTAGGAACATTTGTAGTACTCTTAAGCTGTTTTGTTTAGTATGCCTGTTCATCTGCTCGCTCTTTGTTTGTTGGGGTTTATAACAACTTCATAGATTTCCATATTTTGTGCAAAACAACTCTGCTTGCTTACCCAGTGATGTGGGGAAAACTGTTACATGCCTGTTATGTGCCCTATCGATTAGCCCAAGTTAAGTTCAGATAGAAATAAGATAGAAATAGATTGAACTCTGAGATTATAGGAGACTGGTTGGTTTTTAAGCATTGAGCAAGTAAATTCTGATCTTGTTTGTGACAGGTGTTACCTTCATTTCTTCATTTTGTGTTCCAGGATCAGGGGTGTATCTTGGTGGCCTCTCTTGGATGCAATTCTTACGCTCCTTGGTTTATGGAAAGAATTTGAGGCAAACTAGTCTGTAACAGGCCAATAAAAGGAGTGCTTGTTAAAGAGCATATAGTTTGATACAGAAGTTGGAACTAGATGATCTTTGAGTTCCCTTCCAACCTTACCATTCTATGTTTTTTGTCTATTTCTTGTGGTTTTTACTTTGGCTTGGTGTGTCCAGGCTGAGGTAGAACACAGAGGCAGCACAGCAGTGCAGCCTTGATGGTAACTTTATTGTGTTTTGAAGAGTCAATTAAATTTTGCAAAATGAATTTACAGTAGCTGGGAGTGGGGGGGAATGCATGTTAGATATATGGCATATAAATTAACAGTGAGTATTACAGCATGAGAAAGGACAGGGAGGAGAAGAGGGGACAGGCAGAGGACTGGGACAAGAGAGGGTGAGGTTTGTTGCTTGGATAGCTGTGCATCTAACAGTTTCCCTTGCTTGGTCTGTTCTTTGGTCATCTCTGCTACAGTACGGGGGAAGGCAAATTCTCATTACATTGATGCATTATGGTCTTATTGCTACCTTTGGGGTATTATAATGCGCATGTTTAATGCAAATGTTAACCTTCTGTTAACCCATGTGCATGGAGTGTTTATTTATCTGATAGCTTTGTGAACTGAAAATACTACCTGACTTCATATTTGCTGTTCTTGTGAAAGTAGATTAGCCCCTAAAAGTGAAGTTAAGATCCAGGATCTTGAGGGAATCTGGGAAATGATGCTGGACAAACACACTAAAGTGTTCTTTTCCTGTACAAAGAATCAAAAATCCCAGTAGGAATTGAGACACCTCAGTAGAAAGATTAGCTCAAAATAGTAACTGCTTAGGACACTGTGGATGCCTTCTTTTCCCTGCTCCTGTTATAGTCATAGCTCTTCTCAGCAACAAGATTTTTTCCTCCCTCGCTTCTCTGGTAAATACCACTGTAGAAATATGATGCAGTTCATTTTTCCTTTAGTCAGCTAGGGAGGTTGAAGTGTGGTAGATTTGAAAGGAACAGGTATTCTGGAGTGGGAGTAAGGTGTGATAAACAAGATGAAAATGCGTTTTGAGATGTGTAGTTAAATAAACTATGGATTTTCAGGCTTGGTAAATCTGTCTCAGCAGGCCGCCAACTGTGTTGTGTTTTGGCTAGGGTGGTTGTACTATAAATAATTGCCAGGTTGTAAATGGGTAAGTATACAAAAAAAAAAGGATCTCAATGAAAATATTTACTTGTAGCATTTCATGTATGACAGCTTATTTTTGTTGATGTTGATGCAAGTTGCTTGGTTTTGCTGTTTTTCATTTAGAGATGCAGAGTGCTGTAGCAAAGGAGGTGTGAGAATGTCTGTTGGTAGCTTTTTAGATTTCTAGGAGGATATTTTTGGGGTTTAACAAAAGAATACTCTGCTTGGAATGAAAAAGAGATATATAGAACACTGAAACTTCAGTGTGGTTATCCTATGCAACATTAGTTATGTCACAGACAAAGGATGGGCAGAGTGTGGAATTTAAATAGACAATTTAAATCTTGGGGCAGAAATGGAGGATTTTTCATGAGAAGATATTTTAGTGATCCTGACGTGAGAAGTCAGAAGCCGACAGATCTGCTTCTTTCCGAATTGTGTGATAAAGGAGTAAATGATACCACTGTGGGGTGGCTTGTAGACACTTCCACTCTTGTGGTAGGGGTGTGATTTTGCTGTCTCTTTGCATGCATTTAATCTGTGTATCTCTCCATATTGTTCTTATTAATAACACTAATACTGCCCAGCATTTCACGCTTTCTGTGGTTTCATAGTAAACTTAGAATCAGCTCTGTGGGCTTCTGCCAGAAAGCATGGTGCTCTAAAGCATGCCCCTCAGGTACTTGTGAAGGAGAGTGAAGCTGGCAGAGCTGCTGTCATGCCCAGGCAGCAGAAGGGTCCTCTCTGGGCAGACCAAGCATTGTGGTAATGGTGTTACTGCTAATTTGTTTCCCTAAAGCTGTGCCTGAGTTCTTCCATTTTGGCACTAGTCTGAATCTGAATAATGATGTGTGTGCAGATACCAAAACAAAGCCGTTCAACGGGCAAACACAAGCCATCTTTTTGCCTCTAAACTGTTTCGTGCAGCATGTTTTCCTACTGATATTTCTGTTGCATGTGCAAGAAATATCTCCATCTGTTACGATAAAACACATACAAAGTGTGGAATCTGTGAACAGCACAGTTAGATTTGGATTTTTTTAATTGCTTATATTAAATTACTGATCTCAGCATTTAATGTGATATATTTACCTTCTTGATCCCTGAATATCATGTGAAAACAGCAAGGCAAATCCTCCTGATTGCTGTTTTCACTCCTCCAGTCTTGTTTTTGGTACTGTTGTTTTTCAATACTGTTTTTGAAACAATAGCTTACCTCCAAAGTAGATTTCAGCATTACGTGTTTCATTTGGAGTAACCGAAACTTCTAACTCCTATTCTTCTTTTCCAGCTTGTACTTCCAGAGTACCTCATCCATGCATTCTTCTGTGTTATGTTTCTCTGTGCAGCAGAGTGGCTTACACTGGGTCTCAATATGCCTTTGTTGGCTTATCATATTTGGAGGTAATACTGACAAGTCTGGTGGTGTCTCTGTACTCACATTAAGTGTTCCTTATTCCCTCATTGCAGTACTTCCTATTAATTGTTCTGTGTGTCTGGCAAAGAAAGATGTTTTGTGATAATGACACTGAGAAAGTTTACATCATGGCTGTTAAGAAAGGAACCATCACTTTGCTTTCTCTGTCATTTTTGTTATTCTGTGCCGTGTAAGAATCGAGTTGTGGGGTGTGTGCATTAAAGGTGACATGTCAAAGGAGTACTGATGCTACAGATTCACAGTGTGGATCACCATTAGAAGTGGTTATCCCACTTCTCCTACCACTGAGACATGGGCACTGCCTCCTCTCTTTGTGCTGGTGTTAGTCCTCTGCAGGGAGCTGATCTGGTTGAAACGTAACCCAACAAAACAGCTTTTGCTGCATGGCTAGTCCTGGCGCGAGGAGGAATTAGAGGGTTGGGGGCAGGACTGTTACTTTTGCCAACAGCTTGCATTAGACTGCCATTTCAGGGTCATTTCTTATTGATCCATGTGAATATTCCTTCAGCATGGCAGCCAGTTTGTGTTTCATTAATGACCAGAGGCTGGGGTTACATCAGGTTAGATGTTGGTCTCTTTTTTTTCCAATCCCATAGAAATTCATTATTTATAAATTTGGCCTGTTTCCTGTTGCTGTGTCACAGTTCAGCATGGTCTAGGGCGAGCTGTTGCAGCACTGTCAGTATCTTGGAATCCCAGAATGATGGGGGCTGGAAGAGACCTCTGGAGATTGTATATTGCAACCCCTCTGCTCAAGCAGGATCATCCACAGCAGGCTGCCCAGGATAGCAATGTCCAGGCAGGTCTGCAGTCTCTCCAGAGAAGACAACTTCACAACCTCTCTGGGCAGCCTGGTCCAGTGCTCCACCACCCTCACAGGAAAGAAGTTCTGTTGCTTGGGCACTACTGAAGAGTCTGGACTCTGAAAGCTCTGCTATAAGCGCATCTAATTCAGAGCTTCATATTGCCCTTGCAGTTTGTCATTTCCTACAGGGAACCAAGAGACTTTGCTGTAGGGGTTATGATTCTTTGTCTCAGTTCTGGTGTTATTTGGTGGGTGGGGGACAGGAACCAATGCTTTCCCATCAGTGTCACTACAAAACTAATTCTGCATCACTTTCAGGTACATGAGTAGACCTGTGATGAGTGGCCCCGGTCTGTATGATCCTACAACCATCATGAATGCAGATATTTTAGCTTATTGCCAGAAAGAAGGATGGTGCAAATTAGCATTCTACCTTCTATCATTTTTTTACTACTTATATGGGTAAGTTGTTGATTTTTTTTCCCCCCCTCTTTTCTTCTGTCTCATATTTAATCTTCAGTCTGAAATTTTGGCTTAGTGCACAAGAGAAATTTTATACATAGGAATATGTATCACAGAATCCCAGCCTGGTGTGGGCTGGAAGGAACTGCTGGAGATTGTTTAGTCCAACTCCCTTGCTAAAGCAGGGTCACCCAGAGCAGGTTGCCCAGTATCACAATGTCCAGGTGGGTTTGGAATCTATCCAGAGGAGACTCCACAACCCGTCTGGGCAGCCTGCTCCAGGGCTCCAGCACCCTTGCAGCACGAAAGATTCTCCTTATGTTCAGATGGAACCTCCTGGATTCCAGTTTGTGCCCCCTGCCCCTTGTCCTGTCCCTGTGCACCACTGAAAATATAAGAATGGCAACTTTTCTCAAAAAATCCACAATCAGTATTTATTCTCTTTTAAATCACAAATCTTAATTTGTTGGGAATTAGTATTTTGAATAATATATAGCATTATTTAACCCTCCCCCTCAGTGTTTTCATGAAGAAGCTAGAACATAGTATTTTTAGAATAGGTAATTTGGTAAAAATGTGGGTTTTTTTTTTTTTGTTTGTTTTTTTTTTTTTTTAATTTTGTTGTTATTGTTGTTGAAGTCAAAGGCAGAAGAGTCATTCAAAGAGTGGAAAGGGGTGGGAGGGCCAAGAGCTAGTGCCGCTGCCTGGTTCTTCCTCCTAATTCTTCCTTCTAGCCAGAAACCAGCTCTCTGCTTGGTGTTCACATCTGCTGTGGGCAGTGTGGCATGGGAAGCATTGTGTTGTCTTCTTCCTTTCAGCATGCCGTGCTTCTCACAGCACAGATGGAGTAGTTTTGGCTGTCAACGCACATTTATACAGGCTCCCTGTTACAGTGTCACTTGTTCTAGCGACAACCAGTTGTTGCATCACTTCATGTTTTCCTAACACCCTTCTGATGTGTTTTGTGTAAGATCTTCAGTCACAATCCATGTCTCTCACGCAGATGTAGTCCTTAGAGTATCTGACTTTATGTTATATGTGTTACACTAATCAAAATAGCACCTCTTAATATCTGTTTTATTTTCCAGCATGATTTATGTTCTGGTGAGCTCTTAAGAAGACATTCAGCAAGCTTTGTTCCAGTTAAGTGCATGCAAAAGCCACAAAACATGGATTCTTTACAAGGAGAACCTCCTGCTGAGATTAAACACAGAACCTGATGATAACACTTGTGTTTGCAAAACGACGACTCCCCTCTTTTTAAAATATTTCCACATTTTATACTTGTGGAAAGACTGTTTTCTTATATTTTACTGGGACACTGAAATCAAAGAATTACCTGTAAATTACTATAAAAATCACTGGGTTTTGAGAAGTTTCGACTTTGCACTCCATAAGGAACAGCCATAATCCTCAAGTAGGTATCCATCCGTTACTGAATAGCCTTAGGACACTAGAGGTTTTCTGTAGGCTGGGATTTGTAGTGGCTCATTTGGACTTGTGTGTCCCACTCTGTCAACCCACTGTAGCTGCCCAGAAGGACTGGAAGTGCTATGGGTGTGTGCCTGTAAGCAGTGCTGGTCTTGAGAGATGAGTTCATGGACACAGTTGGAAAAATAGGAGTCTTGTCTTGTCTTACTATCTGGTTGATCTGTCCCTGTGTGTGCATGGTTCAGGCTTCTGTGTTTTCATTGAACGTTAGTCTTGCTTTGGTCTTACTGTGATAGGAGGAGGTGAATTGTCCATGAAGAAGTGAATTTAAATGATGGTTTGTGTTTTGTTTTTTTTTTTAAATGATTTCTTTTTAATGTCTGTGCTGACTTGTTAACAAATGGACAAACCCCACATTTAACAAGTCCAATGATGCAAACACTTTTGAGTTGAATACTACAGACCTTTGCAAAGCAGAAAGTGAGATTGTGAAACTGCCCTGCTGTTCCTTAGTGCAATAAATGGTAATAAAAAACAAAATCTCAAATCAGAAACACTGATTTTTTTTACATTTTTTTTTTTTAAACTTGGTGCCTTGTTTTGTTATTAAGCTAAAGAGATACATCTCTTTATGATGGATAATCACATTACCCTTTAAAAATAGAACCCTGAATTGAATTATGTCTGGACAAGGGTAGTTCCGGTTTCCTGGTTTTTGTCATCTTTTCATGGATCTGCAGATGAATCATAAGTGGATCTGGGAAAGAGGTTTCAGTTAAAATGATATTGCATTGTAAACTGTGAGCTGCTTAATGTAGGATTAATAATTAGGAATCTTTTTCATTTACCTGTGCTGGAGAATAATGGATAGTTTCTCGGTTATAGTAAAACTTCTTTTGTATAAACTGTGTATTTGTTCACTTTGTTAGATGCAACGAAAGTCAGATGAATGGCAGCACTGGGTTGGACAAGCAATCCAGACACTCCTGTAACTGTGTGTTGGGCAGTGGCAACAGCTGAGTAAGAAGAGTATGGAACAGGGCAGGTATTAAATGTCTCTGCCTGAATAGGGGAAGTATGTTCAGAAATTTACCTGGCACAGGTGTCCTGAGCTAGAGGTTTGTCATCTTAAACAGCTCTTGAATATCTTTTCTTCCATCAATTCAGTTGCTTTTTGAGCACTTTTATAGCCTGGTGTGGAAGATACTCTGAGACATTGAGTTCTGCAGTGCAATTACTTGGTATGTAAAAAAATAATTTTGTTCTGCCAGACTTTGGTGCCCCTTAGCTCTTACTTTTTAAAAACATACTGGAAGTGTCCTCCTTTTCACTTACTTATGCTTAACTTGGACAGACTTTCATGTCATCTGCCAAAGCAGAGATGTCTATGTAATCCCCTCTTGATTGGAAGTCCTTCTGTAGCTTTGCAGTTACCCTGTTCTCTCCACAAATCATTCCTTTTCTAAGATGGAGGAGATCAGAACTATTGTCATCACCAGAGATTTTGATGCCATGGGGATTTAGAGTGTCAGTTTCCTCTTTATTCCTCTCCTCTTGGGACATAACTCTGGCTATTGTAACTTCAGATCCTCTGGAGTGCTGTGAGGAGCCTCACCTTGCACAAAAACTCGTTACTCCTACTCTGCAATCCCTTTTGATCAGTTGTTAGTGGACAAGAGGATTCTCCTTATGTAATCAGCATTCTGAGCTTTAAACAGAAGATTTTTTGAAAGACTTTTTGGAAACTCAAGGATATTTTTCATGTTGGATCATTTTTATTGTCACTTAGCTCCTTCAGAGACTGCTGTAAGATGGCTTCATTCTGTGTTAGGCAAAGCTAATTAACCCTTTAGTATGTTTGTGTATCTGTTATGGAAATGAGAATTCTGGCTCATGGCCCCTAGTTCACCTTGGCCTGCTAAAAAATAAAATCCCTCGTTCCCTTGGTACTTGGGCTGATTTAAGCCAAGTTACCACAATAAACAATCCAGGGTTTACTGAGTCCAGCTGGAAGAATCAGAGGATCATAGGACTACAGAATGTTAGGAGTTGGAAGAGGGACCCTGAATGATCATCTAGTCTAACTCCCCTGCCAAAGCAGGATCACCTACAGTAGGTCACAAAGAACACATCCAGGCAGGTTTTGAATGTTTCCTCTCTGGGCAGCCTGTTGTGACAAACACTTCCTCAGCACATTAACCTATTTCCTTGCTTTTTTGTCCTTCCTACTAAGGACTCTTAAATAAGACTCCTGACTTTTGCAGTTGTTCGTACTCAGAAGCAAAGCCTGCATTGATACAGGACCACTGTTGAGGGCTTTGTGGAACGTTTGGGAAGATCTCCTGAGGGTCTTAGACAATAGCCTAAATATAACAGCTGTCAGATCAAGTCCATAGCAAGAACTCAGTTGGATTCTCTGTGGACTTTCTTCTCTGGTATCTGAATCAGGCACATTCACTGGAAAAAAATGTCTAAGAACAGAAAAAAATCCAGCAATCTCCCACCTCTTGAAACCTTTTCCCACTGAAACAACCACCTCTCATCTCCTTCAGAACTAGACAACAGGCATGGAAAGACTAGTTCTTCCTTGGGAATCCTGATCCTTGACCCCAGCTGCAGCAAGGGCATGGATAAAGCTTCCTGTGAAGCAACACCCCTCTAGCCGTGGAGGCTTTACCCAGGAATGTCTAGCAAAATGTTTGCCACTCTTGCACTGTTCTGTTGATCACCACTTTTACACAGCTAATGTATTCCTGGAGAGAGGAATCCAGGAGGGGACATGGTGGAGCTCTACTGGGAAACTTGAATCCTGTGCTAACCTCAGGAGCAAAATGCTTATTTGGAGTCTGTCCTGCCTGCTGTAGTAAAATACACAAGAACTGAAGAATTTCAGTGATCTCATTTCAAAGGTCTTTAAATTGCCAAAACATAGCAGAGGAAGGTCAGAATTGCAAGTTAGAAGTTAAAAAGTCCTGTGAGAATGCAGTGTGTTGAAGCAAGAGGAGTACCCAGCTGAGTCTTTCAGAAAAATACCAGTTCAGAAAGTGCTTTCATCATTTTTAGTTTGAACAAAAGGTTAATAGCTACAGCTGCTGGGTGGTGTGAATGTTGTCATCTGTACCCAGTGACGTGAGCTCCACATCTTGAGTGTTGCTGGAGTAGTCCTTGTGAAAGCAACTAGTACTTGTGAAGCAGCACTTGTGGTGCCCAGCTAGAGTGCTCTTCATTTCCTGTTTGAATGGTGGAGCTGGTATTGATTTGGGAGTTCCAGGAAGCAAAAGGTTATGAGGGGAAAAAAAGGAACATTTCTCTTCCCCTGTCAGTTTCCTGCTAAGCCACTTTGAAAAGTCATCTGATACACACTTTAAATACCTCCAGCTGCAAGGGACAGTCACTTCTTTTTGGGGGCTAGTGTCAGGGAAGGATCAATGTATATTTTGAGTAAATAATTTTCTGTAAGTGATTCCATGCTTTGGAAGGAGGTCCTGTTGCCTGCCTTAAGGGTGGAGAAGGGAGGGGTAGTAAGAGCTAATTAAATATAATCAGTAGAAATTACCTTTAAACATAGATTCAAAAGCCTGGGAGTCAAACATATTAAGAGAAGGCTTTAAATGTTAGCTAGCAAAGCAGCAAGATCATCTTCAACTCAAACTCACCAGTGTTGTGCTAGAGTCTCCTGTCACAACTTCTGACCTGAAAGTGCTGCTGGCACTAGGCAAGCTGGTTTATTGAAGCACTCCAAGGGAAAAAGCACTTACAGAATTAACTCAAAGACATAGGGGATGGTGGTACTGAAAATGGTGACACTTAGCTGACAGCAATTGCACAGTGGCTTCAGCCCTGAAGCAACACTTCTTTGAACACTGCTGGTTTGTCTAACAGGACTTGGGAGTGTCAGCTGAAAAACTCAACGTGAGCTAGGAATGGTCACTTGCAGCCCAGAAGCACAACTGTGTCCTGGGCTGCATTCAGGGAAGTGTGACCAGCAGGATGAGGGAAGTGATTCTCCCCCTCTACTCTGCTCTTGTGAGACCACACCTGCTGTACTGCATCCAATTCTGATGTCCCCAGCATAAGAAGGGCAATGAACTGCTGAAGCAGATCCAGAGGAAGCCACGAAGATGATCAGAGGGCTGGGGTCAGGCTGCAATAGTTGGGGCTGTTCAGCCTGGAGAAGAGGTGGCCTCAGAGAGAGCTTATAGCATCTTTCCAGTACCTGAAAGAAGACTACAAGAAAGCTGACGAGGGACTTTTTACAAGGCCTTGTTGTGATAGGATGAGAGAGAATGGATTGAAGCTTGAGGAGGGGAGATTTAGACTGGATATTAGGAAGAAATTCTTTACCATAAGGTGGTAAAAGAATGGAACATGCTTAAGGCCCTTTCCAACCCAAACCATTCTATGATACACGCTTCCCAGAGCCAAAATTTACCTCAGAATGTGAGAGGATACCTGGGTACTGAAGATGATCATTGCTTGCTCTGAAAAGGACAGAACTAGTTAAAAAATTCTGTTCTTTTCTGGTCTTTGAGCAGAGAGAGTTAAAGAGGGGGGATGTGGCATGCTGCAGTTCCTGCTGCAGTTCCCTCCAGCCCACAGCCCAGTGTTTATTTACTTACTGCGGCGTTGGAAGGCGGCAGTGCTGTGGCGGAAGCTCGCCCACACAGCTGCAGCAGTGTCTCTTCCTACCATGCTCAGATAATCCCCACCCCCTTGGCTTGTCACAGATCCTCAGTGTAAAACCTCCTCCTGCTGGAACAGAGGTCTCATTCCTAAATATCACTGAACACACCAAGCAGAGCTGTTATGATTTAGAACAAGTTCTTACTAATAAGGGGCAAACACTGGAGCAGGGAAATGGTTATGCTTGACTGGGGTTTAAAGCTAGACCCGAGGGACATTCAAACAGCTTCATGATGTCCCTTTTACTTACATTATCCCAGCATGCCTCTCTTACAAATGCAGTAGGAAAGGAGTTACCCTTCACCTCTCCCCCTTTTCCATTTCCTACATACTAGAGCAGAAGCCATCCTGCAAGTACCGTAAGGCTGCACTTAGCTGTGAGGAGTTACAGCTTGTAACTTTGCAGACCTTTGCTCCATGTCCAACTGTTGTCCCAGCTGTCACATTACATAGAACACAGTAGTCGTCAAAATTAAGTTCAGTCATTGTCTTGACAGCCTAGCTTCCCTTCTGCTTGGTAAGTTGACTGTAGGATGTCAACATGAAGACATCAGTATACCAGTTCCTACCCCTGAAGGGAGGGAGGCTGGACAGGCTGGATCTGTGAGTCAAGTCCAGTGAGATGAGTGAGGTTAAACAAGGCTAAGTGCCAGGTACTGCACTTGAGTCACAACAATTCCATGAACACCCCAGGATTGGGGCAGAGTGGCTGAAAACTGCCAAGAAGAAAAGGACCTGGGGGTGTTGGTCAAAAGAATGAGCCAGCATGTGCCCAGGTGGCCAGAGGGCCAACATCATCCTGGCCTGGATCAGCAGTTTTGTGGCCAGGAGGTCTAGGGCAGAAATTGGCCCCTCTACTCAGCATTGGTGAGGCCACATCTAAAAATACAGTGTTCAGGCTTAGGCACCTCACTACAAGGGCATTTAGGCATTGGAGTGGGTGCAGCAAAGGGCAAAGCAGCTGGTGAAGGGCCTCCAGAACAAGTCTGATGAGGAGTGGCTGAGGGAACTGGAGTTGTTTAGCTTGGAGAAAAGGAGGCTGAGGGGGGTCTCCTGGATCTCTGCAGCTCCCTGAAAGGAGGCTGGAGCCACGTGGGAGGGGTCACACTCTGCACCCTCATGACAAGAGGAAATGGCCTTAAGTTGTATTGAAGGAGGCTGAGGTTAGACATGAGAAGAAACTTCTTCACTGGAAGGGTTCTCAAACCCTTGAACAGCATGCCCAGGGAAGTGGTTGAATCCCTATCCCTGGAGTAGTAGATGCAGAGATGCAGTGGTTAAGAGATACGGTTACTAGCAGACTTGGTAGAGTTAGAGTGGTTGGACTCAATCTTTTCCAACCAAAATGATTCCATGATTCTAGGGTAGCAGATGTGTGTGCTGTTGTATCAAGTGATGTTAAACATGAGGCAGACACTGTACAAGGGACATCATTATATTGAAAACAAACTCTTTAGGCATGCAGGCCACCAGCAGAACGGTAGCTAACAGAAATACACTTTCATGTCTTTAAGGCAGTTAGTAGTAAAGTGCCAAACAGAGGAAAATACTGCACGTCCTGTAGGATTTTCTTCCTCCCCCCACCCCTTTAGATACACACATGAAAGTGAGCAGATGTGTCCCACAAGCAGGAGCAAAGAGAAGCTGTAAGGGTCAGGAGTGAAGTTTCTCAGCCAGGTGTCTGGCACAGCCACGTAGACACAGATATGGCATGCCAGGGGTAGTTACCGCGATACTGATCGTAATGCTGTGCCCTTTGTTGCCAGGTGTGCAGCTAGCTTCTCTCTGAAGTCATGGAGGTAATTGTACTGCTGAAAAACCACAACCAGACAGGCAATGAGTGCTCTCTACTTTCAGAAAGGGCACTACCTATCTCCAGAGCTGTTCGATACCCCTGGGTGAAACCTGCACCATTCATTTGTTCTTATTCCAAATCCTCACCATCAGACACAAATTGCATGGATCCTGTCTCCTTGTGGGCACATGTGAGCTCCAGGTAATGGAAAACATGGCCCTCAGTAGGTGGGAGCTTCATGTCAGAAATCCAGGGTGTTTTACTTGGGTGACCAAGAACATTACTCTCTGTAATGTGTCCATGGTGCAGTACACAACCTTTAGCTGCTCTGATGATCCACAGCAGTTTGTACTAAGAATTTTAGGTCAACTCTTACATCATGTGGTGTATTGATGAGAGACCTCATTGCCCTCTACAACTACCTAAAAGAGTTTGTAGTGAGGTGGGAGGTGCTTTTTTCTCCCTAGCATCCAGTGATAGAATGAGAGCAAACAACCTGAAATTATGCCAGGGGAAGTTTAAATTGGATATTAGGAAAAATTTCTTCACTGAAAGAGTGGTCAGGCATTGGAACAGGTTGCCCAGGGAGGTGGTGAAGTCACCATCCCTGAAAGTGTTGAAGAAACTTGTGGACATGGCACTTTAGGACATGGTTTAACAGCCACAGTGGTCCTAGGTTGAAGGTTGGACTTGATGACCTTAAAAGGTCTTTTCCAACTGAAATAATTCAATGATTCTAATACAGAAGTGTTCAAAATGAGGTAAAAAAAAAAACAAAACACCAAACATTGGCCAGCAGAGACTTAGAAGATCATCCACCTCAAGTAGCCATGAGGGTTTCTAATGACATTTGTTCAGATCCTTCCCCTCTTCAACCCAGGGATGCAAGCTGCTCCCTATCTGCCCCCTGGGTTTGGGGAAAACTGATTTTCAACAGGGAGTTTAAACAAGATTTGCCTTCCAGAGAGTCCTAGAACTAAGAGGTAGATTTCACAACTCTCCTCAACCACCTTGTAAGTGTGCTAACTATTTATCAGCTCCTCCTTCCTGTATATTTTAAAAGCATGACATCTAGGGTTTGTATCAACAGAAACATGTACACAGAGTAGCTAAAAATACCACCTAAAGAAATAAACTTCCTTTCAGCAACTTAACAGTAGGGCTAGGGACACTTCTTACTGCCAGGATATTGATGGGACAGCTACACACAATGGACATGGCCAGCTGGAATAGGAAGAGTGAGGAAGATGGAACAAAACCAAGGGAGAAAGATCCAGCAGATGTCCAAGTAGAAGAGAATGTGAGCAACAGAATGGACAACAGACAAAGAGACAGGAGAGGAGGGCAGGGACAAGCAGGAGAAAGCAACAAGTTACTAACGATGGTAAAGCAGGCAGGGACAACAGTAGAGGCAGAACAAGGCAAAACCAGCATGAAGTCAAAATGCTTGAAGCAGCTTAAACCCAAGAGAGGAGCAGGGACACCAGCTGTGAAGCATCTCAGAGAAATCTCTTTGTGAAATAAAGGAAATGACTGCTTGAGCTTCCTACTGTTGTTGACAGTGTGTTACCTGCTGTAACCTTCTTACCTTGATGGTTTGTATAGCCCCAGATCCTCTCAAGCTTCTGAGGTTGTCTATCACTTGCTGAGGTGCCAGCGTGTCTGAAAGCTGAAGCAGGAGGCATGCAGCTACTGTAAGGGAAATGCAGATACCTGTGAATGCTACTGAACACCTCCTGCTCTACTCAGTGCCACTTCTGCACAGTAATAGGTTTGTTCCAAGAAATCCACTCTAGCAAAACTCAACCTCATCATACTAGGGTCACAGATTTGTTGGATCTTCTGCTGAATGATATTTGATGATATTGTCTCATCTGCCTGCTGCTCTTGCCCAAGCTTGCAGGCCTTGGAAACAGGGAAAACCCTCCCACTTTTCCTCCCCTCTGACTTTGAGTGTTCAGGAGGCAAAGTCTGAAATCATACCAACAACAAGCCCCAGTCCACCCAGTTAATTCCCATTTGTGTCTTCTAGTTGCTTATTGGGCAGTATCACCATGCCTTCCTTCCATGGCACTCACAACAACTAAGGACCTCAAAAGCTTTATGGGAGACACTGGGCTGAAGAAAGATGCAGAGGAATAAGTTAATCTTTTAAGGACATGTTGAGGGAGGAGGGGAAAGTGCAACCCCAGAAGAGGAAAATAAAACTTGCAGTGAGAAGAGAGTCATAAAGTAAGAGAGAACTTTGTATCAATCAGCCTCACTGACTACCTAACCATCGATCCCCACACCTATATGAGCCCAAAGAGTGGTGATGGAGTTAAAACCAGTTGGTGGCCAGTCACAAGTGCTGTTCTCCAAGGCTCAGTACCAGGGTCATTTCTCTTTAATATCTTTATCAATGATCTGGATGAGGGGATCAAGGGTGCCCTTCAGTAAATTTGCAGAATACACCAAGTTCTCAAACACTGCAACAGTCTGCCCCAGGGAGGTGGTTGAATTACCATCCCTGGAGGTGTTTAATAAAAGACACAGATGTGGTGCTGGGAGATATGGTTTAGCACCAGACTTGGTAGAATTAGATAATGGTTGGGGGCTTAATGATCTTAAAAATCTCTTCCAAGCAAAACAAGTCTGTGATTCCATGATGCACTGTCCTGGAGGTGCCCACAAAACAGACAGCAGCAGCCACCTGAAAACTGGATTTATTGTAATTCATCTGCTCTCCTTCTGACACAGGAAAGTTACAGATTTGGATGCCAGTTGGGAAAATGCAGCTGCACAACTAAAGTATTTGGAGAGGAGAACCAAGATGTGAACACACTCACTCGGAAATCTCCCCATGGTTACCCAGAGTATGCACACAGACACTCAAAGGGCAGTGAGGACTCCTTAGACCAGGTCCCATTCTAATGGGAGATGATCTGAGTGCCAGTCTGCTTCTATGTGGAGAGACCCAAACTCTCTCTCTAACAGGACTCCATTTATACCCTGTGAGTTGCCCTGCTGTGATCAATTTCTTAATTAGTTGGAGGGCTGAGTTCTCCAAGCAGCAAAAGGATTTCTTGGCCTGAAGGTGCCAGCTAATGTTCAGGGATGCCAAGCTAAACTGTTTCAGCTCCTAGCAAGCCTCAGCCCGTGGTGCTTGGGTCAGGAGTGGGGAGGCAGTTTGTACCTGCCACACATACATCACTCAGAAGCAATTTCTATACAGGCAGCTGGTATTGCTACCCTTTGACAACACCTTTCCAAAGAAACAGGCCAAATTACCTATCCTGCTACCTGCAATTTGCATTGTAACCAGTTAGGCTTCAAGCAGAACAATTCTGTGTCATGAGAAAGGCTTTGTGGGGTGGGTTAGCTAGTCAGGGGTAAAGGCAACTGCTTACTGAGACAGGAGCGTCCGAGGCCACCAAAGCAGCTGAAAGAGAGGAGAACACTTGGCTGTGACAAGCTGTAGTTCATTGCAACACCAAGAGCCCCCCAACCCCCTTCCATAAATACATAGGCACAATTCTTGCCTTACTATAATCAAGATAAGCAGTGGTACAAGGAAGTTAGAATATACTTACAAAGCTATTTCACATTTAGTCTTCAGACCTTCCCTAAGTAGTGTCTTTCTAGAGAAACTGCAGTTCAGAAGGTCCCCATTACATGGTAATAGTCCCAGATGTGCAGGAGGGCAGAAAATGGACAATCTCAATTTTCTATAAATCCTTCTCCAGATTTTAGACCTTGATGATAGCTGTGAGCTAATGATAGCAGCATGGTTCTGCATCAGCAGGAAGCCCAAGGACTCAGTGGGCATCTGTGCAGGGAGCTGTCATAATAACAGGCTGATCATCTATGAAACCTGGAAAGCTCTGCCCCTCTACCCTAAGCTCAGCTGCAAGCATTGAAAGAAATTACTTTAAACTGGTTCCATGCAATTGAAGAGTAAATTTTGCATTGCTGGAACCCACCGAGTCCCTGATAAACAGCCCCGGGGTGTGCGTTGTCCTCTGACAACAGCTGCTTTAGCTTACAACTCATGCTGTACACCTGATACCCAACCAGGCTAGCAGCAAGGAGTCATATGGTGCCACTCAACACACGTTTTGAAGTGCTTGCTGCAGTGAGCAAGGGGAAAAATAGAAGACTCGAACCTTACAAATGACAAGTTAGCTCCCAAAGGGTGCATGAGGGAAAACAAGCAGCTTTTCAGAGCTTAAACTAACCCTAAAGAATACAATTGTCATTTGACAGGGTTAATTTTCAGCTGGTCATGAGTTTACAGAGAAACTGGTTGCTTACAGGAACATGGGGTGAAAGGGAGGCCAGGACTTACTGTATGATTGTTTTCCGACTACTTTCCAGGCAGCTTCTGAGCTCTTCCAGAATTTTGCAGCACATGGCAATGTCTGGAACATCTCCATCAGGAATAGGATAATGGTGCACACAGATCTCATGCTGTTGGTAAGCATCTATAAGGTTTGGTACTCGGTATCTTAAGAACTCTCCTCTGGTACAAAGCACAAATATATCCTGGGTCCCATGCTGCTTTAGTTCCTCTGCCAACA
Source organism: Ramphastos sulfuratus (assembly GCA_013399055.1). Lineage (NCBI taxonomy): Eukaryota > Metazoa > Chordata > Aves > Piciformes > Ramphastidae > Ramphastos > Ramphastos sulfuratus. The sequence goes on from WBNM01002944.1 coordinate 46,150, forward strand.
GATAAAGGCATGTGCTGATAAAAAAAAAAAAGCCTATCAAGGCCAAGGATAAACAGATAAGCTACTGGGTACTTATTTTCTTGTTTAATCTTGGAGGTTAAGACAATAGGAGTCAGCAATTTTGCTTTAAACAGTATTTACTTCTCCTGAGTCTCTCCCACATTTGCCTTCGGGTAACCCACAAGAGCAACTTTCTTAGTTCAGAGCAAGTCTTGAGACAAGCCCCACTAAAAAACCCACCAGCACTCAGAAAAGCCTATTAACTGCTGCCAGCTTAGGCATCATTCTGTCTTGCCTCCTGCTGTGACCATGTCCAAATACTGCAAGGTTTTGGTGTTAGTCTGTAAACACTAGAAGAGCAATCAGCACAAATCTTTATATAATTTCATCTTTTTTATCCCAATCTCACTTTACTCTGGGAAAAGGAGATTTAAGGTTTGTAATTCATCTTGATCTTGACTGCTTTGCAGATGCCTTCTGCTGCACATGACTGAGTAACCCTCATGGTTACTGTGAAGGATATGTAGATACCTGTAGAACTCCAGTTTGGAAGCACTTTGGCTGTTTATTCAATATTTGGCAGAGAAGTCACAGAAAAAGTGACACTGCACACTTGATAGTACTCTTAGTACTCCTAACAGTGACTGTGCTAAGCTATTTGCTAAGTCTCCAAGCACACTAACCTCAGAAGGACATTGTAGTCAAGACATAGCCCCAGTAACTCTGTAAAGAACAATCCTGCACTCCAATATCATGGCATGGACATGGACAGCTACAGTGTTCATTACAGAAGTGTGAATAGAATTTCACTAGTTTAGATAACCAGTGTCTGGATCCTGTCTGGAGCCCTTCATTCTTCAGCCTGGAGAAGCAAAGGCTCTGGAGACACATTAGAGCAGCCTTTCAGTATTTGAAGTGGGCTACAGGAGGGCTGAAGGTGGACTTCGTAAAAAGGCATGGAGTGACAGGATGAGGGGAATGGCTTTAAACTGGAAGAAGCTCAACTGAGCTTAGATATTAAGGAGGAAATTCTTCCCCATGAGGGTGGTGAGACACTGAAATGGGCTGCCCAGAGGAATTATGGAAGCTCTAACCCTGGAAGTGTTCAAAGGCAGGTGTTCCTGCCTGTGGCAGGTAGATTGGAAATAGATGATCTTTAAATACCCTTCCAGTCCAAGCCAGTCTGTGATTCTGTGATCCTTGTGCTCAGATTAGATAAGCAGCAACTCCAGCAGTCTCCAGATTATGACAAAGTAATCCTCTAGCTTCTCAGCAACTTATGCTTTCAGTTTACCTGCTGTGAGGTAGCTGCTTAGCTTACCATGGGGCAGGCATGCAAGTTAATTTAGTGAGCTTCAGAAGTGAAGTCGAGATGCTGACAACCAAGTGATGTTTATGTTAGTTCTGGGAATGAAGATCCACAAAGCTGCTCTGCCAAGTGACTGAAGGAGGGAGACTTGTGAAGATAAGATGGCCTTGTTTCAGCTAAAACAAACGAAGCATGGCTAAAACAACAAAAAATATGCAGCCTCAGAGCAGATTTTGAAGGCTATAATGCCTGAGTGAAGATCTTTGCCTAAATAACTGCAGTTTTAAAGTTGACACTCCTCAGTACAATAAGCCAAACAGTACATGCTAAATGTGTATGACTATGGTACTCAACTCCCTGTCCAAATTGCACTAAATATCACCTCCAAGGCAGAGACAGATAGGGTTAGGGTATAAAAAAAAGAGGAATATCTCTGAGTATGGGGAAAGACTGTGGATTTAGCAGAGATGAGGATAGCTGAGGAGCTGTGCTCTTTTTCCTCCACTAAAGACAGGGACATGTACTTGGAAAGAACATACAGCCTTCAACATACAGCTGAGCTTTTGCTGCATTTCTATTATACATTAAAGCTACTGCAAAAATTTACTCCAACTTTGTCAGGTATTACCCAAAACTTAACTGGAGCTCAATTATTTGCAGTTGGTACATCTATCACCAGCAACCCTAAATCTGTTGCATCTGTTGCTTTAATAAATTCAATCTCTTAATGATTTTAACTGTCTGAACCAGTGTCAGTACAAGTCCTTATTGGGGCACAGAAAGAGGCAGATGTTAGTTTTGTCAAACAGTTCTGGCTCTGAAACAGGGAGATGTTGGAATCTTGTGACACCTGCACCTTGTTCTTGCATGTTACATGTAAATGAGAAGCACTTACACACCAGCCAGGAGACTCACCTATATCTTTCTGAAGATTTCTTCTAATATCCTTAAACCTGCAACCTAAAGCAAATTATGAAGGACAATTACTGCCCCAGGTAAGTGACATTTATGAAATGGCTGCTACAGCTGAAAAGTAGAGCACAGAAATTTTTCCTGAGACCAAAGCAAGCAGCAAAGCCACACCTCAAAACAGTTCTTACTCTTGCAAATAGATCAATAGCAGAGAAGATAGTTTAAACACCATCATCTGCTTAATGCTGCAGTGTAATAGGATTAAAAGGAATCTGCCCATTGTTTTAAGCTGCTGTGCATTTTTTCAGATTAAAAGTTTTGGATATTACAAATCAGTGTATGCCTTTTTAAAAAATGCATAAAACAAAATGCCCAACAAATAAGAAGGCTGGATAGAGATCACTTAAGAGTTGTCTGGTTTACTGTCAGGAAAGTGAGCTCCTCATCCTGAAATACTCAGCACAAACCACATTAAAAATCCTCCATATTGCCACTTCCATTTTCTCCTCAGATCGTGCCACAAAGGCATTTTTACAACCCCTGCAGAACACTGCACTCCAATATTCACAGCATTGTTTGGTTTGTGAGCTCTAACTGCTCAAAATATTTGCAGCGTCCTCCCTCCTTTGCTCACAGCCCCACAGGCACAGAGGCTTTACGCCTGTCCTCACAACACTTAGGATTGTTCACATCCCAAAACAACTTTTGAGAGCATGACAGCAAAACCCTGCAGAGCAAGAACTGCGCTGGCAGGGCTGTGACTGGAGGTTACTCTTTGAAGGACAAACAGCTCGAGCTGCTAAAAACCATAATGCAGCTATTTTTTGGCATATATGTTAACTGATGGTTCAAGTGTTAGTAGGATTTTCATCAGCACTAGCCATCATCCACTTCAAGATACCTTAAATTTGAATATCATTAAAACAGTCATTTTCTGGTTCTCTAGTGTGGTATTAGTCGCAGAGTTCTATTTCTCAGAGCTGGCTAGTTAAAGTTGAGGATCAGCATTAAACGAGGGAAAGTTCACATTGTCACCACCAGCAGTCTCTCTCTTCTGTGACCACCACAGATGCACTCTGGCTGCAGTTTTGGTAGCTATGTTTGTTATATGCTTATTTTTATATCATGGCCATAGTAGCTCAAGCCAGGTGCTAAGGGAGAGCAGCACAAGATTTGCTAGCACAGCGAGTGTAATTTGAGCTCACTATATCTCAAAAAGAGTTATTTACCAAAGCAGACTTGTTTCACTATTGTTGCTTGTTATAAATAGAAAGCCAAGCTTAAAAGACACATATTTAAACTGACAATGGAAGATGGGCACTGTTCTCTTACCATATGGTCTTGCATTAAGACATTCCCTACATTAGCTTTGGTATTTCAAAAACAATTATTCCAGAGGTAGAAGACAAAACAAGTCACCCCACCAAGAAAATGCAACACAGAATTTTGTAGTGCAAGGTTACCTTCCTTCAGCTTCAAACATGCCTGAAAATTTTAGTGAATGTATCTTACCAGGAAGGGCAGATATTCCCAGGAACTCAGAAGAGTAGACAGGAGACAAAGACAACCTACCAGAAAATAGTTAAAAAATCAGAACAGAGGATTTTTATTGTTTGAACAGTTAACTCACTACTAGACATTCCTTTTCTGTGGGACCACGAGAAGAGTTGCTACCTATAATTTCATTTTAGGAATGAAATGGAAGTATTCCAGTGTTGTTTCTACAACAGCAGACAAAGGAATCAGACATCGGGTAGTGTCCTTCATCACATACCTCTGTCCAAGATGAGGAGAGTGCTGATAAATCGCTTTGTTAGCACTGAGACACTCGGGCAAGCACAACTAATGGTGACTAGCAGATACTTGTGAAAGCAGACTGGGCCCCACCTTCACTGCAAGTTCACCAGGACCAACTTGTTCCCTTTCCTGGAGCACCATGAAACCTGTCAGAATCTCTGTCTTCACTCTGCAGTCACCAGAGCCTGGCACAGGTTCCCTTAAGTAAAAAACTCCCATTTCACAGGAGAGGGATTTAATCTTAGAATTTAGGTTGGTAAAGTCCTTTAAAGGTCATTTGAGTCCAAACATTAACCCAGCACTGCCAAGTCACAACTACACCATCTCCTCCAGCACCACATCTGAATGTCTTTTTGACTCTGCCATGGATGGGGACTCCACTTCCCCGGGTAGCCTGTTCCAGGGCTCAGCAACACTTTCTATGAAGAAAGGCTTCATAATATCCAACTTACCTCTCCCCCTGCACAACTCGAGGCCGCTTCTTCTTGTCCTATTTCTTGTTACTTGGGAGAAGAGACCAACCCCTACCCGGATCCAGCCTCCCTACAGGGAGTTGGAGGGAGCCCAAAGTCTCCCTTCAGACTCCTTTACTCCAAGCTAACAACCCCAAGTCCCTCAGCCACTCCTCACATGACATGTTCTCCTGATTCTTTACCAGCTCCCTTGCCCTTCTACGGACCTGCTCCAGCACCTCAATGTCCTTCTTATAGTAAGGTGCCCAAAACTGAATCCAGTATTTGAGGAGCAGCCTCACCAGTGCTGAGTACAGAGGAACATTCACTTCCCTGGTCCTGCTGGCCACACTATTGCTGATTCAGGCCGGAATGCTGTTGGCCTTCTTGGCTCATCGTCAGCCGGCTGCGAATCAACATCCCCAGGTCCACCTTTGCCAGGCAGTTTTCAGCCACTCTGCCCCAAGCCTGAAGCGTTCATGGGGTTATTGTGATGCATGTGCAGGACCCGGGCACTTGGCCAGTTATAACCCCGCGCAGTTTCTGAGAGAAAAAAAAACCAAAACAGCCGTGCCCGGCCCCGGTTGCGTCTCACCAGGAGATGTTGAGTGGCGTCGGATCCTCCTCAGCAAAATCTTCGTCAGACGAGTCACAGCCACCCGCTTCCATGGCGCAAGGCTGCGGCGGGAGGAGAGCGAGGAACTCACCTGGGGGCCGGAGCCTGCGCTGACCCCTCGGCTGAGGCGGCGCTGAGGAGACCCCAGGAGCCCAGCCTCGGTCCCGGTAATCTCGATCCTGACACCACCCCGCCCCTCACCGGCTTCACCATGGCGCTGCTCCCCGGCCGCCGTCCGTTTGAAATGTCCCCGCCCATCCGAGCCATCTCATTGGCCGAGCTCTTCCCTCCTTGCCCCCAATGGGAAGCCGCCGATCAGTCTTCTTGGAAGCTTCACGATACGAGTATTCTGATTGGTGAAGAGTGAGGGAGAAGTGGGCTTTATAGCGGCGATCTTTGCGCTGATTGGCTGCGGCTGTGTGTCGGGAAGAGGCGGTGGCTCGAGCCCCGGGTGGCCGTTAGGGCTGGGGTCCTTTGAGGGCCGTGTGAGTGCGCCGGTGAGTGCGTGCGTGGTTTCTTCACCCTCCTCTTGGGTCCTTTTTAAAGCCTGTTCTTAGAATCGTTTAATCGTTCAGGCGGAAAAAAGCCTGTTCCAATGCCTGACAGCATCTTCAGTAGAAATTTTTTCCTTGATGTCCAGGCTAAACCTCCCCTGGTGCAGCCTGAGGCCATTCCCTTTTGTGGCTTGGGAGAAGAGACCCACAGCCACCTCAATGCAGCCTCCCTTCAGGGAGTTACAGAGAGCATTAGGGTCTCTAGGCCCATCAACAGTTTAGTTTTGCATTTCTGACTGGAAAAAGTGTTTGCTTTTTTCAGTCGTACAGTGAATTGTTTCCAGATTGCCTCAGTCTTTTTCCCCCAGGATGCTGTTCCCGAGGTAACGTGGTGCTGGAAAGCACTCAGTGAACATGGCACATGCCACAGGCTCCTTCAGTGCCCAGCTTTTGTTTCCATTCATCTCTGGTGGCTTTATATCTGCTGCAGTTTGTTTAGTGCAGATGAGATGGGAGAGGAAAGTTGAAGGGAGAAGATGAGCCCTTTCTGAAAACTGAGGTTGTGGGATCCAGAATCTACATCCACAGAGGCTGTAATTAGAAAATGGAGGCAGATGTGATAAGGGCTGATACATGTCGTTTGGAAGATTTATCTCCTTGGTGATAAAGGGTGATGAAGAAGGTGTGATTTAACCAGAATTTTAGTTGGGCTTTTTGATACGTGATTGGGCTAGGAGCTGCTATCTAAAAATACATAATGGGAGAGTCTAAAAAAGATGGAGACAGAATCTTTTTGGAAGTGCAGAGCAGAAAGAGAAGATAAAATGGACAAAAGTTAGAACATGGGAAGTCTCTGCTTCCTATAAGAGAATCACAGAATCACAAAATTAACCAGATTGGAAAAGACCTCTAGGATCATTGAGTTCAATCTATCACTAACCCTTCTAATTAACTAAATCATGGCACTAAGTGCCTCATCCAGCCTCCTTTAAAACGCCTCCAGGGATGGTGACTCCACCATCTCCCTGGGCAGCCCATTCCAATGCCAATCTCTCTGTGAAGAATTTCTTCCTAATGTCCAGCCTGAACCTGCCTCTTGTTCTGTCATTGGGTGCCTGGCAGAAGAGACCAACCGCTGCCTGGCTACAGCCTCCTTTCAGGTAGTTGTAGAGAGCAATGAGGTCTGCCCTGAGCCTCCTCTTCTCCAGGCTGAACACCCCCCTCTCCCTCAGCCGCTCCTCATAGGGCTGTGCTCCAGCCCCCTTCCCAGCCTTGGTGCCCTTCTCTGGACGCATTCAAGCACCTCAACATCCTTCTTAAACTGAGTGGCCCAGAACTGGACACAGTACTCAAGGTGTAGCCTAACCAGTGAGTACAGGGGCAGAATGATCTCCCTGGCCCTGCTGGCCACACTGTTCCTGATACAGGCCAGGATGCCATTGGCCTTCTTGGCTACCTGGGCACACTGCTGGCTCATTTTCAGCTGTCAACCAGTAAACCCAGGTCCCTCTCTGCCTGGCTGGTCTCCAGCCACTCTGTCCCTAGCCTGTAGCTCTGCATGGGGTTGTTGTGGCCAAAGTGCAGAACCCAGCACTTGGCCTTCTTAAAACTCATGGCATTGGACTGTGCCCATCTGTCCAGCCTGTCCAGGTTCCTCTGCAGAGCCCTCCTACCCTCTAACAGATCAACACATGCTCCCAACTTGGTGTCATCTGCAATCTTACTGATGGTGGACTCAATCCTCTCATCCAGATCATCAATGAAGACATTAAACAGGACTGGGCCTGTTTAATATAAGAATAGTTGCTTCTGCAAATGTTGACAACAATAATTAATAAGAGTTTGAGGAGTAAGTTTGTGCTCGTGTATTGGGTGATTGGGATTGAGGTTCTTTGATTGGTTTTGTTTTTGAGAGAGAAATAATAACACTTGTGCTACATGTTATGAAACACTTATGTCTCTAACACAGTAGTAAATACCTTCTCAAAGATACTAAGGATAGTTTACAGTGAGAGTAGTCAAACAGCAAGATTTTTCCAAGGAACTCTATGGCCCAGGATTAAAGTGCATCTCAGTAGAATGGGTTTGTGGTCTGGCAGACAAATCTATGTAGAAAATTTATAAAGCAAGAAAATGGTTTATGAAAATCCAGATAGGTCTGGAAGGTAGGCTAAGAATTTCATCATGGACCAAGTTGTGACTGCTGTGGAAGCAATCCTGTCCAAACTGATCCGTGTTTCACATAACTTTTATTTCTCAGCAAACAGTCTTGCTTCTGAGAGCCAACTGGGTTCCAAATACTACCCTGGTTACACCAGGCTCTCATGTCTGTCTGCACTAAACCAAAGACAAAGTGAAGATCTTTTTACCCTGACTTCATAAAATCATAGAATCATTTGGGATGGAAAAGGCCTCTAAGATCATTGAGTCTAGCCATTAACCCAACACTCCCAAGTCCACTGCTAAACCATCACTAACCACATGTACATGGCTTTTAAATCCCTCCAGGAATTTTATATCTGCTGCAGTTTGTTTAGTGCAGATGAGGTGGGAGGGAGAAGTTGAAGGGAAAGGATGAGCACAGATGATTCAACTACTGCCCATGGCATCCCATTCCAGGGCTTGTCAACCCTTTCAGGGAGGACTTTTTTCCTAATGTCCAACCTAAACCACCCTGCTTACTAAGAACAGCTCTTGGCTCTTGGAGTGACTTACTTGTGAATCCGGGATTATAAACTGCTTCTGCTGCTACCATAGAACCAAATGTATGGATTGCTATGCCAGGATAGTATCAGGGAGTTGAGAACTGAAAGAAGGAGAGAGTGGATTAGGCTCTCTCTAGCCTTATAAATTCTTCTTGTCTATAGAATTAAAACCAGAACTGTGGTTCAGCCCTAAAGCTGGGGATGAAAACCAGTATTTTAGGTGAATAAACTAGTATTCTGTGCAGTTTGATAATGGTTACTGGCAATTGTTAGTGGAGATGAACTTTTGTATTACTGTTCTTTGAAGAGTGGCTTAGGGATCTTCCAAGACTAGATGTCTAAGACTAAATTATAGTGTCAGTAGAAAGTTTTAAAAAAAACCTCCAAACATCATGATGAAAAAAAAATGGCTAGAAGCTGAAGGTGTTAAAGAATTTCAAAGGCATATGATGATGAGGTGATCAAACTACTCTGATATGCTGCTGCTTTCCCTTTTGCAATGGAATTGAAATCGCTGGGATGGTAGATGACACTAAGCCTGTTTAGAAGAGTATTAACAAGGGTCCAAGAGCCTTATGAGGATCTGACTGGCATGTTTAAATTGGTTGAAGCTATAATAAATCAGAAAGAACAGGCATTTGGATAAGCATTTAAGATAAAAGAAGAGACAATGGCCTCAAGTTGTGCCAGGGGAGGTTTAAATTATTAGGGAAAACTTCTTCACTGAGAGAGTGATCAGGCATTGGAATGGGCTGCCCAGGGAGGTGGTGGAGTCACTGTCCCTAGAGGTGTTTGGAAAACCATGTAGACATGGTACGTTGGGACATGGTTTAGTGGCCATGGTGGTGTCAGGTTGACATTTGGACTTGATGATCTTAGAGGTCTTTTCTAAGCAAAACAATACTGTGACTCTATACATAAGCTGTAATGCTTTTATAGAGGGAAATCAGGCCTCAAAGATCCATTAGTAATTTTTGGGAAAGAATAAAGAAATTGCATTACTTTGGTGCAATTCTGTTGGCTACAAGAATGATTTTGATCTAATCTCATTCTTGTCTTAATGTGTAATTTCATTCCACCATGTGATTTTGGATTTATGGGCCTATTATTTGTAAATAGCTTTAGAAGACTTAAGGTAACAGTGCTTTGCAATGTATGTTAATGCTTACTGAGCAATTCGTATCTTCAGTGAGTCTGGAAGACACTGCATACCAGTGGGGAAAAACCAATGCCTATATGTAGCAAAGTTCAAGAGAGAGAGGGAACTACTGCAAAGAATCTAGCAGAGGCTGCAAAGATGATGAAGGGGTGGAGTGTCTCTGTGATGAGGATGGGCTGAGAAACCTGGGGCTGTTTAGCCTAGGGAACAGCACCCTGAAAGGGGTTGTGATCAATATTTATCAATATATAAAAGGGGGTCAAGAGGATGGGGCCAGACTCCTTTCAGTGGTGCCCAGTGAGAGGACAAAGGGCAGTGGGTACAAATTAGAACCCAGAAGGTTCCATCTGAACATGAGGAAAAATGTCTTTGCCATGTGGGTGCTGGAGCTCTGGAGCAAGGCTGCCCAAAGAGGTTGTGGATTCTTCTTCTCTGGGGAGATTCCAAACCCACCTGGACATTGTGATCCTGGGCAACCTGCTGTGCGTGACTCTGCTTTAGCACAGGGGTTGAACTAGATCATTTCCAGAGGTGCCACCGTTATGAGATTGATTCTGTGCAAGGACAGGCATACTGCAAGGCCACATCAACTTCCTTGCACACGGGGCAGTTGTGTACTGATTCAGAGAAAGGAGAAGGTTTCTAAATAATCTTCATTCTCTCTCTGGCAGCATCTTGTCGTGGAATTCTTGCTCTGCAGTTGCAGTGTTCACTCAGCAGTGTGGTTGTGAGGGAGAGAAGGAAAGATTCCGGTGCGAAACCGCTGAAGTTGCAAATCATATGCGGGTTGCTAGCTTCACAGCTCGGTTATGTGAAGCCTTCATCCAGGTATGGTCCTCCCTTCTCCTAAGCAGTAGAGGGCGATCTTGACTTAAAAATTCAGACTACCCCCATCAATGCCTTGTCTTTACAAACTGTGGCCAAAAGAATGAAGGTTTTTATCTCTAGAAACATCCAGGATCAGATGTCTGTATTATTCTCTGTAAATGTTATCTTTGTTAAAGATACCTGCAGAAACTATCAGGTTTTACACCACACAGCAACGTTTCTCTGTATTAAGTGAGAATTGCTGAAGTAAAACCATCGTAACACTCCAGAAGTATTAAAAAATTAACTCTCTCCCTCTCTCTCTTTTTTTTTTTTTATAGTTAAAAACAGAATTAGAATTGAAACATCTTGAATCATGAAATGTAGATAAACCCGTTAATTATTATTTGATTTAGTATGTTACATAAAAAGTCAGGGAAACAACAATCTGAGTGTGTTTTGTGAATGTTTCTGTATGGAAGATGCCTGCCCATAATTTCTACATGTGGTGATTTGAGGGGCAAACTGAGGGGCCTCTGGCATTCAGGTGGGTAGTCCTATTCACACAGACTATTCTTATGAGTATGCACAGTCTGAATGAGAAAAAGCTTAAAGGTTAATGCTTAACTTAGACCAAAAAAAAAAAAAAAAAGAAGCACATAGCTGGGTGGAAAGTTGTTCTGAGCATTTTTTTTGGTGATAGAGTTTTTAAACTGTGGGGTTTAACACATTGTTTTTTATTTTGTATAACACTTTGTATTCCTAATACATTACCTGGAGACTGGTGTGCGAAAGCATTTGGCCACTCTGAAGGAGAATGACTGAACTGTTGTAGATGGTCTGTCTTGATAAACTTCTTTGTCAATTAATCTGTTACATACCCTTATTCTTCTAACTGGGTTTTCCTCTCACAGTCCTGTGATAGTTCCCTGTGGCTCCAGGATGGAGCAATCCTGGGCAGTAAAAAGATTGAGATAATGACAGTCCATGGTGACAGCAGGGCTGGCAGAGCCAGCCTGGGGGAAGAAAGACACATACTTGCCAATAGAAATGCCTTCATCCTTTGGGAATTGTAGCTTGGGAATCAAAGCTGACCTCATAGACAAGAATGATGGAGAACAAGCTTTTGATTTATGACTAGATGAAGCTCAAAGTTTGCCCTTCTGATCCTTCTTTACAACACACCTTTTGTATTTCATATGAACTCTTTCACTTTATTCTCAGAGTGTTATCTCTTGGGGTATCATTTTTAAGTCTTTCAGTGCTGTAGTAGTTCACTCATCTCCTTCATAGCAGGTTTTTTTAAATGAAGCTCAAATCCCCTTTTTAGTATCACAAACTGTCATTTATATTTAACATGACTGATCAACTCTTTTGCTTTTTAGTGTGGGTTTTTGGTTGTTGGTTTGCTTGCTTTTTTTTTTTGTGAGTTTTCCTGAAAGCTAAAACCATATTTGCTTTCTAGGACATGCTCATTTAGGGAACCCCACTTGCATTCACTGATGCCTTGGTTACCTCAAGTGCTTATTTGCACTTCAATATGAAAAAATTGCATTTTTCATACTGGAATTTATGGGTCAGATTCTTAGTAAGACTTTGACCTGTGCTGAGTTCAATGAAGTTAAGCTGCTTCTCACCACCAGTCTCTAAGGCATCCACTCTAGTGATTGGAATAATGTGTCTTTGCCAGGAGCTCTGCTCTCTGCTTGCTTTGCTTTGTAGGTCTTAAGCAAAGCTCTCTGAAAGTGTTAAAACCATGAATCTGGGTCTAAATCTTCTCAGCTCATTCTCGTTCAAGCCATCCATTGTTCATATTTTCCTAATCTTTGCTATGTCCTCTGTCACTACCCATAGAATGGGCAAAAAAGTCTTTACAGTGGTGTCATTTATAGATGGGAAGGATGGTGACAGCATCAGATCAGCACAACTCTCTGGAAAGGAATGTTTCTGTGCATCAGCTCTGTCGTATCTGTGTTTAGGGTGTTTGTATTCCCATATATCTGTCAGTCTGTCTGTCATCTGCCTGCCTGTCTTCCTGACTTATACGACTGTTGATAAATACGCTCTGTTGGTGATTAAAAGGAAGTGACCTCATAAGTTTGTCTTTTCAACCACAAAGGTTTGGTTGTAACGTGACATTCCAGCCTATTACTCTGGTTTACACCAAATTCAACAACTTGTGGCCTGCAGATACTCAGTATAAAGAGCAGAAAGAGACTGACCTTGACAACCTCATTTCTCATTCCTTTCTTGTTATAGGTAATATAGCTGAAAATGTGGTTTTAATTATGGTACTAATGAAAACTGAAAATCCAGACAGACACTTGACAAACTCTGGTACGCTTTATATTACATTTGTGCTAACTACAAAGTATCCAGCTGGGTGTAACATTATATCTCTTTTCCTTGAGCATCCGCCTGACTTAAGCTGTATAATTAATGTGTACTTTGGCTGGAGGTCAGCTTACAGTTGGTTTTTTTAGAATTTTTACATTTTTTAAGATGTTGTAATGAAACAAATATGTTTATTACCTCTGAGCCTGCGTTCCCCAGGGGACTTAATACCTGTGGAGGATCACTGTCTGGAGAGCTTGAATAAAAACACTTCTGCCAGCTGAGTCTGAGGCATCAGAAGTCTGTTTTGAAAAGTAAGTGTAAGAACTAGAATCAAATAATGTAACATCCACATATGTGTTTAACTTTGATTCACCTCCTCTGTACGGTTTATTGATTTTAAGTTATGACACCAATACACAGTTGCCTGAAGTAGAATTTGTGAAGGGATTTCTTTTATTTCTTTCCTTTTTTCTTTCTTTGGAAAGGATTTTGTTTTCAGTGCTCACCAACAAGAAACTGATGTTCTCAGCTAGAGCCAAAAGCACTAAAAGCAGGTTCCCTGCCAAGCCCCACCAGCACACCTTCATCTTGACCTGTCTTAACTCCTCTATTCCAGTTGGGCATCTGCCTGCACTGGCATGTGTGTGTGATAATGATAAATTAAATACTGATTTTCATGATATGGACAAATGCTTTCTTGGGATCAGACTGAAATAGGCTTATGAAGGACTTTTATTGTGATGCAAGGCAAAGTTAAAACTGAGTTAACGAATGATAAAAATGCAAAGTCTGGCATCACACAGCTCCTTTCAGGGACCTGATAAGGAATCTACCATTTTTCTTAACCAAAATATTAAAGAGATTCTTAGGTCAAACAAAACCCATTTCTGACATGGAAGGCAATGGCCATGGTACAGCAGCGAGTGCCTTGATGTGTTACTTTTAGAACTGAAGGTGTAATAGTTTGCAAATGACCTTTTCACGTGTGTTCATGTTGCTATTAATGTGATTTGGTGTCTTGTGTGAATGCAGCAAGAGCCCATCTTGTTGAAGGGTTGTGCCCTTCTGCAGCTGCTCTTTAAACCTGTTTGCCAGTGTAGATGATCTGAGGAAAGTTTGTTTTTTCTTTAACAGTCTCCAGTTGCTCCTGATTTCTCTTTTTGTGGTCACAAAGCCAACTGTGGATCTGAAAAAAAAAACAACTCAGTTTCTCCTGAAAAATTATTCATAAGCAGCTTTGCTAACATTTAACTGATTTTTGTAGGACAAACTGAGTCCAACTGATCAAAAGGTCTCCCCAAAACTGAGCTAACAGGGGATAATTTTATAAACTGCTTTCCTAAAAATGGTGATGGATAGTTTCTTAAGGGCTGTATCTTGTCCTGCAAGATGCCTTGGAGAGTAGGATGCTCAAGTGTTGAAAGACGGATGTAGATTTTGGGCATAGCAATCTTCTCATACATTTATGTTCCAGAAACCTTGCCTGAATTCAGGGTCTGTAGGAACAAATGCTACAGGGACATGCACAGTAAGAGACAACCTTTGTTCAAGGGCCCTGTGATCTAAAGACACTCCATAGGCAAATCCCAGCCCCTGTTCCTACCACAACTGTTTAACTGGTTTCCCTAGAGTCTCATGAGTGCCCATTTGCCATGGAGGAGATGTACCAGTGTCAATTAAAGACGTTTCCCATCTCAAAAAGGAAATAACACCTAGTCTCCAGCTAATAAACAGCTCAAAAAATGAATTAAACCAGATGTTGGTCAGCCCTTGATATTGACACAAATGGTAGTGCAGCCACTAAAGTGTCCCTCCTGTGGCCCGAGGTTCCATCCAACCCTATAACGTTCTGTGGTTCTGTGATCTTATTTCCATCCTATAAACATTTAGGAGAATGATTAAGCAACAGTGCCCCATTCATATCCCATGTTATGCTAAGGAGGGAACCTGTGGAACTGCTTACATCACTTGCTAGAGATGTGATAGGTTCTCTGAACTAAGGCTGATACTTGTTTTGTGTACTGCCATGCAGACATAAGGTGATGGGTCTCTCTGATAGAAATGAGGACAACTCCCTGCTCAGTTGCAGGCAGTAGAAAGCAAAGAATGTTTCTCTCTATCTGCTTGAATTTCCTGCCCTGAGTCTGGAGGACTATTAGCTGTAACTCTGCATCTTTGTGTTTTGCCTTACTTAGTGACAAACAATGAGATGCTGCTGGTTAACTCTTGGAGATGTCTCTTCCATTTTCATTTCCTTCTTAAAACAGAGGCAAAGTGTTCTCACTGAGTTTCTTGGGTATGGAGCTAGTTTACTCCAGTGAAGGCTTCAGTAATAAGGTTGCATTTGGCCTCCAGTATATGGAGAACTTATTACAGCCTTTCAGTACTTAAATGGGCCAACGGGAAAGAGTGGGACAGACTTTTTAGCATGGCCTGTTGTGACAAGACAGGGGGGGATGGTTAAAAATTAAAACTGAGGAGATCCAGACTAGATAGAAGGATGAAGTGGTGAAACACTGGCCCAGGTTGCCCAGAAAGGTGGCAGATGCCTCATCTCATGAACTAATCCATGTCAGGTTGGATGGAGCTCTGAGCAACCTGCTCTAGATGCAGATGTTCCTGCTGACCCTAGGAGGGTTGAACTAGGTGACTTTTAAAGGCCTCTTCCAACCCAAACCATTCTTAGCTTCTGTATCAGCATCACAAGATAAAGCTGTTCTGGGAACATGGAAAAAGCTGTTAAATGTTTTGATTTTGCCCACTCATCATAACCATATCTCAGGATTATGCTTGCCATGTGCTATGTGTGTGTTGGATTAATTGTGTATTTATAAAAGCTACAAATACAAATAGGAAAAGGAGAGTCAGCATGACAGTACCTTACACAGTACCTTCCATTTGAAATGTTGGTTTGTTGACTTTGACAAGGTGTTTGCAGCATATGGAGTTCACTGGAGTAGACTTCTCAGATGGAGCAGTGTTTTTTGTTGTATAACATCTCAGAGGAATGGTTGGAGGAAAGTTCAAACAGTTTTCTGTTATGGGAATAATATCAGAAACCAGATCTGTCCAGAGTGAAAACAAAAATCTACATGTCTTACTTTGCTGGTGCCGTAGTTCTCTAGAAAATGAGATGGATTTTCTCTAGAAAGTGAGCTGGTGGAGACATTCAAAACCTGCATGGTTGTAAGCCTGTGTGACCTTCTTTAGCTGAACCTGCCTTGGCAGGGGTGTTGATCTCCAGAGGTCACTTTCAACTCCTACATTCTGTGATTCTGTGTGACCCATGCATATGTCTGAATGTTTTGTATTTAGATTTCTAATTTACTTGAGGTTACACATCTGTGGAAGCAGATTTCTTTTTTAAAATGTGGCTGCTATTTGTGTTTTTTGATTTTTTATTTTCTTTTTGTCTGTAGGGGGTACTGTGTGCCTCTGTTGATTTGTGCCTATCCATATGTCCACCAAGTGTGTTGATCGTTTAGCTGCTGATTGGCAGATGCAGTCAGGTGCTTCATTCTCTGACAGCAGTTTTGTTCTCAAGTGACACTCTGTGAGAATTTATCTGCAGATACTATCAGCTACTCAAGAATGTACTCAAAGAGCAAAGGCAGGATGCAGTTCCATTTAAATTGGCAAGCACAGTTTTGGGCAGCCGGACAGCTCCCTTTTGACCACACAGCTGAGGATGACAAAAAATGTGAATTATCCCCAAAGTTACTAGCAATGGCTGCATGGTCCATGATACAGAGAGAAAAACATCAGTGCTTGCCCTCAGGAGTTTATGGTTTGGTTTAGATTGCTAAGTCCAATTGTGTCAGATTTTGTTTATAGATAGAATCCATTTGGTTGGAAAAGACCTTTAAGAACATTGAGCCCAACTGTTAACCCAGTGTTGCCAGGTCACCGCTAAACCACATCCCTCAGCACCACATCTACAACCTTTTCAGTCCCTCCATGGATGGTGATTCTGCCACTTCCTTGGGCAGCCCGTTCCAGGGCTTGACAACCCTTTCAGTAAAGACATTTTTCCTAATGTCCAACCTAAACCTCTTGAGGTAATTTCCTCTTGTACCATAGAGAGATGTCTCCCTTCAGCCTCCTTTTCTCCAGGCTAAACAACCCCAGTTGCCTCAGTCATTCCCCAGGAGGCTTGTGTGCTAGACACTTCATCAGCTTCCCTGCCCTTCTCTGGACATGCTCCAGCACCTTGTAGTGAGGGGCCCAAAACTGGAGGCAGGATTCAAGGTGTGGCCTTACCAGTGCCGTATTGTTGGCCTTCTTGGGCACTTGTGTGCATACTGGCTCATTTTCAGCTGGCTGTTGACTGACACCTGTATGTCCCTTATCTGCAAGCATCTTCTAGCCACTTTGCCACAAGTCTGGAACCTTGCATTGAGTTGTTGTGCCCCCAGCACCTTCTTGAACCTCATGCCCAGCCTTCTTGAACCTCATGCTATTGGCCTCAGGCTATTGATCCAGCCCATGTTAGCTAGAATCTGGAATTTTCTCTTGCACCAACTCATGCATGCATGAGTTCATGCATGTTCTCTGTTCATTCACATTAGTTAATAGACAGTACTTGATAAAAGAACATAAGAGGAAGGACACTGAATATGTTCAGTGTTAGAGCTCTAAGTTTGAGAGACAGAAACGTGATGTTTCTCAAGTAGAACTCTGTTTTATATATATGTGTGTGTGTGTATGCACACACACACACAAATTGTTTCCTGAACTGACTCTTTGAAGTTTTTTTGATCTGGAAGAGAATGGGATCCTCAATACATCGATCTTGGAAGTATAGCCAGGAATAATGGAACTAAGAATAGGATTTGGCACTAAATACTAACCATAGTTCTAATAATTTTACAGAATGCTGTAGAACCAATTTGACCTTTTTAAAATTAGGGAAAAGAGATACATTAACATTGTCCTGCCTGCAAGACCTAAATCACATCAGTTCTGGGATCCTTTCTTCCAGCTCTAAAGTGTGGAGGAAGATGTTTCCTTTCTCCCACCCCACCATCTGTCTGTAAGCTTGCACTTAGACTACACACATTTGGGGTTGCTTCTGCTGTCTGTGCTTGTACAGTCCTCAATACCCTGCTGCTTCAGCTTTGGATAGGGACTTTGGGAATCATAAAATGGTTTGAGGTGAAAGGGATATTAGATTATCTAGTTCCAACCCCCTCACCATGGGCAGCGAAAATTCTTTCTAGGTCAGGTTGCTCAAAGCCCCATCCAACCTGCCTTTGAACACTTCCAGGATTGGAGCCTCCACAACTGTGAGAACTTGTTCCAGTGCCTCACCACCTTCACGGTGAAAAGTTTCTTCCTAATGTTTATCTCAATCAAGATTCTTTCAGTTTGAAGCCATTACCCCCCGTCCTGTCACTACATGGCTTTGTAAAAAGTCTAGCTATTCTGTAGGCCTCCTTCAAATACTGGAGAGCTGAAATAAGGTCTTCCTGGAGCCATCTTCAGGCTGAACAACCCCAACTCAGCCTGTCCTTATAGAAGAGGAGCTCTAGCCCTCTGATCATCTCCTCTGCACCCACTCCATCAGTTCCATGTCCTTGTGTTGAGGGCTCCAGTGCTGGACCCAGTACATTAGGTGGGATCCTAGCAGAAAGGAGCAGAGCGGCAGAATCCTCTCCCTCCACCTGCTGCCCATGCTGCTGGGGATGCAGCTCAGGACATGTTTGGCTCTGGGCTGTGAGTGCAGACTGCTGGGTCATATTGAGATTCTCATCAACCAGCATACCCAAGTCCTTCTCAGGACTGCTCTCTATCCATCTACACTCAGCCTGTGCTTGCTACCCTGAGAGATGTGATCCTGCACAAGGCTGCCAGGCAAACACTCTGCTATGTTCTGCTGTAGCACAAGGGTTTGTAATTTTACTTAGAAGTTCTAAGAGCAGTGACAGACGTTTCAGCACTACTGCAGGTATATTCAGCACAGCAAAAACCTACTTCTGATATTTGGAGTTACGATGCATGTGGTGGCCCCAGAGTCACATGTGGAGGAGCAGCAATGCTAGCTGATGGGCTGTTTTCTACCTTGGATGCAGAGTTTTTATGATGGCCAATACTCTGAGACTCGTTCAGGCAATAAATTTACTTGCCTTTGAGTTTACAAGGCAATAAACAGTTGAGGCCTTTGACCTCAACATTTACCAAATACATTTGCAGCAGTTGTGTTTATTGACAACTATTTATAGGGAAATATTTTATACTGAATTTCAGATGTGAAAGAGAACAGTTTAATTTTGTAGGTCTTATTCTTCTTTCTGAATTCTGTCTCTACCTCCTGTCTCTTTGATTTACTTTAATAGCTGAAGTTGCAAGTTAATGATGTAAAATGCTTCTTTATTGACAAAACAATTTAAAGATTTGTGCCAGATATTTAGAACTTTATTTATATTTTGGATGACTGAAATGAAGGTATACACTCTACAAATGCCTGAAAGGAGGTTGGAGACAGATGTGTGTTGGTCTCTTCTCCCAAGTAAAAAGAGACAAGGCAAGAGGAAACAACCTTTAGCTGCAACAAGAAAGATTTAGGTTGAGCATCAGGAAAAATTTCTTCCCTAAAAGGGCTGACAAACCCTGGAATAAGCTTCCCAGGGCAGTGGTGAAGTCCCCATCCTTGGAGGCCTTTAAAAGATGTGTAGGTGTGGTGCTGAGGGACATAGTTTAGAACTTGGTAGTGTTGGGTTAATGGTTGAACTCGATGTCTTTTCCAGCCTAAATGAGTCTATGATTCTATACGCTGCATTTTGCGTATAGGCATCATATACAGCTCCTTTTACATTCTGTTGTTAATTTTAATAGGCCTTCACTAGCCTGAACACATTCCCTTTGTTAGAACAAGAAGTTTAAAAACAAACAAACAAACAAACAAAATTAATAATATATCAAGCTCCTTTTCCCTGATTTGTAGGAAGCTGAGGTTCTCACTATTTTCTGGTGGATTATTAGCATCGTGGACACTGAGACTTCTCTATGCATCCAGAATCATAGAATTATTAAGGTTGGGAAAGGCCTCCAAGATCACTGAGTCCCACCATTAACCTAACACTAGGCATGAAGCATATGACTTCAGCGTGCCTTCCTGTAAGCTTAAAGATAAGCACATGCGCAAGTTCCTTGTTGGAAAATGTCCAGCAGTACTTTTTATCTCACAGCATCATGCTAGTAAGATACTCATTTCAATCTGTCGAACTCTTGTTGCTTGAGTTCTTCTAGAAAAGTGATTTCAGATGCCGTGGAATTATGGTCAATCATTTATAAATAGCTCACCAGATTCTTGCCCCATGTAAACTGCTTCATGCCAATTTGCAGCATTAGAGGACGTGCTGCAGAGTTTTGGTCAGTAAAACTTTACCTCATTTTGCGGTTGGACTTTTCCCCCTTTTGATGAAGTGTGGGTATAGATATAGGGAAGAAGTTTTTCACTCTGAGGGTGGTAAGACACACCCTCAGCACAGGCTGACCAGAAAGCTCACTGATGTCCCCTCTCTGAAAATGTTCAAAGCCTGGTTGGATGCGGCTTTGAACAACCTGATCTAGTGGGAGGTGTCCACACCCCTTGGCAGGGGATTTATCACAGAATCACAGAATTAACCAGATTGGAAAAGACCTTTAGGATCATTGAGTCCAACCTATCACCTAATACCTTCTAATTAACTAAACCATGGTGCGAAGTGCCTCATCCAGCCTTCTTTTAAACACCTCCAGGGATGCTGACTCCACTACATCCCTGGGCAGCCCATTCCAATGCAAATCACTCTTTCCGTGAAGAATTTCTTCCTAACATCCAGCCTAAACCTGCCCTGGCACAGCTTGAGCCTGTGTCCTCTTGTTCAGTCACTGGGTGCCTGGCAGAAGAAACCAAACCCACCTACCTACAACCTCCTTTTGGGTAGTTGTAGAGAGCAATGAGGTCTGCCCTGACCCTCCTCTTCTCCAGGCTAAACAACCCCAGCTCACTCAGCCTCTCCTTGTAGGGCTGTGCTCCAGCCCCTCACCAGCCTTGGTGCCCTTCTCTAGACACATTCAAGCACCTCAACATCTTTCTTAAATTGAGAGGCCCAGAACTGGACACAGTACTCAAGGTGTGGCCTAACCAGTGCTGAGTACAGGGCCAGAATGACTTCCCTGGTCCTGCTGGCCACACTATTCCTGATGCAGGCCAGGATGCCATTGGCCTTCTTGGC
The DNA here is from genome assembly GCA_013399055.1 of Ramphastos sulfuratus. Classification (NCBI taxonomy): domain Eukaryota; kingdom Metazoa; phylum Chordata; class Aves; order Piciformes; family Ramphastidae; genus Ramphastos; species Ramphastos sulfuratus. The sequence continues at coordinate 66,957 of WBNM01002944.1, forward strand.
TACCTGGGCACACTGCTGGCTCATGTTCAATCACCTGTTGACCAGTACCCCCCTGGACCCTCTCTGCTCTCCAGCTACTCTGTCCCCAGCCCATAGCACTGCATGGGGTTGTTGTGGCCAAAGTGTAGAACTTGGCATTTGGCCTTGTTAAAACTCATGGCATTGGACTGTGCCCATCTGTCCAGGCAGTCCAGGTCCCTCTGCAGAACCCTCATACTCTCTAACAGATTGACACATGCTCCCAACTTTGTGTTGACTGCAATTTTGCTGATGGTGAACTCAATCCCCTCATCCAGATCATCAAAGACGATATTAAACAGGACTGGGCCTAGCACTGATCCCTAGGGCACACCACTAGTGACTGACCAACAACTAGATGTAGCTCCATTCACCACCACTCTCTGGGTCCGGCCATCCAGCCAGTTCTTAATCGAGCACAGAGTGCCCCTGTCCAAGCCATGGGCTGCCAACTTGGGCAAGAGTTTGCCATGGCAGACAGTGTCAAAGACCTTGCTGAAGTCCAGGTAGGCTACATCCATAGCCTTCCCCACATCCACCAGATGGGTCACCTGGTCATAAAAAGAGATCAGGTTGGTCAAGCAGGACCTGCCCCTCCTGAACCCACACTGGCTGGGTCTGATCCCTTGGCCATCCTGTAGGTGCTCTGTGATTGGACTCAGGATGATCTGCTCTATTATCCTGCATGGTGCTAAGGTCTGACAGGTCTGTAATTTCCTGACTGTTAATAAATGATGGAGAGCAACTTGGCCAGCTCTTGCGCCAGCTCTCTCATCACCCTAGGGTGGATCCCATCTGGTCCCATAGGCTTGTGAGGATCCAAGAGGCTCAACGGGTCCTTAACTATTTCCTCCCAGATTACAGGGAGGCTGTTCTGCTCCCTGACCCCACCTACCTGCTCAGGAGGCCAGCTGTCCTGAGGACAACCTGCCTTGCTATTGAAAATTGAGGCAAAGAAGGTGTAAGCATCCCTGCCTTTTCCTCATCTCTAGTTACTACATTCCCCTCCTTGTCCAATAAAGAGTAGAGGTTATCCTTGCCCCTCTTTTCGTCATGAGTATATTTATAGAAACACTTCTTTTTATCATTCACAGCAGTGGCTGGTCTAAGTTCTAACTGGGCTTTTGGACTAGATGATCTTTAATGTTGTTTCCAACCCAAACTATTCTATGATTTATCATTATTATCAACAAGCCAAGTGCAGAACATTATGAAATCTATTAGAAAAAATGTATTTAAGCAGATGGTCAGGCTCTCAGGTGGGTTACACCAAATACATTTAGAAAGTAGTGCCCCATGGTTCAATAAATCACTATAAATGGATCTACAAGTAGACTGTCATCCACCGTTGATTTTTATCCATGTGACATGAAGAAAATGGGTTTATTCTCTGGAGTGGCTCTGTCCACACAGGAAGAGCTTCATATACAGGATGTTTTATGTATTTGGTGTGTTAAATGTTTAAACAAGTAAGAAAAGTACTTTATCAGTGCAGCTTCAGTTTGCTTCGTGAATGGCGTTTACAGCCCATATCCCAGATCCACACACTGGAGATCTGGGGAAATAACATGAAATGTCACTGACTCCCATTGAAGTGGTGACAAACTGGAGTTCTGAGGTGGGACACCACTTTATTGGCACCTCCACTGTCTACTTAAAGAAGTGACAGTGGGCTGGGGGTTAAGGTTCTCTGATATGAAGGTGTGAGAGAGAGCCCATTGGTTTGTTGAGTTGGGTTTTGGATGAGCACCAGGACCCTCTTAAGGAAATGCCATAGGAGGCTGCCTCAGTATGGATGTTTGGCTGAATTTGCTGTAAAGAGGTGATATGGGCCCATCAGTCTAGGGATGAACATGTGCAGCTTCCTTGATGCTAAATAGTCAAAGAAGAAAAATAACATGGAGGAGGACAAGTGGGGAAGGACAGCACATTAGTGGTCTGACCGTATGACTCTGTAAAAGGCAACTCCAGATCTGTCAGCACAACTATGTGTGGAGCAAGCCAAGAAGCCAGATGCTGTTCCTGCTGCTGAAAGACTATTTTGCACAGTTCAATGTTAGAGTCTTGGGATATAAATCCCTGCCCCATGTGTGGCCATGGGTGCAGGGTCTCAGATGAACGCAGAGGAAAGAGAGGAATCTTGTGCTTGCTTGGGGTGATTTATAAACTAAAACCAAATTAAGTGCATTGCATAGTTAACTTAAAAGGGAGGAGAAAAGGTACTTTATAACACAATGATTTGTTTAGGTAGCAGCATCTGCCTTTACCATCAGTGTGTCTCTCAGCTGTTCTCCTCCCCACGTATGCTCATGTCTAGCAAAGAATGAGAAATAAGTATGTTAATTCTAAAATTAATTGTTAAGCTAATGAGAAGCACAGTTAAAATCTGTTTCATCTTCCTTTGAATTTAAAATAGTCTTCCCATTTTCCTTTGCATGCATCTCTCCTAAAGAATAAAGCCTTCACATGGCACACATCCTGGGTGGAGGAGTTACGCTCCAGAATAGCCTTTGGAGGTCACTGGACAGAAATCCCACTTAATAAAGCTGCAGAGCCTTAAGGAATTCCACCAACTTTCATATATCCTTCTGGCCCAATGCATGCCCTCTGGGATCACTCTCTGCAGTGCTGTGAAACAAGTCACAAAGGTGCTGGTCTTGGTGACTCACCAGGGTTTACCCAGATAAGTGGCAATAAGGAAACTGGGCTGTTAAAAGAGTACATCAAAAAGTCTAGCTGGAAGAGGACAGAAAAAACCCCACTATAGCGAGGTTTCCTTTTGTGAAGCTTCCTAGCTGAATGGAGTTAAATCCCAGCTGCCAGGAAGTGGTTGTCAGGTCTCGTTGGTGCTCCATGGAAGTTTTCCACCTGGAAGTTGCCCAAAGGAATGTACTGAGCACCCAGCCTCTGTTACAGACATAGCCTGCAGCTAATACAATCATCATGGTGCCAGCTTGTTAACAACAACTCTTGTTTCACGGATGACAATGTTTTACAGTGATATTCCCTTCTTTTTTTTTCTGGGTCAACTAGCCACCATTAGGGACTTAAACTCTTCCAACACAGGGGAGCCTAGTTTTTGTTCACTATACAATGATACTAAGTTCAGCCCTTGTCCCATCAGTTCTAACTATGTTATATTTGTGTCCTTTTGTTTACTTCATATAATTTCTCAAGTGTGTGCTAGATGATCAGATGTAAATTTATCTTCAGCAGTGTTTTCATTAATTTAGGGTGTTAAAATGGGAAAGCAAATGTATATAGGCTGTAAAAATTAAATCTGAAAGGAAACAAAAGTTTTCCCAGTTCCCTCAGCTGCTCCTCACCAGACCTGTTCTCTAGATCCTTCAACCATCTTTGTTAATTTTCTCTGGAGAAGCTCCAGCACCTCTTGAAGTGAGAGACCCAAAACTGAACCCAGTATTTGAGGTGCAGCCTCACCAGTGCTGATTACATGGGGACAATCCCTGTCCTAGTCCTGCTGGCCACAGTATTGCTGATCCAGACCAGCATACTGTTGACTTTGTTGGCCACCTGGGCACATGCTGGCTCATTTCAGCTGCTGTAGCCCAACACCCCCAGGTCGTTTTCTGGTGAGCATCCCTCCAGCCACTCTCTCCCAAACCTGGAGCGTTCATGGGGTTGTTGTGATCCAATTGCAGGACCCAGCACTTGGCCTTGTTGAACTTCATCCTACTGGACTAGGCCCATTGATGCAGCCTGTCCAGATACCTCTGTAGAGTCTCCCTATCTTCAATCAGCTTGACACAGACACAGAGTTTAGTGTCATCTGCAAGTCATTGAGGGTGCCTTGAATCCCCTCATCCAGAGAGAATTAATTACATGCAAAGTAGCACTATCTGTGGTGTTATCTGGAGCTTTACATTATAACACTGCATTACCAGTTGGTTTTATCATTGTCACTCTTCAGCTATTTGGAAGGAATGGCTAAACTCAGCTGCATTGTTTATGAGATCAGAGAAAGATAAATTTTTGTCGTTGCTAAAATTAAAAATATTTTTAAAATTATGCTTTAGACAAACACTTAAGATCTGGCATGGATGTGAAAGTTGTTCTGATATCAGAGGGAGATATCTTGGCATCCCTATAAAAATTTTCCCAAATCTGGCCAAGATCTATGGCTCTTAAAAGATTTTAGTTCACAGATGTTTAGTAGAGGCTTGTGAGAGTTGGCAGCTAAATTCTCAAAGTTTTCATCTGAACTGATCAAATTCAGTTTTCTCCTTAATTCCTTTGCTGCCAGTGCTGCCTCTGGAGTATACGAACAGGACAAGAGGTGATGGTTTTAATCTAAAAAAGGGAGATTCAGACTAGAGAGAAGGAAGACATTTTTTATACTGAGGGTGGTGAAACACTGTCCCAGGTTGCCCAGAGAGGTGGTAGATGCCTCGTCCCTGGAACCATTCCAGGTCAGGTTGGTTGAGACTCTGAGGAACCTGACTAGCTGATGATGTCCCTGGTGACTGCACAGGATTTGGACTAGATGACCTTCAAAAATCCCTTCCAACCCAGTCTGTGATTCTATGAAAAATAAAAGGACCTGATTGGAATTCCAGTGGAGAAAATGGGAAGGAAACAGAAAGTAGAAACAGCACAAAATAGAAGATGATCTGAGTGGAGGCTACTAAATCTATCATCACATTGCTTTGTGAAGACAAACTTTGGTAATGGCCTGAAAGTGTGCCAGGGGAAGTTTAGGTTGGATGTTAGGAAAGCTTTCTTTACTGAATGGGTGGTCAGGCATTCAAACAGGCTGCCCAGGGATGTGGTGGAGTCTCCATCCCTGGAGGTGTTCAAGAACCATGTGGACATGGCACTTCAGAACATGGTTTAATGGCCGTGGTGGCATTAGATTGATAGTTGGACTTGATGATTGAGGTCTTTTCAACCAAAACAATTCTATGATGCTATGACACTATAGACCATGAGAAACCCTGAGGAAATGCATAAGTCTATATTAAATGCAGACTTTAAAGACCATGTATAGGATAAAGCCTGGGGCTACCTCTTGAATGGAAGAATAGAAAGAAGTATTGAATAACTGCTTGTTTTCTGCATGAGTGATCGTTTCTACAGGGAGCTATCTTTCTGATAACTTTCTTTCCTCAAGCCATCCCTTACCTCACAATGCATGAGGCAGTGGTTTGGTAGAAAAGATTGTGTGTGATCATATCATGAGAACCTGTACCATGAAATGCGCTCAGAAAAAGGGCTGAACAAAGTCTGTACAGGCACCCTTATTTTTGGCATTTCCTAAGATTTGAATTCTTGGCATTGCATTGTCAGTGTTATTTTAACAGAGTTTTTGAATGTCATAAGTAAAAGTGATGCCTTTGAAGCCTGTATTTCATCCCTAGCTCCAGTGAAGCATTCCTAATCTGTATCTGAATGAGCCTAAAGGGGCTTGTTTGTCAGTTTCAGACTTAGTGACAAATTGTTCATGGCAGCATTTTAGAAAACAAACCTTGTGCCAAGTTTACAAATGATCTTCCAAGACTGCATGTTTTGTATCACACCCTTGCAGCTCTGTGGACAGCCACTTGCACCCTCAGAAGACATTTACCTGCAGAGCTCAGGAAGTAAAGGTGTACAGTAACACTGCTGGCATGTCCATGTGGGTTTCAGTGGCTTTCTTCTGGAGGCTGCGTTTGTGCTTAATGCTTGGAGTGTTGTGAAAGACCACATCCCATTTCCCTCGCAGTAAAAGTGACCAGTCCCTTTGTCAGTTCCCTGGAAACGCTAATGAGGGTCCTGGTTTGGAGGAGCTTGCCATCTGTAAAACAGTTAAGCATATTCTTGCAGCTCTTACATCATTAAGAGTGTACTCAACCCCACCAGCTTAATGAGGAACATATATCTTTCAAGGTAATCACATACTTCAGTGCTCTGTTGAAAAGGGATTGATTTAAACCTGGCTCAGCTCTCTAACTCATCCTGTTGACCAAGTACCCATTCAAATCCCTTGCTTGACTAAAAGGGCTGCTTTACACCTTGGAGGTGTTGCTATGAGTAGCAACAATGTGGAGCTATACTGCTTCTCACACACTTGTAGTAGCAAAATAGAACTGAAAGATACCTGGAGAGGTTGTTCATGACAGGGGTAATCAGCCTGTGATCCACAGGCTGTGTATTGCTCACTCACAGAATGAAACCAGTTTGCAACATGGACCTCTTTTGCATTTCAGGAGCACATAAAGCATGGATTATTGTCTTCTGAAGTGTTTTGGGTGGTGGAAACTCTATGATCATGATCTCTGTTTTCCTTGGGTTCACAGACTTGCATTCTATGAGGTGCATGGTACTGAAAGTGAGGTCCTGTGAAGGATAGTTGTGAAATGTGGGCTCCCACCTCTGGAACAGTGCCTCTTCCTTGCAGTCTGCATCTTCTCATTCTCTTTCTTCTTGTAGGCAACTGGGAACAGGCTGTTCAAAGTGATCAAGCAGTACATCCATGACTGGTTTTGCCAAAGTAGACTAGGATGCTTTGAGGCTTTTGTACACATGCGCGTGCATACACAGAAAACAAAGAGACCCCAGGAAGCACCATTCCTGCTGTTTGGGTACCCCAGATCAGGAAAAGACATGGAAAAAATGTCCATTCTGCCAGAATGTCTGTGTACTACTCACCTAGTTTGCTTCCTTACCAAATGGGACAAACTATATCTACATTTTTCCTGACAGCTTTTTGTTTATATAACTTGTTTCTGTAATTTTATAAAAAATTATTGAATTTTTTTAAACAAAAGCATGAAAATTTCCTCCTGTGTACAAATTCTTGCTGGTGTACTGTGTGTCAAGGGCAGCAAGCACACTATTAGGCCATTGAGGAAGTGGCCTCAAGTTGCACCAGGGGAGGTTTAGGTTGGATGTTAGAAAAAAATTCTTCATTGAAAGGGTTCTGAAATACTGGAACAGGCTGCCCAGCGAGGTGGTTGAATCCTCATCCCTGGAGGCATTTCAAAGATACACAGATGTGGTGCTGAGGGACATGGCTTAGCACTGGACTTGCTAGAATTAGGTAATGGCTTGACTTGATGATCTTAAAGGTCTTTTCCAACTGAAGTGGTTCTATGATTGTACAATTCTATTAGTGTGTATGTTTTAAGTATTACAATACAGAGATATATTTAGCCAACAGACTCTGAATCCTCATGGGAAGTGGCACAAGGGTTTTCCATACCTCAGAATTCCATGTTGAAAATAATTGTCTGGAAGGTAATAGTCCCTCAGAATGGACTAACAGCCTGTGAGGTTTCACATTTCCATAGGTCACTTTTGAATTCACAAAAAGTTCTGAAAGACTCCAGTCCAAATTTGGTTCTCAAAAATGTGAGCAAATGGGATGGAGCTTTTCACTCCAAGGTTTTACCTGAGGCTGGCTTCTGTCTGCCTCTCTCATTTGAATAGCTGGAGTGACTCAGGTGAGCAGAGCTTTCTCTGCAGGAATTTGGATATAGTCTGTCAGCAGAAACATGGTGAAAACCTAAGTGAGGGTGTTGCCGCTAAACTACAGATGTTGTACAGCTCATCTGGATTGATCCAGAATGGTATTCCACTGGCAAGGTTTAGCCTTCTTAATGCAAAGTGAACCCTTGTAGCAGGGCCTCTTATACTGTAGGGTTTGTGCTTTAATGAGGTAGATATTTAATCAATTTTAGGGTATACTGGTATCTGTGTTTTGCATATGTTTCAAATAACAATGAAATTTATACGCAGATGAAGTAATTGAGGCATAGCCTGATTTCAGAAGGGCGCACAGTCCTCACTGCAGTGTAATTCGAAGAGATTGGGGATCAATCAAAGTGTTCTAAAGTTAAGAGTTTTCTGCAGCTGGGACACTCCCAAGTTGAATCTACTTTGGTTTCAGTTTATAGCTCAACTTTTTTTTTTTTTTTTTTCCCCCAAGTCAAATGTTTTATTGTACCTAGGATTTTGTAGCTGTCACATCTGAAAATGAAAAGTATCTTTAAAAACCTGATATTCTGTAGAGATCTAAACCCATGTTGAGCTGTGTGACCCAAACATACCCTGAACTTTAATGGCAAGAAGTTTAAAATGTAAATCCAGGCCCAGGTTTCACATGAGTTCCTATGCACATATGTCAGAATTTGAATGCAATGTTCAGCTAAAATGCCTTGGAATTTGCTTTTGCTTAACTGTTCTTGCATGACTTATAGCTTTGGCAGTTATTTATTGCCTCTAAGAATGGTATTAGCTGTTGTTTATCAAATAACCTTTATCCTTATGGTGGTCCATACCACACCATTTGGTTTATATCTTTATCTGCAAACTCTGGAGTATTCGAAGTTCAGATATGGATTATTGGGCCAGAACCATTACCAGATTTTCATAGCATTGCTTTACAAATCCTCTTCCTTTTGTAGTAAGCGTATTTTCAAACTTTCTCTGCTAAGAGTGCATTATGAAGTTATTCTCTGAGGTCCAGTTTCTGATACATTTTCTTGCAATAAGTAATACCATGTTTTGTGGGGAGTTCCCCATGAAATAGAAGCTATTCTTTCTGAGGATAAAAAAAAGCATACTTGAACCAGTAGGCACTGAGTACAGTGGAGCTCTCTCATTGCTTAGCTGGGCTGTGTGTGTAATGGAAGAATAAGACAATCAAGTTATCAGGAGTGAGAACTAAGACAAATTGTGTTTAGCTGCAGTTAAACAGTTTGTTTACCTGTATCTCAGAATGATGTAGGTTGTTTCTGTGCTGGATTCTGAATTTTGTAGTTGGCAATTAACTCAGAATCTTTCTACTAACAAAGAGCTCTTCAAGGATTAGGGCTGGGCACTAAATGAGTGACAGACGCTGTCTATGAATGCTTTTCCCTTCCCAAAAGGAAGAGAAATGGAATAAGGGAGAGACTTACTGGCTGGAAAAGAAAATGTAAATAGCTTTAATGAAAGTAATAATGAAGTGAAATATATACAAACCCAATATTGAACCAAACCCCTCTGGTGGCAATGAGGTCCCTGTCACCACTGATGCTGTAGGAAGGCACTGGGGAAGTCCCAGACTGGAGTTGCTGGCAGATGAGAAATGGATTCAGGAAGTCATGGACTGGGATCAAAGGCAGAATGGTTTGAGTCCTCCTTAGACATTGGCCACTGAAGAAGAGGCTTCACCTTGGTGATCCCTCAGCTTTATATTGAATATGATGAACATGGAATAGAATCCCTTGTTGGTCAATTTAGGGTCACCTGGACTGTTTGCTCCTCCCTGCAGATGTCACCTCCTACTGCACCAAATATGGACCACAAAATTCAGCAGCCATCTTGGTCTGCACTCCAACCCTTCATAGTAACTCTAAGCATCAGTGTTATCACGGATAGAAGCAGCCACTTTCTGCAAAAACATGCTGCTAATTTCAGAAAGTGCCATCACTGAGTAGAGATTGAGCTGAAAAAACAAATCACTGAACAGAATTAGTTTTGTTCTAACTCAAGTCAGGACAGAGCCTCACCTGGCTACAAGACGAATCTTAAATGCATTACTAATATTCATAGGTGGGTTTCATGACAATGTTCCAGTAGCCCACAATAAACAAATACTCCAATATATTTCCAGACTAATTTTATTGCTTTGATTAATAGGTACATATGAAGGACATTTTGTTTATAGCTTAAAAAAGACAGTAAAAGATTTTTTTGTGTAAACAGTAAGCAAAATAAAGTGCCAGAAGTGGAAAGAATGTAGACTACTTTGTTTAGTTACTTACAATGGGAGTCATTACAGGATTGGATCCTGCATTTAGATTCTATAACAGACATGTGCAAATGAAACTCAGTGGAAGGAGCTACGTGAACAGGAAAACACAGTTTAGTTTTAATATTCTTTTAATAAATTAGAACAAAACATTTTAACATCTCAGTGGGGTTTTTTGCAGGTTTTGACATGGTTTTCTCTTAAGATAAATTAGATCTTAGACGTGGTGTTGAGGGGCACAGTTTAGCACCAGACATGGTAAAATTAGATAATGACTGAATGATCTTAAAGGTATTTTCCAACAAAAATGATTCAATGATTCTCTTTCCCATTTGAAATGAGTTACTTAGTATCTCTCCTGTTAATCCAGACTGTTCTTAAGCAGGGTTTCATTAGGAAAGGCTTCAAATAGAGTATGTGCCATATTTTTCAGTATAGCATCCCTTTTGGAGTGCATTGTTGAACAGTCTGCTTAGATAAAGGGTGCACATCTTCCAAATGCCTTCAAAAAGAGTTTGTTTTAAGATGACATCTGCACTTTGGAAAGAAATTCTGGTATATTTAGATCTTACTAGGAGTAAGAATAAATATCAGGTTCTGTAATGGGACATAGCAGCTGGCAGCTAGTGTGACACTCTGTGCTTATCACTGTTTCTTTCTTTCCCTGCAGTTATTATTTATTTAGTTTTTCTACCTCACCTGCTCCCTATGCAGACCATCAGTGGGAGCTCTCAGTGCTCCACACAGAGCAGGTGTGAGCCAGGCTTTGCACCACACTTGTATTCCTTCCCTTCTGACTGACCTACAAGAGATGTATTTAGAGCTGTGGTGGTCCTGCCCCTTTGCTATCTGCTCAGAATAGACAGATGTGTTTTTTTGAGCCCTTCTATGCTGCTGGAATATCACAAAGGGGCTAGTGGAAGGGATTAAATGGGGCTACTCTTCTCTGGATATGTTCACTAAACCTTCCAGTTCCTGATGTGCTGGTGGCTGTGGTTTAGAAGAACTTACTATGTGCAAAATTCTCTTTTAGAATACAATTTATGGGGTAAATTACAGTGTAGTTAAGTGGAATAAAATTCCAAACAATCCCACAACCAATTATTTGGCAGAATAAATATTTTGATAAGCGATCCTGTGAAAAGTGACCTAAATTGTGCCCTTTTGTGCAACATTAACAGAGTTACATGGCGAACATAGGAGCAACTTATGAATTCCAGTCCATTTTAAAAAGGGGAAGTTTTGCTTGTATGAAATATCTGGCAGCAGCTACCTATCATGTACTGGAGGAAGACAAAGGTTAGGGATGCAATATGCTTTAGAACAGAAGATTCTCTGTATTTTGTCTTTTATATCAATAAATGAAAATAGAGGTTTGTGGTTAAAATGTGGCCTTAAGTGCATAGATAAGAGCCCAAGTAATTACTAGCACTCCTCCATTCCTGAGGGAAGTTGGTGGCCTGCCCATATAACTTGCTGATAAAGTCCCATCTGTTAAAACAAAGTAGTGCAGCACTAGTAATAAATTTCAGGCAGAGACCATGAGAGGTTATTTTTACATGACACTCTTTGCTGAGCTTTATTTTAAACCAGAAAAATAAATAGTTGAAGCTGAAATAAAGATTATAGTATTGGCTTTAAGTTAGCTTTACACTTTTACAGGGCAAATGAGAAATCCTGCTCCACTTCGTTTTGCTGGTAAACAGTGTTGCATGATAAACTGTTAGGAGAATAAAGTCATAAGGAAAATTCTGCTTCACAAATGACATACGTAGAAAAACAGCAGATGTCTGATGAAGTAAAGAGCCAACTTATTGCCAAGTCTTTGGAAAACAAAATTAATTTCCTTTCGTCTTTGATAATGATGACGTAATGTAGTTAATAGGAAGAGCCTGCCACGCTCATGGAATTATTAAAGAAGAAATGTTAGACATGCAGCAGGTCAGAAATATGGGCTTACTTACCAGTGCCATTTCCAGGAGAGTACTGAGAGATGCAGAGGAGAAAGGCAGACAGCAGTGATGCAGAATGGTGCTTTTTGTCTCATTTGAAGTGTAAGAAATGCTTAATGAAACAAAACTTGTGGATGTTCTCTTAAGGAGATCAGAATCATAGAATGCTTTAGGTTGGAAAGAACCTTTAAAGGTCATCTAGTCCAATCTCCCTGCAGTCAGCAGGGAGAGCTGCAACTAGATCAGGTTCCAGGGATGGGACATTCACCACCTCTATGGGCAACCTGGGCCAGTGTCTCACCACCCTCAGTGTAAAAAAATTCTTCCTTCTCTCTATCCTGAATCTCCTTCTTTTGAGTTTTAAGACATCACCCCTTGTTCTCTCACAACAGGTTCTGCTAAAAAGTCACAGAACCACACAAAATGTTGGGGGCTGGAAGGGACCTCAAAAGATCATTTATTTCAACCCCACCTGTCCCCATCTGTCCCCATGTTTCCAATAGGCCCCTTTAGGTACTGAAAGGCCACAAGAAAGTCTTCATGGAGCCTTCTCCTCTCCAGACTGAACAACCCTAACTCTCTCAACCTGTCCTTACAGCCAGAGGGGTTCAAGCCCTTGGATCTTTCTTTGTGGCTTCCTCTGGCTCTTCTTGAAGCGGTCCATGTTTTTCCTGGGCTGAATCCTGGATGGTCAAGGCAAAGAAAAAAACTTCTTAATATTTAGATATTACTTCCAGGAAAAGCAAAACTCACAGTGCAATTACAGAAAAAATAACTTGCTTTCTGTATTTCCCTGATGAGGGTTGAACAGAAGATAGTGGATGAATGAACATGGCTTTGGCTGTTTAACTAGGTCGAGAATAGCTCGACAACAACACAGATAATTTTCTTAACACAGATAACTCTTCATTTCCAGGCATTTCATTTCACTCTTTGGAGTTTAGCAAAATAGATCCGATGATATATTTATGTGCAATATCTTTTTTGGTCACTAGATGTCCCTGCATGCTGTTGGAGTAGCTGGCAGGGTGTGGTTCCTGGGAAACAAAGGTAAAGTTAAAGCTGGGCAGATTGCTTGAGAATAGGTAAGAAACTGTCTGATTTAGGGACTGGGTTTTTGGGGTTTTTTTAAATTTTGGTTTGTTTTTTTTTTGCACTAAAATGGTGCGGAAGGTAGTGCTGGCATGTGCTGTACTTTTACCATAGATACAAAATGAAAGATTTGTTCATAGCAAGTTTCAAGGAGCTGCTTACTGGAATGGTTGAAGTGGTCAAACATGGTTTGGCAAAGTGTTGGTGATTCAGTCTCCTCCTCAGCAATAAATATTATGGGTGTATAAAGTTGCTATTTAAAAGTGGAGTTTCATTGCTGAGACATGAAGGTAACTGCAATATAGATATACGTGTGTGTGTATATGAGAGATCCTTCAGTCCTGCAGTCATTTTAACTAATGTTGGTTTTACCAATGTCCATGATAACAAACTTGACCATAAAGTTTTATATATATGGCAGATTTTATAGTATGTGGCAAGGCTGGGAGTAGTACCTAATTAGCCATGATTACTACTTAATTAACCAAAGCCTAATGCTGATTGTCAGATAGAAGATTGCCATCTATGTCTAAAATTTTGGGTGTTGCCATCACTCATCTTGTTCTAGTTCAGGCTGTAGAATTGGATTCTATCTTTCCAGTAACTACCCATTTGCTATGTATGGCGGTCAAGACTCATTCTCTGGAATGAGCTTTGAGGAGAGGTGGGATGGAGACACTATCACTTGAGTGATTTCACTTCTCAGGACAGCTATTGGGCTTTCTGAGGAGCCATTATGTGCTTTGACTTTGTACAGCTGTTTTTCTCCACCATTAACATTTTGACAGTTGGATGCAAGTCACAAATACAGAAAACAGAACAAAACAATGCAGGAGTGATAGTGGTTTCAATTAGCAAGTGAAAAACAGTGCCAGAATTTAGTGTAAAACACCAAACACAGCCCTCAAGAGAAAAAGAACATGTGACTCAGTTACCTTCAGCTGAAATGTAGGCATTGGGACTACTAAACTGCTTTTATTGTTACCACTTTATTTTTTGCATATATGGCTAAAAGTTTATGGACATTTCCTTTGGTATTAGACTGCCCTATTCCCTAGTTGATTCATCACAGGTTGTTATAAAAATAAAATAATTTGTGGTTTTTTGCATGCCTACAAAATTATTATGGTTATTAAAACACACACAAGCTGATAGAATGCGTGTTTGTTAAGTTGGGATAGTCAGCCCGTTCGAGCCCACCTGCCAATGAATAGTTCACTCCAAAAGGCTCAGTTAAAGTTCAACAAATTAATTTTGTGGTGACTTGCTCATGCAGAGGCAAGACCTGCTAGTACACCATCCAAATGTTGAGAGCATTCTGAGTTTTCTTCACTAAACTAGCTTTCAGGACTGAATCATATTGATGATGCAGACTCAGGCAGGTACCCTCTCCTGAAAAGCTGCTTTTCTGCCTGTGGAATTTGCACTCTTCAGGAAATGAAAATTTGAAGGTTCTCTGTCATGTGCCTGCTGAGTCCAAACCTTTGTCCCTCCACCTCCCCTCCCACAGATACTGTAGTGGAAGAATTGAAAAGGAATTTCTATTTTGTGTTGTTTGTTTAGATTGGGGAAACATGGCTCACAAAATCAAGCTGATCCTTTGCAATTTTTGCCTTTAGTGCAGGTTTATTCTAATTCCAACTGGATAACTAATTATTTGGCATTGTGCTAATGGGCTGTTGTGCATATGTGGAAGCCATTTACTACGTGCCCTAGATGGAAACAAACTCCTATTTCAGCTCTGAATATTTAACACTTCATAAGGTAGCCACCTGCTTTGAAAGTTATTCCAATGCATCTGGATGGTCTCTTCTGCTCACTGTGAATACCAGGATTATTTTTGATCTTCTGTAATGAAACAACCAAACCAATTTAAGTACTAAATAAAATTTGAAAAAAAAGTATTCTAGCCTGTCTATTTTGCAGAAACTCAAGCAACTTTATAATAGCACCTTATAAATCTCTTAGAGTTCTGCAACTTTAAAAGCTAGGGCCACATACAGCAAATGTTTGTTCTTCTCAACAGAACCCAGTGAAACCAACCAGTGCAGAGCTGGGTGAGGGCAGGTGCTGAGCTCTGATCACCACCCAGTGCTGCCTGTTCTCTTCAACCCTGACCAAAGCTGTCTGGAGCTTTGCTGCTGAAACCTCAAACCAGGAGAAATTATTCTGCGCATCTGTTCCACTTGGCCCCCAGATTTTGTCATGGCTCATGAACCTGGCATCTGGGGAGTATGAAGTACAAGCCAGAAATTGGCAGGGAGGTATTGCAAATGTGGCTTGAAGCCATATACTTACTCCTCACTTTAGAGCTGGCTGCTCAGGACTTCAAACAGCTTGAGAAGTTGTCTAATTTACAAGGGCTGGCATTGCTGCAGGGGCAGAATTAGGGCTGTGTGGTGGTTTGTATGGGGGAAGTGTTACCTTAATTCAGCATTTCCTGTTTCTCTGGTTTTTGCTGTTTGATTTTGATGACGAGTGTACAGGACAAGAACATGATTAATACCATATTATCAAGCTCCAAGATGCCAACCTTTCCTATGCAGTGCCAGCAAGGCTGAAGACTGCTGAGGTAAGTTTTCCCTCTGGGAATAGCCACCCAGTGCAGTCAGATTGCCAAGTTAGCACTCTGTTGTCCACTTAACCACTTCTGATGGTTATCTGCAAAACCCCTTACTTCTTCCCAGTTTCAAAGCATAGGAGTACACTGATTGCATAAATGTGGGGAGAAAAGTTAATGGAGGGAGGGCTCCTTTGATTTATTGTTTATTGGATGAGTTGAGCTGTGTGCTGTTCCTATGGAAAGAAAGGCTTAGGCTGGGCTTGGAGAGGTAGGTGGAAATGCTTATGGCAGCCTTCACTACAGCAGAAAATGTTCTACTGCCTGGCAACTCTATTTCCAGAGCAATAATCCTCATTTTGATGTCAACCATTGCAGGATCCTTTGAGAGGGGAACTCTTGAGGGGGTAGAGGCCTTTTAGACCATTTCTCTTTAGATCATTTAGTCTTTTGAAAATAAAAGGGAGAACTTAAAAGGGTGTTTTATAGTTAGTGTCATAGTGAGGAAATGATCTTCCTGCAGAATGATGGGAAGGTGTGCTGCAGCCTTTCGTACCAAGCTGGAGATTTCTTGATGCTGATCATAGAATCACAGAATGGTTTGAGTTGGATGGGACCTCCAAAGTCCACTCTCCCTGCAGTCATCAGGGACATGCTCCACTAGATCAGGTTGCTCATTTAGCTTGACCTTGAATATCTCCATCATGGGGACTCGACCACCTCCCTGGAAACTTGCTCCAGCATTCCACCACCCTCATGGTAAAGACCTTGTTCGTAACATCCAATCCAAATCCACTCCTCTCTAGTTTCAAACCATTGCCCCTCATCTCGTCACTGTAAGTCCCTGTAAAATGCTCAAAGTCCAAAATACTGTTGTGCCAAAGCCAGATGGGAAGTGAGGAAGATATTTATCCTTGAGCTTGGGTCATCACAGGGATCTAGAGCAGGCTTTTGGCTTGTTGGAGATGGGCATAGAATGATAGAATGGTTTGGATTGAAAGGGAACTTAAAGATCATCTAGTTCCAACTGAAAGCATTTCTCACAGATGTTGCTATATGAGAGCAGTGTATCAATAAGGAGACAAGAAAGCTTCCAGAACATGGATTCTCTTGGTAATCTGTCAGCACGTGTCCTCACTCGGAGGGAACTGCAGCCCTCCTGAGAGCATTTCCCTCTGCCCACAAACCTAACCTCTGTCCTGCTGAGTCCTTAGCTTCAGCCAGCTGCTGCTCTTCCACGTGCTAATCTTGGCAAGACACTGGGACAACTGAATGTCTCTTGTATGATCCTGAGTTGTAAACAACAGGCAAATATATGTGTCATCTACAGGCACTCTAATCCAAACAGTGGCGTGAGCGTCTGTGCACCGTTGGGAGCATTTCTGTAGTGTGTTAGGCATGCTGGAGGGACAAAGGATGGTCTGCGTGCCAAGTATCTCTAGCATAGACAAGCCTGAGACACGTGTGTTGGACAAAAAGCACAGCAATAGTGGTAGGAGTACTTAACAAAGCAGCTTGAGTCATTTTGGCCACTAGTAGTTTTCTTCCTTTTGATGCAGATAAATAAAGTAATGATTTTAGAGAATGGTTCCTCTTTGAGGGAGCTGGGGAATATCAGAAGAGGCTGGAGCAAGGAGGGACTGTCAGGAATTGTTGAGAATGTTAGACAAAGATTGGCTTGCTTCTTTGTGCTGCTTCTTTGTTTAAAGTTGATCTTTTGCTCTAAAACTGGGGATTTTTGTGATGTTGGAATTTGCTATCCATGTCTGGAGTGAAGCAGGGCTTTTCTGAAGCAGATGAGTTATGTCACCTCTTGGGTCATATTTAGCCTTTTATACCCTTAAAATGAAAGAGCTTGAAATCTGGGTTTTGTACAACAGACGTAACTAAAACAAGGAGAAAAGTTGGTTCTCTTCTTGGATTTTGGAAGAAACCTGATATGTAATATTTGGGAATTTATTTCACCACTGTGCCTTTCTTTAACCATCTGTAAAATGAGAATGATACTGGCTATGTTATGTCAGGTGTTTCAGGATACATAGGACAAACGAGCCAGGGAAGAAGGCAGAAGCCAATTACATTGAAGTGCCTTTCAAAACCCTGAACCTGAAAAAAAATCTAAGCTGTACAATGGCTTGTCATCCTCTTTCCTTCCCAGCATCAACCCCACACAGAATGGCTGGAAATTCTGATTTCATTAGGAATATGTACTTTGTAATAAACCAGCCACATGCCAGCAAGGGGCTACACACATCTTCAGCAGTAAGAATAAAGAATGTACAGATTCTGTAGCATTAGTTGCCACTTATTTTATTTTTAAACAATTCATTCCTGTCTGTAATAGGGAACAAATTCTCTTGAGCAGCATGACAGGTTTCAGTATTGTCCTGAGCTAGAACAGAACTAATTCTGTTCACTGATTTGACTTTTCAGCTTAATCTCTACTCAGTGATGCCATTTTCTGCAGTTAATGGTATATTTCTGGAGACAGTGTCTGCTTCTGGCAGTGATAATGCTGATGTTTAGAGTTACTACCAAGGGCTGGTGTGCAGAACAAGTTCACTGCTAAATCTTGTGTGCCGTGTTGGGAGTGCAGAGGAGGCTGCACCTGCAGGGAGGAATGAACAATTCAGGTGACCCTGAACTGACTAACAAGGGATTTCATTCCATATGCATCATCTGTGGTATAAAGCCAAGGGATCAGCAAGGTCGATCCTCTTTTTCTCTTCTTCAACTGCCAATATCCAAGGAGGAATCTATTCTGCATTTGATCTCAATCCATGAGTTCCTGCATTCAGTTCCTGTCTGCCACTGAGTCTGGTCTGGGACTTCTGCCACAGCATCAGTGGTGACAGTGGCTAATTGCATCAGGGGTTGGATTCTATATTAGCTCTCTCTGTATTTGTGCATATATGTATAATTACTATTATTATTACTATTTCAATTACAGCTGTTAGTTTATTTTCCACTCTCTAAGTCTCTCTTCCTTATTCCCTTTATCTTCCCTTTTGGGAAAAGAGAGGGGTTCATAAAGAGCATATCATTCATCTAGTGGCCAGCTCAGCCCTAATCCTTCTTTCCAAAGAAGACATAGCTTGAACTTTTAAAGCAAGAGCACACAGTGTGTGGTTACAGCCTTTAGTAGTCCTCGTGTGCCCCATTTCCACATACCAGCTGAAGTAGTTGTCATCTCCTGCTTTCCTTTGTGAGTCACACAGAAAGCTCAAAGCCAACCTTATCTGGGCAGGGAAAGGTCAACTGTGTCTTGGGCTGCATCTAAAGAAGTGTGACCAGCAGGATGAGCTCTCATGAGGCCCTACCTAGAGTACTGTATCCAGTTGTGGTGCCCCCAGCAAAAGAAGGACATAAAACTGATGGAGTGGGTCCAGAGGAGGGCCATGAAGATCATCAGAGGGCTGGAGCACCTCCTCTATGAGCACAAGCTGAGAGAGTTAGGACTGTTCAGCCTTGGAGAAGACAAGGTTCCAGAGAGAACTTATAGTGACCTCCCAGTACCTGAAAGGGGCCTGCAAGAAAGCTGGGAAAGGACTTTTTTACAAGGGCTTGCAATGATAGGACAAAGGGGAATGGCTTTAAGGTTGAGGAGAGTAGAGTTAGGCTGGATATTAAGAAGAAATTCTTTAGAGTGAGGGTGGTGAGACACTGGAACAGGTTGCCTGGGGAGGTTGTGGATGGTGTTCAAGGTCAGGTTGGATGAGGTCTTGAGGAACCTGGTCTTCTGGAGTGTGTCCTTTCCTGTGGCACAAGGGTTGGAATTATATGATCTTTAAGGTCCCTTCCAACCCACCCTACACTGTGAATCTACGAATCAGCGATCTGTGCCTTGCTGTCCTGCGGATGGGGTGCAGAATGAAACAGGTGAACTGGCATCCTGCTATTTGCTGTTGCTTGATGGCAAGATTTCTTACAAAAATATTTATCCAAAAAGCCCAGGATCGGTATTGACTGTAGGGATGTACTGCACCCAGAGACATAACATTGCATCCATTATGCTTCACTTCTTCCTTCACTGTGTCTTCTTCTGTGCCCTGTGCACGCCGTAGGAGAGAACCCCAAGTGATGTGCTGCCAACACCGTGTGTGTGTTGCACAGGCTGTGGGTGCAGGAATGCTGACACAAACAAAAAGGAGATAACTTGGAAATTCTATTGCTCCATTTATGTTATTATTGTAGTTAATGGTCTGTCAGCATTTCCATTATAAATCCCTATTTTCAGGGGTTTATAACTCAGCCGTAAAAATTCTCTCCAGGCTGAGTTTGGCATGTGTGTTTTCAGCCTGAGAGCACATGTGTTGTTTTTTTTTAACAAGTTGGGTTTTTTTTTTTCCCTTTAAAAAAAAAAAAAAAGGAACTACATTCACAATTTTTAAGATATAGAATTGCCAAAAAGAAAAGAAAAGAAAAGCCCCACCAAAAAAAAAAAAAAAAGGTGATTGGTTACAGATGCTTTTTTTGCACTCATATAACTCAAAAATTGCTGAGTTATTTCAGCTGTAATTGTGGGTATGTGTAAGGTTAAAATGGTGGATTTAGGAGTATTCCTTTCTTTATGGTGTTGGCATTTGACAAGCAAATACAAAACAGACCCTGATACTGTATACACTTACATATAAGCTGACCTGTATGTAAACTGACCTCTCAAACTTGCTCCACACTCCCCTCATCTAGGCCATATTGCTTCTGTATCAGCACTGGTGGACATGCAGGGAGCAGAGAGTGGGAGACAAAATTGTAGATTTGGGTAAGTTTCTTTATTCCATTGCTTCCAGTAGGCCACTTGTGGTCTCCAGTTGCAGAATCCACATCAGCCAGGTGGTATTATTAATAAAAAGCTACAACAGACACATGTTCCTGAGCACTCTGAGTCTCAGCTTTGTCTGTCCTGTTTACGGAGACTGCCCTCTGTCTGAAACTCACTCCGGAGAAGTTTACACAAAGTGGAGTGTAAACCACATGTATTACACTGAAGCATCTGAAAGGAAAGAAAGGGAAAAAGAAAAAAAACAAACAAGTGGCAAGACCAAGAGATTATGTCTGAGTTCTTTGCTGTCTGCACACACAGATATTTCCTCTCCATCTCTTCACAATACTTCTGGTCCCACAGTACCTAATTCACCAGTGCTAGAACAGAAAAGGGTGACCAGCATTGAGACAACATTTTTATTTCAGAATCTCTCATCCCCAAATTAGTTTGCTTCAAAATTAATTGCTTTCCTTGAGAACTGACCTCAAGAGCAGGCTGCAACGAAGTCCATAGATTGATTTTTCACCGAATGCATTAGATTGGAAGGGACTTTTAAAGGTCATCTAGTCCAACTCCCCCACAGTCAGCAGGGACATCTTCAGCTAGAGCAGGTTGCTCATCCAAACTGACCTGGAATGGTTCCAGGAATGGGGCATCTACCACATCTCTGGGCAACCCAGGACAGTGTAAACCATTTCTTCCTTCCATCTGATCTGAATTTTCCTTTTAGTTTAAACCATCACCCCTTGTCCTGTCACAACAGGCCCTTCTAAAATTCCATCCCCATCTTTCTTGTAGCCCCCTTTTTAAGCACCGAAAGGCCACAAGAAGATCTCCCTCAAGCTTTCTCTTTTCCAGGCTTGACAACTCTGACTCAGCCTGGCCTTGCATCAGAGATGTTCCAACCCTTGAAGCATGTAGAGTACTTTCTGCATAACATTTTATGGTGCATGAGAGCAGAACATCACGTGTCTTCCCAAGAAGGAACAGCATCTTTCACACTAAGAGAAGCGTGCAGGAAGCTGTAACAATCCTATGCCATAAGATCCTATACTTTGGCATTGGACAAGCACTGGTGTCCATAAAAGTGTGTGGAGTTATGGTTATAGAAAAACATAATCTTACTTAATTTGATTTTTTTCCCTTCTTATCAGCTCTATCTTTATATAAGCATTCAGCTCTTTATTTTTTTCCTATCCATACTGAATTTTTTCCATGATTTTTTTAACATCCTGTGATATATAACATCCCATCATATCTTAAACATTCCTTTACATCAGTATGAAAGGTCATGTACTTGGGCTGTTTTTCATTTCACAAACATCTGGGCTTATGAGATTAACAGAACAGTACACCATTGCCTTCTTTTTGGTCTCTTTTATTAATAACTTGTGAATAACACTTGTCTTCTACCATGTGGATTACTCTTCTGTTGGGGCAATTTACTCAATAACATAATGGCTGCTAGTTAACCCCTTACTCACAACTGCTCCTATTGCTACCTCAAATATGTTTCTCTGTATGTTCAAATATATAGCCCTGTAAGTTTTCATGGACTGGGAACAGTTCATTCACCTAAACACAGGCATCTAGCACCACGTTACATGTTGTAAGGTCTCCCACCAGGTTTCCAGCAGTTGCTCTGGAGAAGATGTGAGTCTCCTGTAGGTCCTCTGTTGTATCTGCCAGCACTGTACAGATGTCTCTGGCACTGTAAGGTGTTTTCAGTGGCACTAAGTGCCTGTGTGTACCTTAGAAACTTCTTTCTATGTTTCTATGTGGTGAGCACAGTCAGGAATTGGGGTCCTCCCACAGTACAATGAGAGGGCCACATAATTTCTGGTTAGCAAAACCAGTGAACAGGAATGAGTGTCATTCAAAATGTGCCAGTAAAGGCTTTACCTGAGTATGTCCTGGATTTATGTTCTGCATAGACTACACAGGTAACTTAGTTACAACCAGACACATGGGACATGGAAGGTAATCTGAAATAATCTGAAAGGCCAAAAGTAGCTTTTCTATGCATCAATATGTGATAATTTTGAAGTTTTGGAAGACTTAACATTAAATTTGTGTGTTGTTTCCTAGCAATGGTGCAAACCTCTCATTGCTTACTCTGTAAGGTGTGAGATAGCAGGCTGTAAAGCTCTGACTGCTGTGGGAGTCAAAGATTTTCTTCCAGAGATTGGGACACCTTGGTAATTGGGAAAGGGGGAGAGAAAGAAAACGTGGAGGATGGATTGCTCAATACGAGAAGGGCTGGGGAAGTGTTGCTAAGTCCACGTCTTTGATAGTGTAGCGTGTAAGAGGGACTCTGAAGACATTCCTGCTTCCCACCTATGATTCACAGATTGCATTAGGTTAGAAGGGACCCTGGAAGGTCATCTTGTCCAAGCCCCCTGCAGTTAGCAGGGACACCTCCAACTAGATAAGCTGCCCATGGCCACATCAAGTCTGATCTTGAATGTCTCCAGGGACAGGGCCTCAACCGCATCCCTGGGCAGCCTGTTCCAGTATTTTACCACTCTGATTCTAAAGAACTTCCTCCTTTTATCCAACCTACACCTACCCTGCTCCAGTTTCAAACCATTGTACCTCATCCTATCACTACAAGCCCTCCTAAACAGTCTTCCCCTGCCTTTGTGTAAGTCCCCTTCAGATCCTGAAATACAGCTGTAAGGTCTCCCCAGAGCCTTCTCTTCTCCAGGATGAACATCCCCAATACTTTTATCTCATCTTAATAGGAGAGGTGCTCCAGCCTTCTGATCATCAATGATCACCAGAGGGTTTTCTGTTCCTCCCATAGCCTATCCAGCATACTTTCTAGACAGGCTCTTTACATAATGTTTCCTTGTTCTCTTTCTGATCTTTTGCTGTCTCCACTATCCTCCTTTCCTTCATACAACCATTTCCCCTGCTCTTGTGTTTACAGACAAATAAGCATTTAGGTCTTAAAACCCACAGGTATGTCCTAATTGGAGCACTTGTCTTATGGGAAAAGCACTCATTTTATGTCAGGCTGTAACAACACTCAGTGGCCTCTTTGTTTAGGGTCTCCTGCATTTCTTCCTGCTTCAGTCAGAATTTAGGCAGACTAGTAGAGGTTATGTGGTGTTTTTTTTGCACAGAAGACATGTGTGTGGGGAAATGTGCATAATTACAGCTGTCTTAGCTGTCAGAAGTGTGGAGAAGTTGTTTCTACACCTGTAGACACAAACACACTAAACAATTAGAAAATTGCAGATTTGAACATTGGAAGCCTCTATAAGAGGTCACCAATCTTTTAAGCCCTTATTTCTTCATCCTTTTGTGTATTTATTGTGTGTTTTCTGTATTGTATCAACCACAGCTATTCCAGGGGATTTGGCCACAAGATGGCATCTGATTTCATAAGCTTCTTTTTAAAATAGAACTTTTTTTTTTTTTTTTCCTCTCTTGATGGAGTGGTGCCCAGTTTACTCACAGCGAATTATAACCTACTTTACTTCTTTGCCTTAGGGAATGCCTTCAGGAGCAAATGCAGTCTGATTTTCCATGGCATTTGTGGCTCCTGATAGTTGGAACCAGCAGCAGAGGTGATGGGTGATGAGTGACACTTGCTGTGAATCCTGTGCTCTGTAACCCACATCCTCCACCCTTTCAGGGTGTAACTTCTGCCTCTGTAATGATTGTTGCCTGGTAAATGAGAACCGACACAAAAGCTTCAGCTCATTTCATTTGTGAAGTGATCCAAACTCCCTTCAGGATGTTAAAAAAAACTCATTGGCACAAAGGAAACATTGACTGGGCCCCTGCTTACAAAACATATCCTACAATTTAATTCTAACTGTGGTGCCTATGGATAATGTGTTTCCTCCTTCTTTCTGCTTTATGGCATCTCTAATGTACCTGTATTTGGGGAATGTGGAGATGGATATTAATTTGCAAAGAGAGAACTAAATTATTCCCAAATTATTGAAATGAGTTTGGCTTAACTGTGTGAAAACTAAAGATTCAATGCAGATGATCAGTGTGTCAATAACTGTGAAAACTGAAGACTCAGTGCAACCGATCAGTGTATCAATAACATACTGTTCAGAAACTACTGGATGATGTTAATTTCAACAAATAACATAATTGTGAATTGGACTGGAACATTTTATCACAGCAGAACTTCCAACAACTTAACAAGGCAAAAAGTGAAAATGGAATCAAGAGATTGGAGAGACTCGTAGAGATCCTTGCTGACCTTTCCATGTGATTCATTGTTTGGTGCAGCCCTGGCTCAGAAACTTCACATCCCTTCCATTCTTCTTCAGTCAGGAGAATTGTATTGCCTTTGGCTTGTGTCTTTTATTACTCCTTCAATATCTGCTTTTCTCTCCCTCTTCCCCTCCCAGGGACAAGGGTGAGTTTGGTACATTTTAGGTCTGATCTAGTGGACACTTTCATTGTAATCACTGGCTATTTTACTGTTTCAGTTTTTGGAATGATGTGTGTAGAAACATGAAACACTCTTCCATTCATAGTCCACAGACCATATCCTCTCCACTGGAAAGCCACAGAAACCATTTCCTCTCTGGTTTGCAACAGATTATTGAAACAGTGACTGTACCACCTGTGTCCTTGGCTGATGAAATGAAGCAATGCTAGAAGGTGCCAAGTGTACTTTAAATTTTTTTATTAACAGTCCAATAGAATAATTTCAGTCCAGCTGGAGAAAGAAGACTCAGCAGCACTGCATAGCCAGATGGCCTCTACAGCCCACCAGAAGGGGTTGTGGAGACTCTTCACAGATCAAAGTCTACAGAGTAGGAACCTCTGTCAGCGAGTGTGGGAGAGCAGCTAGGGGTTTTGGAGCAAGGAGCTGAGGACAAGCCCACAGTGAATATGAAACTGTGGACACCAAATAGTTCAGCCTTCTTGTAACCACTGAACTGATGGATCAAGAGAAAGGGGTGATGTACCTGAGCAGTCTGTGTGAAATGGAGCTGAATTGATAGATGCTCACGGAGCCTTGCACCAGGCAAAGTGATAAAGACTGAAGCAGTGAAAAGGCTTTTTGAACAAGAAATTCAACAAAGAACAGAAAAATTATTCATGGGTTTTGTAATTATGTGTTTGGTTGCTGTTTGGGACAGTCCTTGCTAGCTGGATTTTCCAGCTGAAGCTTTTCTGTGTTTGGGGCAGAGGTAAAGGCTTTTTACTCTGTGGGTTCCTGCTGCCTGATGAGGGCTGAGCTTGTCATTCAGGGTTTTTCTTAGTGCAGATACACTGCTAAGATCTCTCTCTTGTGATGGAGGAGAGAAACCTGATTAAAAAAAAAAAAATTAAATCTTTGATTTCTTTGAAGCCCTACCCCAGTCCAGTCACATATGACTGAAATTGGCAAGTGGGAACAGACAAACAGACTCTGTTTTTGTTTAATATAAGCTCTGTTAACTTTATTAAGTGGCTCTTTCTGTAGACACTCAGAGACTTGTCTTTATACCTTTAACATTCCTGGCAAGCAAGGAAGGGTTGCTGGCTTATTTTTCACTTGAACAAGTGGGACACAGAGAAACTTTGACTGTGATGACAAAGCTATTGAAGTGTATAATTCTTAGTAGTAACTTAAGGCTCTGTAAAAATAGTCGCGTGAAGGATCTGGATCCAAGCATTTTGTCCAAGATCATGCTGAAATTGTGTAGCAGACCTGCGAAGCTTGACTTCCCTACATGGGGGTGCACTCTGGTCAACAGGCTGGAGACACATCCTGCTCTACACATCACGCTGAAGTGGGAGGGAAGTTAGTGCCAACCTGCTGCTGCTACTGCCCTGCTCCTGCCACTGCCACCCCAGCTGTACCAACTGGTGTGAGCTGATGTGAGCCCTGCTTTGGGCCAGAGGAGCAGGGCTAGTTTAAACCATGTAAATAGCTATTTTGGCATACAAAACAGTGCTTCCATGTACAATATTTCTAGGAAATGACAGGGGTGAAGGCTATCCCGTTTTCCACAGGTATTGCTGGGTCCAGGAGAGGATTTTTGTAGAGTAAATAACTCTGTACATTTCCATTCTGCCTGAGCCCCTTGGTGGTTGAAAAGTCAAGAAAGAAACTACTGTTGGCAGAACTTGCTTTTGTGCTGGACTTTGCTTGAGAAGCTCAGTGCTTTGTATTGGTGAAGTGTGCTTCAGGGAATTCCTCTATCTATCTCCTAAGTACCTAAGTACCTCCAAGGTCTCTGCAAATTGTAATCAAATTGGTTGTCTGTTGCATGATGAGATGATTAGCATAATAAGGGGAGATGTGAAACCAACTTCCCTTTCTTTCATGAAGCCAGACAGACACATAATTCCTTTTCTGATGAATAATGGGAAGTTTCAGTTTTATTCTAATGCACTAGAAAGACAAAATGGAATGATAGTTTATTCCTGCTGTTGTTTTTTCTGTTAATGTGCTCACAAGTTGGGAAATATGCTTTCTTCAGCAGAACCAGTCTCTTCACCTTCAGCCTTTCCACATCTAAGAAGGACAGTAGTGGAGAAGGAGGTCATTCCTCTCTTATTCTCTTGCATGGCTCAGCAGAAGCTCTGGCAGTGTCTCATGTGACTCCTGTGTCAAATGGGAAAAAACTTCTATACCTCCTGGTTCTCATGTCTGTACTTCAGTCCCAACCCCAAATTTCCTTCTACATCACCTCCTGTCTTTCTTCCCTTTGAGGTACCATTGTGTGATCCAGTGAGCTCTGAGCTGCATATTTGGGCTTTATTGTCTCACCTGCTCTCATTCTGACAGCTGAAAATGGACAAACAAGGTATACAAGCAGCTTTCTAGAAAGACTGAAACTTTGGAAGCCGGTATTGCTGCTCTGCAGCAGTGCAGTGACTCCTGAGCCCCTTTGCAAGGCCACATTTCCTCAGGGTCTAAGTGACTGCTGGGCACTTGGAAGATATTTAGCCTTCCAGTATCTGAAGGGGGCCTACAGGAAGGCTGGGGAGGGACTATTTATAAGATCTTGCAATGACAGGACAAGGGGCAATGGGTTTAAACTGGCAGAGGGGAGATTTAGACTAGATGTTAGGAGGAAGTTCTTTACAGTGAGGGTGGTGAGACACTGGCACAGGTTGCCCAGGGAGGTTGTGGCTGCTCCCTCCCTGGAGGTGTTCAAGGCCAGGTTGGACAAGGCCTTGAGTGCCCTGTACTAGTGGGAGGTGTCCCTGCCTATGGCAGGAGGTTGGAGCTGGCTGATCCTTGAGGTCTCCTTCCAACCTTACCATTCTATGATTCTATATGCTGAGAGTACTGCAGGAGTCCTGTTTGTCCATCAGGCTCACTGGGACAATTTCTACCTCCGACATGCTTCATGCCATCTTTCCTTGATCAGCAAGACCACCCCAAACAAACTGCTGCAGAAACCTATAGCACTTTTTAAAAACAGGTTTTGTGATAGCAGAGCAGATCTTACTCTTTATATAAGGAAAATAAAGGCTTTTTTTTTTTGATGGTTGGAGGGGAGTTTCATACATGGAATAAACCACTGCATTGCAGTAAGGTTGGTTATAAGTCTGTCCAAGGAGTGGGGAGAGTGACTGGCACTATTTCTAGAAGAAGCATTTTCCACTGAGCCTGTGATTCCATAGCAGTTTAATCCAAAATAAATTTGTGTGCTGTGGTCTACTACTGCCCCTAACCTCTACTTGCGCATTCCCACTTCCTCCCCTCTCTTTTCTGTGCTGGCTCTAGCAAGCCTGTAGCTGTGGATGATGCAGGGCTGCTCTCTGCATGTGGTGGGATTTGCAGTGTGTTGGGAAGGAATGGCAGAAGCTAAGTCACCACCTAGCCAAAAATTCTGGGAACTTGTGTCCCACCTTAATCACATCCACATGTCCAAACAGGAAGCCACTCAGTGCTGTTCTGCATTTGCGTGGCTAGTCTAGGATGAAGATGCTGTTGAGTGTTTTTCCTAGTTCTACCATAAATTAAGCACACTTTCTGACCTTTGGCAAAACAATTTAATTTGTGGATGTCTAAACTCTACAATGGGGCTATCAATACATTTGATCCCATAGGAACATGCATGATGCCATGCTGTGTGAGCCAAAACATTTGAGATCCTCAGGCAGAATCCAAAGTTCCTGAAGGCAATCCTATCTAAATGGCTGTATTTAGGATTTTGTTAGTTACTTGCACATTTGTGCAAGAAATAAGAAAGATGGAGATGGTGTTTTTAGCAGGGCCTGTTGTGACAGGACGGTGGGAGGTTAGTTTTAAACTAAAAGGGAAGATTCAGGCTAGAGAGAAGGAAAAAAATACTCATGTTGAGGGTGGTGAAACACTGGCCCAGGTTGCCTAGAGAGGTGGTAGATGCCATGTAACTGGAACCATTCCATGTCAGGTGGGTGGGAGCTCTGAGCAACCTGCTCTAGTTGCAGATGTTGCTGCTGACTGCAGTGGAGTTGGACTAGATGGCCTTCAAAGGTCCCTTCCAACCCAAACCAGTCAGTGATTCTATGATTCTATGAAGTCTGGGAAAATACCATAAATTAAGCACTCTGGAAAAATGTTGAAAGGAATATTTAATTCCTCTCACTCTGATGTTTTATAAATCTTAGAGTCTGTGTTAGGAAAGAATATTTTTCTGCATTATGTCACTTTTCAAATTATGACTAGTGCCACTTTATCCCCATGTCAAAAATATTGAGATCAAGCTAAAAGGTTACTTAGAGCTATGTTCACTTTCATTCTTTTCTTGAGGGGAAAAGAAAGATGTCAAAATTGAAGATCCATGAGACTCAGTATCGAAAAATAAACTGATCAGAGGAGCCCAGGCCAAGCACCTCTGCTAGTCCCAACAGTTTATCAGGGACTAAACCCCAGACTTGGCTCTGTGACCCTCATGAGAAAAGTCGGACGGGTGCTCAGGAATGAGAACACTCCGGAAAATGGCATTGTTTCTGATCTCAATGTTTATGTCCTCCCACATGTGCAGTCAGTGAGTTTCCATGGGCAGCACTGCTGGAAGCCTGCTTCCTCCTCCTGCATCTGGGGTGACAGTCTAGGAGTGAATGCGGGAGACCAGGTTGACAAAGAGCTGAGTATTATCCTGAGGATAAATGAGTTACCCCATCACTGCAAACACTGTGCTGGCGGATTTTAGTGCAATTAGCTCCACAAATACCAAGACATGCAGTCTGCAACCAGACTAAAAGGTCTCCTAAACAATTAGGGGACCACGGCCCCATGGACCCCTGTCATGCACATTAATGTCACTGGCCTTAGCAAAGGGTATGTGCGTGCTTTGATGCCAGGGGAATCCAGAGCTCGACGGCCCCATAAACTTCATTCCATTTTTGGTCCCAACTCCCACGACTCAGTGGCATTTTATTTACTGCACCTAATAACATTTAGTCAATAAACACGTACAGGTTGGAGAGAAGGTCTAGTGTGAGCTTAATTACCTCAACTGCCTGCCTTCCCTTTTGTTATGTACATCATGGATACTTGACAGCATTAACATTCCTGGAATTGTATCTGCCATCCTTTGTAAAAGGATTGAATACTACGCATTAGTTCGGGCTCGTGGGGCATTTGTGTCGCCAACAACAGCTTAATTATGGACATTGTTTACTAATCAGTATTAAATTGACAGACTATGAGGGCTAATCTGGAGATTAACACAATAGCTTGTTTTCATTTTGTTCTTCTAGCAGTTTATTGAATGCAAGATTTAAAACAAGACCCTTTTGTGAGCCTTAACTTCCACATCACAGCTTGTGGAGAGCGTAAAGACCTCTATATTTCCTTTCAGGAACTTAGAGCGTGAGCACAAACCTTTTGTTTACTATATAAGAGCAATCATTAAACCCCCACGTCTATTGGGTACTGGTGAATGTAAAAGCAATAAAGAGGGTCCTTTCTGTAGGATCAGCAGTTCACAAATCTTTAGGCTCATTTAAGCCTTCTGTTTGTTCTGTTTCACAAGGAACACAGAGTATCATCACTCAAACAAATACCAACAGACCCCAGGCCCCAAGTAGTAATTTGTGTAGTGAGAAGATCTGATGTCACTGTGTGCAGTTATTCAGGGAAAACTGAATTTCTAGGACATCTGTTTTGCCCATACAAATTATTCAGCTCCCCGATAGTTTTGTTTTGCCTGTGAATGATTTCCATCATTCACAACTGGCCATGGAGCTGCCCTGAAACTGAATGTCTGTCCTGCACAGGCAGGTGCCCATTACATCATGAGAAATATGAGGGAAGAACACACATGAAAATGTCTTCTGCATGTTGTATGCTTGTCCATCGTGCCTGATATACAGTAATCTGGCACATCATGTTTCCATCATATTCAATTCTGATTTTTCAGATTGCTGAAAACAACGTGGGTTTTGTAGCCTGTGAAGCTTTGCTTGCTGATGGATTACTTAGCTGATTAAGTATACATGAATGACAGCTCAGTAATGATAATAAGTGAGATAATATTTTTATTTTAGAATCACAGAGTCGTTTTGGTTGGAAATGACCTTTAAGATCATCGTGTCCAACTCTACCAAGTCTGGTGCTAAACCATGTCCCTCAGTCATTTAAAAGATGCAGGTCTTTTAAATGCCTCTAGGGACAGGGATTCAACCACCTCTCTTGGAAGCCTATTACAGTGTTTGAGGACCCTTTCAGTGAAAAAGTTTTTTCTAATATTCAATCTGAATCTTCCCTATTTAAAAGCAGATGAGTAACTAATATCCAATCTAAACCTTCCTGTTTTCAAATGTCCTCTCTTCTCTTACTTTCTGAGAGTGATGTAGAATAGGAAGAAGTGATGCTACACTGAACTTCAAAGCAACAATTGGAAGAGTGGATAAAAGTATCAAAACCAAGTGGAAGGATCTGTTACTCTTCTCTGTCCCAGACATGGCAATCCTCATACTCTGGGTTTAACAACATCGTAACACTGCAAATTACCTTACGGTAATGGAATAATTTTACATGTGGCAAGAAAAGACACCAAGCATTTCTGCACTGAAATGTCCTGCAGAGTGTCTCCAAAGTCAGTGCTCTTCTGTTCGGTGCACTCCTGATGCTGAAAGTAATTAGTATAAAAACCCTAATCTTTTTTTTGCATCCGAGCCACGCGGTATAATCCATCCTTTCAGAAGGATAAGTCAGTATTTCTGAGCTCACTTGGATTTAATGTAAACAATAAAGGGCTAATTCAATAAAATGGCTTTGACCCATCAAAATCTACTTTCAGGAGCTGTACTGTAGGCTGGGAGCCCACATGGTGTGTTGTGCATGCGGAAATATTCCAACCTGCTGGTCTGGAGAATAGCTGACAGCGCAGATGTACCAGCCCTAAGAAGAGCCAGTTGCTAGAGATTTTGCACCTGGTATTTTGGGGTCATATGCCTCAATTCTAAGAAAAGGTGTTTGTCAAATATGATAAGACAGCTTTTCTGATTTACTCACATGTCTTAGAAAAAAAACAAAGGAAGGAAAACAGAAGAAACCCAGACAATTAGCTGCGACAAAAAATGTAATTGAATTTTTCGTTTTTTCCAATTTTTTACTTTTGATGTTTAAAATTCTTTGAAGATGTTTAGTTTTCAGGAAATTTGGGATATTTCTACTACCTCCTGAAAAATAAAAGAAATCACAAGAATTCTGTTTAAAATTAAGACATCCAAATGCTCGTTGGCTGAAAAATTGCTGTTAGAAGTTTCCAGACATTTCGTCTCTCAGATTCTGAACAATCTTCCAGAGGAGGTGCAGACTCTTGCACAGTGAGTTTAAGACCATGGCAAATAGAGTGTCTTTTATTTTTATGCTCCTAGTGCCTTAAAAATTGTCTGTTGATTAGAGGTTAAAGGTCAGCGATGTAAATGACTGG
Organism: Ramphastos sulfuratus; assembly: GCA_013399055.1. Classification (NCBI taxonomy): domain Eukaryota; kingdom Metazoa; phylum Chordata; class Aves; order Piciformes; family Ramphastidae; genus Ramphastos; species Ramphastos sulfuratus. The sequence continues at coordinate 98,929 of WBNM01002944.1, forward strand.
TTATTGTAACAAAGTCAAGTTTTACTTAAGTTTTACTTTTGCTCCTTGCTGGTTGTATACTGGAAGGGTTGTTCTTTTACATGGGAGTAGCAGGGTTTCATAAACAGATTCATATTGGCTTCATACGTGTTCATTGCACATCCATAAACCATGCACTTTAACTATTGTGCACAGAGGTTAACAACTCTGGGCCCTTAATCTACCTTTTTTTTTTTTTTTTTTTTTTTTTTTTTTTTTTTGTTAGCTGCTCCTATTCAAGTCCTTTTTAAGCCACAGTCTTGAAAGAGTGAATGTTTTCATGAGACTCTTGGGAAGCTGATAAAGTTTGCTAGTTAATCCAATAAAGCTAAGTCCGTTGCATCAGACCACATCAGTCAGATCAGTTTACACTCTGGCTTTTAAAGCAGGTCTTTGTTTATTTTCCTAAAGAAGTACCTGCTACCTGTACCTAGGCTCTTAGAGCAGAAGAGACCACCCCACTGATCATCTATTTCCAACCCTCTGTTTCTGTGGGCCATGTGGTGTTTTCTGGGAGCTGGATTAAGGCTGTATCTGGTCTTGCTTAGAGGCTAAGAAGACCAAAGTCAGCCAAATCCTGTACTAGGATGTTCCAATATTTAATAATGCCTATTAGAAGGAAATTACTTTTTATTGTAGAGTTGAATTCACCTGTCTCAATGAAGCCACGGGATTTTGCCATGCTTTTTTTAGATTAGGAGGTGTCTAGTTGTCAGGTTGCTTTTCCATGTATTAAACTTAAAAAAATGAGCTTCTTAAGCCTCAATTATATAAGCTTTCCTTTTAAAATCCTGAATATTTTTTGTAGCCCTTCTGTGAATATTTAAGGAATAGTCCAACCTCTCTCAAAGCATGGGGATTGGAACTAACCAGCTACTCTAATAGATGTCTCATCTGTGTGCGGGTGAAGTTAAACCTCTGCCTCCACTGCATAGGCATCTTACAATCAAATGAACTTTTGTGCCACAGCATCTTAGAGGTTTTTGTCTGTCCATTGCCCCTTGAATCCTGACTGCTTTCCAAGTCAATTTCCCATCCTGCTGGCAAAACCTATGTATTGTTTCAATAAAATGGCCAAATGATCCATACACAGTGATACAGATTTTCTTTCTACCCATTACAGTCTGAGGTTTGAAAGCAGGTTGTCTCACAGCTTGACAACAGTTGACTAGCTGCAGGTCACTACCCACTTGGACTTTTGGAAATGTTCAGGTTTGTGTGTTTCTGCAGTCTCTGTGCAGAACCCAGCAGGTTAACTGTCTTTGTAAAAGATCAAATGCTCTGTTTCTCCTTTCTTTACTGAAGGAGATGCAGCCACTGATTTTAACATTCAGCTTAAGCAACTTATCCCCAAGTTTCAACCATACAATTCTTTCTTCCTAAGGGAGAGAAGGAAAGAAAAGCTCTCTAACACCTCATTTTTACTTCTCCTGGTATTGCAACACTGAGGTTTTTAAGCTTAGTCTCTCTTAAACTATAACACCTTAAAGAGCCTTTAGACATTGTCTTCTAGGTCTAGCTGTGTGAGTTTAAGATATTATTGTCCTTGGCTATTCTTCACTACTAGAATGTAAAGATTCCTCCTCCTCAGCTCTTCAAAAATCAGACAGATTAAATCAAAAGTGTGTGCAGTTTTAGTCTCTCTAAACCAGAACTGCCCCAACATCACTTCTGCTTTTTTTATTTCACTTCTTCCCACAAACTTTAATAGTGACCGTGTAGCGAGGCAGCTCAGAGAAGCCAAAGCCGTTGATAATTACTCACTTTTCCTTAGGGTTAAGATGCAATCACATTAGGTTTCTTTTATAATTTAGAGAGAAATCTCTAGAGAGTAATTCAGACCACCTAAATTCTGATTTTCTTCCTCTCATTTTAGGAAATCCCAGGATAAAGTTACATGATACATCTATCGTCTTGCCCTTCTGTTGAAAGAGGTAGTTCTGCTCCCTATCTACCCTGCCTCTGTTTTGCAGCAGTTAAATAGCTGTCTTGTGTAACTGCACTCTAAACCATCTCACTACGCAGGTAGATGAGCACCAGATGTGGCACTAGAGAAGGCAGAAGGGTGAACCAGCCTTTTCAGTGACAGTTTACTGTTAAATTGGCTTAGAGGTACCATTTGACCATGCCCTGAAATTGCTTGTCTGAACTCTTAATCTGCCTGGTTCAGTCTGATGTCTGCATTAAGAAATGGCTGATCTCTTGCTGGCTGAGCTGTGGGTTTGTGACCTGCAGCAAAGGAGCGGTGACATATTATTAGGCTAAATAATGCCTTGAATCACGGTGTGATTTGCTGATTGAACCCTTGTGCACTTACATACACACTGAGGCATTTGTGTCATGATTATCCCATTTTCAACCTCTATTTACACAGTTTGATAAGAGATCCTTAGCCTGTCTTCTAGGAGACTGTTAAGCCTCTGTGTGAGACTAAAATCCTGTAAAAGTTGTTCTAGTGCTCAATAAAACCAGATTTCCCCTTCTCACTGCTCTCTAGGACAAGAGGAAATGGCCTCAGGTTGCACCAGGGAAGGTTTATGTTGGATATTAGAAGAAACTTCTTCACTGAAAGGGTTCTCAAACACTAGAACAGGCTCCCCAGGGAGGTGGTTGAATGCCCGTTGCTGGAGGTGTTTAAAAGATGCAGAGATGTGGTACTGAAGGACTGCTGGAGGTGTTTAAAAGTTGCAGAGATGTGGTACTGAGAGACATGGTTTAGCCTTGGTAGGAGTTAGATAATGTTTGGACCAGATGATCTTGAAGGTCTTTTCCAACTGAAACAATTCTATGATTCTGTGGTTCTATGATTCTATTAGTCTATACTTACAGCACTAAACCTTCACTTACTCTTCCTTGCTTGGGAGTGTTCTGAAAAGATTAGGTAAAAACGTTTTTCTTGCAATCTGTCAAGAGCTCTGAGATAGTGCCTGGTGTCACATCATGAACATCAATGTGGGCTGCAATCAAAGAAGTCTTTCCTTGGAATCTTTCATGTTCATCACCTTAATTCCTGGAAAACTTTTGAGTTTTTCTATTGTCTGTCTTTTATTTCTTGCAGATTGTCTTTAGCAGTTTCCTTCATGGAGGTCTCAGACAGGACTATCTATTGACTTTGGCAAGTTGAGGGTGGTGTTTTTGACCTCTGAAGTCTGTCTGGTTGGAGCCAGTGGTGATTCTCAATTGGTTCCTCAGCTTATTCTTGGAAGGCAGTCTCTTCATATGTCCACAATGTCAGGTACAATTAAATACACCCAGGGTAAAGATTTCAGGCTTCTTTCTTGCTTTGACATGTTTTCAGTCATCTTTTGTCTCCCTGTCTATGCTTTTTATGTTGTTCCTCTGGAAGAGCGTGTGGGAGCTCCTGTGGAGTGATTTGGACCTGTCTATTGAGGAAAGACATTTCTCTTGGCCACATCTTTCTCCTCCACCTGAACTATTACCTTGTACTTCATAAAGGCAAAAATGTGTCTCTTTTTAGGGAGTAAAGTGGGTGTATCCATCCAGTGCAGTGGCATATAACTGACAAACCTCTGCCCATCTGTGTTTCTGGTGGAAGCTGCACTACAAAGCAAAGCCAAGCTTTTGGGAATACTCTGAGGAATTCTACTGCTAGCCACTTGCTTTTCTCAGTTTGTGTTCCCTCAGAAAAGGGATACAAATAAACTTAGGAAATAAGAGTCAGAACCTACAGCACATCCTTGTGCCTGGTGCAAACTACTCAAGAAACCTAAAAGGAATCACACAAATCCCAGAAGACCCTGAGGTTAGGCTTTACCCAGTCTCTATATGTGATACTGGTCAGATCAGATACATATCAGACCAGGACTCTTTCACTGTGACTCTTTGCACGTGTCACTGTGCACCATTAGGAGTTGATAACTGGGTTAGTGGACAGGCCTACATGTCTTTGTTTCCTGCTTTCCTCAAAGCTCTATTTGTGCCCAGGTGGAATCAAACCTGTTTAAATTACTGCCAGTCAGGGAGATGCAAATAGCCATCAACCCTTTTATTGGCCTGCCCACCATAGCTCCACCTTGTGCTTCAGCAAAGGAATTCTTAAGGGAGGAAAGTAACTGGTCTGCATTAATTAGAGCCTTCTCCTCTGCTTTTCCCAGTGACAGACTATCAGTTGGTAATTACAATGCATCAGTGACCCCCCACTTGCCTCCAATGCAGCTGCTTGGTGAGCTAATGAGGGAGGGAGGACGAGCTGCAGTGAGAGGCTTTCCTGAGTGGTTTGAAGGCATATAGGGGAGCATTTACCACACTCTAAAAATTGAGTTTGAAATGTAAGGGTTTGCCAGAATAATACTGAGATGTGCTTTTAGGACATTTTATTAATTACCTTCTCCTGTGCTGCCAATGGTACGATTAATTAACACACATTGCAGCATGCTTCTCTTTGCTTCAGAGCAGAAGGAGCTCTGTTCCCATTCTTTTTTTGTGTGTGTGCAGATGACCTGTTCCACCTCATTAGCTCAGCAATGCTGGTTGGTGTGCTGGGAAGGATGATCCTGAAAGATCCACCCATTTGAAAGGGCCAAAGAGAGACAGTCCTGACAAGTCTGCCATCTCTGCTTCCCATGAGGGAATCGATTCGATGAGGCTGGAGAAACATGCAAGGATGTGAAGGAACAAAAAGCCCTTGTAGGCATTCAGTGAAATAAGAACGAATAAGAATGTTCCAGCTTAGATTTTTAAAATCACATACATCCATTTAATATTAAACCATATTCTATAATCAGCAGGGCAGGTCCTGATTTGAGTTAAATAGACCTCAGCTGGGGAGCTGACCTTACTGTCCCTACGACATTTGAAAAAGCCAGCTGCTGAGTTATTTCAGATGTTTTCTCAAGAACACAGTGCACAGCTAGATCCTATGACAAGCCCCCTGAAGGAAATATAAGTGAAGTGCTGTCCCCTTTAGTTTTCTAGTATTCTAAATCTAAAAGACTTTTTGATTCTTAAAAAAACTCCTCTGCAGCTGGCTGAAAAATATTCCTTTCCTAATAGCTTAGTAATGATCTAACCAGTCAACTAAAGTAGTACACTAATATTTTGCTGGAATTCTCTGATCTACCTCAACCCTGAAAATCTGGTATTTGAATAAGGTGTTACAAAAATTCAAACCAAGTAAGCAAATTTTACCAGATATTGTGGTTTAAATGTATGCATCATATCTCTTCTGACTTCAGTGAGGCTTGGCTATGTACTCAAAGGCACTGCAATATTGTGCTAAACAAAGACGTTATAAAATGTGTCCTTAAATTAAACCCCCTAAATTTGCTCAATGTCAGAAACTTTCAGAGTTGATTTGGGCTCACTTGGTACCATCAGAAGGGAGAAACACACATTTGCAGAGATTCAGAGGGCCAAGTTCCAGGGTGAACTCCTCAGTTGTGTAAAGCAGTCGTTAAAGTCCCAGAAAGAGAGATTTGTATTGGGAATGCCGTTGGCATAGTGATAGCTATCAAACTGAATGGAGTCTTGGAAAGAACAACACTTGATAACAGCTGTGTTTGCATTAAACATTTTTAGAGTTCAGTTCAGAGCAGTTCTGTACCATATATGTAGAATTTTTGTGCAGAATTTGCATACGGAAAGCATGGAATGCTCTTCACTGGGTAAATTATTTGCTTCTGCTATTTATTACACTCCCCGCCATCCCCTGGGCACATGTGGCTGTAAGGATTTGAGTTAGTAGAGAAAACAGGTGTGCCTGGTCAGAAGAGCAAAATGCATGTATTCAAGGGAAAAGCAGGATTTGTGTTTCGAAGGAGATGTATAACACAGTCCTCCCTCTGGGTCCATCTAAACTGACCTTCTGGCAGGAATGAATTAAGGCACAGATACCGTGGCCCATATTTACCTCATTTAATAGAGATGCTTTAATTCTCTCCTTATTAGGCAAAATGTCAGGGATGTTGTTGTGCTATGCTTACTCTCTCCTCAAGAGAGGTTCCTCTGGATGGTACTTCAGGTCATAGAATCATAGAATTGTTTTGGTTGGAAAAGACCTTTAAGGTCATTGAGTCCAACTATTATCTAGCTCTACCAAGGCCAGAGCTAAATCACATCCCTCAGCACCACATCTCTGGATGGTTTAAACACCTCCAGGGTTGGGGATTCAGCCACCTCCCTGGGGAGCCTGTTCCAGTGTTTGAGGATCTTTTCAATGAAGATGTTTCTTCTAGTATACAATCAAAACCTCTGAGTCCAACTATGTTTTTTCTAATATCCATCTTAAAACTCTCCTGATGCAACTTGAGGCCATTTCCTCTTGTCCTGTCCCTTGGGAGAAGAGACTGATTCCCACCTGGCTGCAGCTCAGGGAGTTGTAGAGAGCCAAAAGGTCTCCCCTTGGCCTCCTTTTCTCCAGACTTAACAACCCCAGTGTCACCCCTGCAATTGCTGAGCTATCCTGGGCTGGAATTTGAAAATTCCCTTGGAGTAAATTAAGGTGAACCAATACAAAATGGCTGATTATATTTATTTTAATCAAAGAGCATTATATGAAAGTTTTTGGTCTCTCTTGTGCCTTAAGGATGAAATAGTAGAAAGGAGGGGGAAAAGAGAAAATAGAGAGTAAGATACAGTTTGTAAGAATAGAAGAAAGGAGAGGGGAAAAGATAAGAGAGGGAAACATATCATCACCCTCCAAGAAAGCTGAACTCTTACACTCAGGAGCAGCACTTCCAGCAGTTTAGGTGTTCTTCTGAGGCTGCTGTCTGAAACACTGACCTGGTCCCACCTGAACTGCACAGCTCATGACACCTTATGGCATTTCTCAAAGGCACTAGGACTAACTGATTTCACCTATGTCTGTGGTAACTGCACCATTTTTCTTTCCTTGTGAGGGAGAGTGGTATCAGACATCATTCATTCTTTTGGCATTTTAGCTTTTCTAATCATGGTTTAATTGTTGAAAGTCTTTGAGATGGAGACTTTTTCTGCTTTTCCTACAAACAGATGATTTTCTTGTAGGCCAGCGAGTGAATGGTGGAAGTAGGAAGATACAGATCTGCAATGTTGATGCCACCTCTGTAAAGCCCATACCCAGGTTTGGACTCCTGGTCATTGCTTGCAGCTGTCTCAGGCTTCTGGCTTCTGACTTGTGCCAAAAGCATTTAGCCTTCAGCAATGGAAAAGGCTTCCAGTTCCTACTGTCCACCCAACCAGATGGCTGCACTCATGGCTCCACCGCAGACACAGTAGCACATGGATGATGTGGCTTAGCTTTCATCAATGGCAGACCAGTACAGGAAGAAGAGAGAATGAGTGGGAGAAACAACTGATGTGAAACAGTGAGGATGCAGGAGGTATTCAGCAACAACAGAAATCAGAAAAAGGCAGAGAAAATCCATGCAGAACTGTGGAAAGTTCTCTCTATGCCCTGCATCACCATGGCCAGAAAAGCAGAAAACACAGTACTTACCTTCTGAACCAGAATTTTATCTTGAAGAAAACTGATTTTGCTTGTTTTAAACCCAGTTCAATTGTTACAATAGTGTGGGACAAGTGGAAAACATCAGGAAACTGTGAAAGATCATGCCTGCTGTTTTTCCTGCTGTTTTTCCTGCAGGTAGTTGGTGAGGACAATACCTGAACGTCCAGAGGTCCTTGTGATGATTGTTCCTGTTCATATCAGCTGGAGATTCAGTCCATCTTATTTCTCTAGTCTTACTTTAACAGTTAGATACCATTCAGGGTCTATTAAGCACTCCAACAGGCTTCCCATGGAAGAGTTTGAATCATCATCCTGGAAGGTGTTTACAAGCTGTGTAGATGTTGTGCTGAGGGACATGGTTCAGCAGTAGACTTGGTAGTGTTGGGTTAATGGTTGGACTCATTAATCTTAAAGGTCTTTTCCAGCCTAAATAATTCTATGATTCTGTGATTCTATGATTCTAATGTCCCTAGAGTCAAGACATTCTCCGTTCCATATGGCTGAACATCAGTATACACATTTCACTTGTGAAGCAAGAGTAAACTTATCTTCCGTGTTCCTCCTTTGTATGCAACCTATCAAAGGCTTCATTGTTTTAAAAGAAAGATTCTGGGCTAAGAGAGAGCTGTGCAGTTTTGGAAACATCTTTTTTGTTCAGGTTAAGAACAACATTAATCTCTTAAGGCTGCATTTCATGTTGAAGGAGGCAGCCTGTGTTCCCATGGTTTGAAAGGGACAGAGTGTCTATGGGGTAGGATCTCCCCACTCTTAGTGTCCCCTTGTGCTTTCCAACTGCTTCGCATTCCTTACAAATTACAGTCTTTTGTGGTAGAGAATACTGTGCTATTTTAACCAATTGCTGGGGGGAATATAATAGGCTGAGAAGTATTTTCTTACTGTGCTATGGTTTCTTTAGGCTTCCATTCTGCAACAGGGTCTGAAAGCATGGACCTCGACTGGTCCAGAGGGACTAAGAGTAGAAGTCTCGTCTACCATCACATCCTTAAGTGTGGCTTCACGTGTGAAGTCCACTGTAGCATCTCCATACACTTGAACTGATCAAACAGTTTAAAGGAAACGAGCTATCAGATATAAATCTCAGACTATTGAGAGGCTACTTAGTTCCTGAACAGTAGGTAGGTAATTCCATTTCAGGTAGTAGAATAATTGTTAAATCCCAGATCACTTGAATCATAGAATGGTTTAGGTTGGAAGGGACCTCAAAGATCATCCAATTCCAACCCCCTGCCATAGGGACACCTCCCAGTAGTACAGGTCACTCAAGGACTCATCCAACCTGGCCTTGAATACCTCCAGGGAGGGAGCAGCCACAACGTCCCGGGCAACCTCTGCGAGTGTCTCACCACCCTAATTGGAAAGAACCCATTCCTAACATATAGTTTGAATCTCCCCTCTGTCAGTTTAAACCCATTACTCTTCATTCTGTCATTGCAAGACCTTGTAAATAATCCCTCCCCCGCCTTCCTGTAGGCTCTTTTCAGATACTGGAAGGTCTCCTGGAAGCCTTCTCTACTCCAGGCTGCAGAGCCCCAACTCTTATAGCCTGTCCTCATAGCAGAGCTGCTGCAGCCCTCTGAGCATCTTTGTGGCCTCCTCTGGACCCGCTCCAACACTTCCATGTCCTTCTTGTGCTGGGGGCTCCAGAACTGCACACAGGACTCCAGATGGAGTCTGAGGAGAGCAGAGCGAAGGGGCAGAATCCCCTCCCTTGTCCTGCTGGCCATGCTGCTCTTGCTGCAGCCCAGCACACAGTTGCTGTCTGGGCTGCACTCACACTGCAGCCTCTTGTTGAGCTTTTCACCAACCCAGACCCCCAGGTCCTTTTCTTCAGGGCTGCTCTCAGCCATTCACCACCCAGCCTGCAGTTGTGCTTGGGATTGCGCCGACCCAGGGGCAGGACCTTACACTTGGCCTTGTTGAAGTTCATGAGGTTGGCCTGGGCCCACCTCTCCAGCCTGTCCAGGTCCCTCTGGATGGATCCCTGCCCTCTAGCAAGTTGACTGTGCCACACAGCTTGCTGAGGGTGCATGTCCATGTCACTGACAAAGATGTTAAACAGCACTGGTCCCAACACTGACCCCTGAGGGATGCCACTTGGCACTGGACTTCAGGTAGAAAATGTGAAAAGAACCCATAAGGAAATAGTTTCTGAGATGAAAACCCTTTAAATTTACACTAGAGAAACAATAACTGAATTATTGACTTCAAGAATCCCATTCTCAGGAGGCTGTGAAAAGTGTCAGAAGAAGGGTCCAGAGATCAAAAGCAGACAAAAATGTTAACAGATCTTCCTGAGAACTAGAATGTGGCAGTGGGAGACTTGTTAGAGCCATGTAGGGTGACAGCATGGAGAAGAGAGAGATGTACATACTCTATAAGGTAATCTAAAGAAATTGGCCCTCCCTGCTTGAAACAGAAAGAGCTGAGAGCTGGCAGTAAGCACCAGTAAGCCCTAGGGAGTTGCTGAACAGCTGTATTGCATATATTGTTTTAAAGATTTGTTTGCTCAGAATAGTTTGGTTATAAGATCTGCCCAGATTCTCTAGGTCTAGGCTTTTCACACTGCCAGTGGTAGAAAGCAAATAGCATCCTTGGAGCAAAGTATTTTTAGCTAGAACATGAATCTGTGTGCTAAAATAATCTGTGGATTAAGTATTATTCTTCTAACTTGAAACCATGATTATGTTTGACATCCAGCTTTTGAAAACTACGCTGAAAATTCCCAGAGCTGTGCCCACTCTTCATGTATGTATGTATCTATCCATCCATCCATCATCCATCTACACAGATCCAGCATAAACTGTCAGTTTAAACATGCTCTCAGGTGAACCACTTTTGTGTAGCACCTGGTGCAGTGAGGTGCAATAGGAAGGCAGGACAGGGACTCATTTCAGGCATCTGTCAAGATTAATTGTTGTTGATAATAAATGCTGAATATACATGCAGCATATGTGCAACAGAAAACAGCACTGCTGTTTTGGGTTTGGGTTGGAAAGATCATCTATTTCCACATCCCTTGCCATGGTCATGAACATCTTCAACTAGACCATATTGCTCAAGGCCCCAGCCATTCCTGGGTTTGAATACTTTCAGAATTGAAGCCTCCACAAGTTCTCTAGGAACCTATTGCAGTGCCTCACCACCTTCATGGTGAAGAATTTCCTTCTACATGGAGCTTCTTCCAGTTTGAAACCATCACTCCTCATCCTGTCATTACATGCCTTTGTAAGAAGTCCCTCTACAGCTCTCCTGTAGCCCTCTTCAAATAGTGGAAGGCTGCTGTAAGGTGTCCCTGGAGCCTTCTCTTCTCCAGGCTGAACAACTCAGCCTGTTCTCACATAAGAGAGGTTCCAGACTTGTGACAGTTGTGACCTCCTCTGGACCTGCTCCAACAGGTCTATGTCTCTTCTGTGCTGAGGACTCCAGAGCTGACCCCGGCACTGTAGGTGGGGTCTTAGCAGAGATGAGCAGAGGGGCAGGATCCCCTCCCTTCACCTGCTGCCCACACTGCTTGGGATGCAGCCCAGTGCATGAGTGGGTCTGGGCAGTGAGCACACATCACTGACTCACATGGAGCCAGCACCCCCAAGTTCTTCTCCTCAGGACTCCTCTCTATCCATTCTCCATCCAGCCTGTATTTGTGCTTTCATTCATTCATTTAATTAACTTCCATCCATACTAAGTTCTAACAAATACAGGATTTATTCAGAAGAGATCCCTACAGGATTCTTTCCTTTTAGGGAAGAGCAAGCTCCTTTGGTGCTAGGAACCAAAGTAGGAACATATTAGAGGTAGGAGAAAGTAACTGGGGGAAAAGCAGTTTCCCAAAAGTGTGATGATTTGGGAGCTGAAAGAAGACAATAATTTACTGCAGTCTTGTGAGGAAAAAAGCACCCCTTGGGATAATCTGAACTCTTTTACACTATTAAGAAATTTCTTCCTACATTCTTAGTGTACCACATTTCCTGATACTAATGATGTGGGTACTTCTTTCCTCAAATGTGTCATTCCCATTACATTTACTAGTCAATGAAATCTTATTTCTCCCCTTAAGATGCAAAGGAACACAAACAAGATGAAACAGTTCTGTATTTTGAAAGACTTGGAAAGCAGCTGCTTTCTTTAAAAGTGTGTCCCATATCTGCAAGAAAAAAACAACCCTGAAAATCTCCTGCTGTAGTCCTAGTGTGCAAAGAGGAGAAAGCTGACTTTCCAGTTCAAGAAAGACAGGGAACTAAAGGAGAGAGTCCAGCACAGACTACGAAGATGCTGAGGGGACTGGAACATCTCTGTGAGGAGGAAAAGCTGAGAGACCTGGGGCTGTTTAGCCTGGAGAAGAGCAGCCTGAGAGGGCATCCTCTCAATGCTGATCAATAGCTAGGGTATGGCAGTCAAGAGAATGGGACCAGACTTTTTTTTCAGTGGTTCCCAGCAACAGGACAAGGGGCAGTGGGTACAAACTAGGACACAGGAAGTTCCACCTAAATATTAGGAAAAATATTTTTCCCATGAGGGTGCTGGAGTATTGGAGCAGGCTGCCCAAAGAGGCTGTGGAGTCTCCTTCTCTGGAGAGAACTCACCTGGGCATTGTAATCCTGGGCAACCTGCTGTGGGTGACCCTGCTTTAGCAGGGAGGTTGGGACTAGATGATGTCCAGAGGTGCCTTGCAAACCCTACCATTCTGTGATTCTGTGTCTGGAGACGGGAGAAGTATTTATGCTAATGGGATCCCACATCTTGAAGATACTGCTCTTTAAAGGAAGGTCAGCTGGTCTGAAGAACTGTGGAGATGGAGAAAGATTGCTTTCTTTGTCACCAAAATCTGGAGGGCCCAGCCATATTACTCAGATAGTTGGCAAGAAAGCATCCTCTTACAGATCACTTCTGCTAAACCTGGTAGGAACTGTGTCACTGACTGCAGTGGGACCTGGATCAGGCTCTGATCTGCTAAAGAAATAACAGTGACATGCCTATTTTCCCTCCTGGCCCCCAACTTTTGGCTCTTCAGCCCACCACAGTGTTTATACTATCTCAAGCTGGGCTGGTTTGGTTGCAGCAGCACAGACAGACTGTGTGTGCCTCTGACCCAGGGAGCTCTTACAGCAGAGAGAATGCTTTGTGCTGCAGCTTTTTGCTCAGGCAGCTCTTCCAATTATTAAGGGAATAGCCTCAAAGAATCTAAGGAATCAGAGATATTCTGGAGTGGGGAGGGGGGGCAAATCCGTTGGCTGAAAGTGGCTGTGGAGGAAAAGAAAACAATGAACTAGCATCTTGAGTCAAGGTGTCTGTTACATCAATTATTTACTCTGAGTGGGTAGCAAAGATATGATCTAATTCGTGCTGCATTTTATTTCCTCTTAGAAGCTGAGCAAACCTTTTGTGTGAAATCAGAATGTTTTTAGTTGGGTATCAACTAATTTCAATAGTAATGTGGCAAAAAGCCTGAAGTTGGTTACATTTAAGATCATCTAAATGTCTTTAAGATCTTCTGGCTGTTGCATAAGGCTTTATGGTATATTCTCCAAAACTTCCAAGCCTCCTGCTTCCTAGTGATGTGCTGTTAGTCTCCCTTCTATAGAATCATAGAATCAGAGAATGGTAAGGTTAGAAGGAGACCTGAAGGATCATCTAGTTCCAACCCCCTGCCATAGGCAGGGACACCTCCCACTAGAACAGGTTACTCAAGGCCTCCTCCAACCTGTCCTTGACCCCCTCCAGGGAGGGAGCAGCCACAACCACCCTGGGCAACCTGTGCCAGTGTCTCACCACCCTCACTGTAAAGAACTTCCTCCTAACATCTAGTCTAAATCTCCCCTCTGCCAGTTTAAACCCATTGCCCCTCATCCTGTCATTCTCTTCCCTTGATAAAATGCCAGTGTATGTACAAATAATGACAATGCAATCATCCTCAGAGTTTGCTTCTCTCACATTCAAGAAAAAAGAAAAAGATAAAACAGAATAAAAAGGAAATATCATCTGCCCTGGAAACGAGTGGTGTACTCACAGTGATAAGCAGTTGGATCAATATCCACATTGATATTTAGGCATCTAACTACCCATGGATTTCACTGGGAATTCAGACACTGGATGAGGATTCAGTTTGAATCTCTCTTTGCATTTGGCCCTATGCCTGATATGAAGTGCTAGCAGGGTCGGCCCTGTCGGCTCATATGCTCAAATCTGCCATGATCCTCCTGTAGGCAAGCCCATATGCTCCCCAGTGACTTCAGTGGAGTCAGGAGAGCCTGGAGGCTGCTCTCATAGAACAGTCAGTGAGGAACTTTCCATCCTTTTTTTTTTTTTTTTTTTTTTTTGGTGTGTGGTGATTTCATTGCCTCTGAGGTACCACAGAAACAAAAGAAGCTAACTGCAACAGGTTAGCAGAATACAAGACACAAGGAAGTAATTGTTTCAGTGATCAACATTAGAAGTCTGGGACACTGAGTTTCCTTCAATGCTTGTTCCTGTCTCCTCCCTGGATGTAGAACCTGTTAGTGTCATCTGTAGGCAGCACAGAGTGTTAGGACAGTGTCAACATTTCCACTAGGACAGATTTGGAGTGACTGAGTGACTGGCCTTTCTTGGGAGGCAAAACTGTATCTGGTTTAGTGGTAGACTTGGCAGTGCTGGGTTATTGGTTGGACTCCATGATTTTAAAAGTCTTTTCCAACCTAAATGATTCTAAAATTCTAATATATCCCAACAAATCACTCTAAATTCCAAGCCAACCTTGCACTGATCTTGCCAAGCCATGACCTCACATCTGGTTGCATTACAAGATGAGTGTAGACAAAAGAGCTCCATTACCAAGAGGTCCATGTCAAGCTGAAGAATTGACATATCCATCTTTTTATTCCTTCCTTCACCCAGCTTTGTGTCATCTGCAAGCTTTATCAATACTACCTCTTCCTCTGAACTCTGGAATGTTTTTAAGTGACACTGTCCACAGTGAGATTCCTGTGTTATGCTTTTTGTTGCTCCCAAACTATGTTCTTTACATCCTTGGACTGAATTTTCCACATGGCCTGCTCAATCCATGGACAGACTGCTAAACTGGTATTTATAAAATACTGTTTTAAAGTTGACATTTTGTGAAGTGTAACCTGTTCTCTCAGTTTCACTTTTTTTAACTGAACAAATTCATGATCATGAGAATATTTTAAGCATTTAAGGTGTGTATTTTGTCAAGAGGATTGATGCTATCTGGGTTGTGAGCTTTTCATCTCATCACAGCCTTGTAATAGTCTTACCTGAACCTGATGGTGTGATAATCCTTTTGTAGTCACCTGTTATTCCACAGTTTGATAGAAATGTTGATACATACTTTATTTTCTGAAAATCCTCTGCTTTTACAAGATTTTTTAAATAAAATTTGTACATGTCCAGAGCTCCTTGGACAACTTTTCAAAACTCTAAAGTGTCAGTTCTGATTCATATATATGATATAATTCATATTGTCAAGCCCTGGAACAGGCTACCTAGGGAAGCAGTGGAGTTCCCATCCCTGCAGCAGTTAAAAAGACATGTAGATGAGGTGCTGAGGAACATGGTTTAGTGGTGAACATGGTAGTACTAAGTTAATGGTTGGACCTGATGATTCTGAAGGTCTTTTCCAGGCTAAATGAGTCTATGAATTCAGACATAAGTCAGTCTGAGAGTGCTGCTGGGAACTCAGAGAGAAAGCAACCACACACAAATACATAGGTACATCACATAACAGTGGGCATTACATTCATAGAATGTGTTTGTGGATTATGAATTGAAATCAAAGCCTGGCTTTGTCCTCTCCTAGGTTGTTTTGAGAGTTGTAACCCAGCCCTGTGGTAACTGAAAGGGGATAAGGAAACTGCCTCACTATATAGTTCTATTTGCCTGGAGAAGAGAAGATTGAGAGGGAATCTCAGCAATGCTTATCAAAATCTAACAGTCAGGAATCAAGAGGATGAGACCAGCCTGGTTGATCAGTGATAGGACAAGGAGCAATGGGCACAAAGTGGAACACAGGAATTTCCACCTAAACATAAGAAAAAACTACTTTCCTGTGAGGGTGATGGAGCCCTGGAACAGGCCACCCAAAGAGGTTGTGGAGTCTTCTCTGGAGAGACTCTAAACCCACCTGTATGTGATCCTGGACAGCCTGCTCTGGATGACCCTGCTTTATAAGGGGCGTTGGACTGGGTGATTTTTAGAGGTCCTTTCCAACCCCCACCAGTCTGTGATTCTGTAACAGCCCTGTGAATTCTGTTGCTTTCTGTTCCAGAATGCAAAATGGCTTCAGCAGAAGATATTGGAGCCTTGACCTGCTTCTATCTGGCTTCCCTCCTTGTGTCATGACTTGAAAAGGACTATGCATAAGACTGAAGACATCCACACCAAAGTGGACCTTGCTTTAAATGCCTCCAAGGCCTGGAAATTGAAAATTACCTTAAGGTAAGAGGCCATTGATGAGAGATTTTTTTCTGGTATTTTCTGCATACTTTGGCAGTGTTTACCAGCTCATGCTTTGTATTTTAAACCTTAGAAGACAAGTTCAACTATTTTGCTGGTTAGTGCTTTCTGCAGACATTATGAAACCAAGCTACAGATTAATCTCCAAACAGTTCATGTATATTTCTAGAGGAGACAACCTAAAGAAAGGTGCACTATCTTATAAAGAAAGAAGAAAAAAAATAGAAAAAAAAAAAAGAAGCCCACTCAACAATTACTTTTCAAGACAAACATTTAGGCAATTTGCCAGAAAAAAGGTAAAATACTGTCCATCATCTGCAATGTGCATCTTGCTCTTGTAGCTTGTCTCAGTGACTGCTTTCAAGCCTTCAAATAAAGCCTAGAAAAAGTTGTATTTTAAGGAATAGCCTTGGAAAGCTTTGATTCATTGCTTGTGTTCAGGATTTGTGAGATGTACTATAATTGCATATGTTATTACTCTTGCAATACTTTGTATTATGTTACTGCATGTTTATAGACCAAAACTTTATAGACAGATAGAAAGCAGCTTGAGAAGGAGGGGAGACATAAATCAAGGTATAAAACTGCCCTGAACAATATTTAATGTCTCACTATATTGACCTGGAATTACAGGATAAAGACATTTTCCACTAGTGCACTGTTCTTGCTTTCTCTGTGTGTCTGTTTCAGCCTTGTTGGAGTTCTTCATTAAATCCAGAATCTGTATCAAATGAGCTGTAGTGTGCTGCAGCACATAAAGGTTTCAAAGCAACAATTACTCTATTATTTCAGCAGAGATTACCTGTTTGAAATGAAACCCGCACGGAATCCTTTCTGACCTGGTCCTTATTGTGATACTGATAACAAGCCACACTTTCCAGTCTTTATCTTACCTCCTACAGGGTAATCTTTTCTTCTGGAGCTTAATTCTGCTAATAGCACCCTTGACTGGTTGCCAGACAACAAACACAAGCAGGTGAAAAATGAATGGCTCCAGTCTGACCGCTGATAACTGCTGGAGGCTTTTTCTTCTCAGAATTCCCTCCAAAATATACAGGTTGACTGGTGGACAATCAATTACATTCCTTGTGTGCTTCTCCCTCCTTCAGACTGGTTATTCTTTGACAGAAAATGTGATGATATTTTCTACAGTTTCTGATTCTTCCCCCACCTCCAAACAATAGTAAATAGTAATTCCTGATGGTAGGAATTACTTTTAAATTAAACCAACTAATAGAGGGACGTATGCTTATCTAATTCCCCCATTTTAAGTGGTAACATTACGCTGGAAATGGCTAAAACTGATGTGCAGCAGAGGTATGCAAAATAGTTTGAGCTTGTAAAATGCTGCCCCCCCCAGCCCCCCCTCCTTTTCTGATTTACTGTCCATGAAAATGAATTATAGACTCGTGAAGAAAACAGAAGTTTTTATTTGCTGAACTCGATAGGCTGCTTTCTGGGGACTTGAACTCTGCAAAGTGCTGAAAAAAAGATTACTGCATTCCACGGACGTTTTTTTCTGTTTGAACCAAATGGGAGGGATGACAGTGTGCTGTGCTCTGCCCTTCTGCTTCCCAAAGAGAATCTCAGGACTGTTCATTGTTCCTCTGCCATATTCCTAAAAGTCAAGCCCTGAAGCACATGCTTAAAAGCTTTACTGAATTATGCATTCGAGCCTGGAATTGGCTTTAACCAGTTCCTCCTAAAACTGATGAGCACAGAAGATCCTTAGCACCTTGCAGGTTCAGTCCCTGTGTGAATCAAAGCCATTATCATAAGAAGGGTGGTGGAAATGGACCTCACTTCACTGAAATCAGTGAACCTGCATTAATTTCACCATCCGAAGATTCGATGGGGACTCATTTGTTTCCTCCAAAGTGATTTAGCTTTTAGCATTTGAGTCCATGATTATAAGGTAACTAGTTGGTGCTAAGGGAGAATATGGTTGGCCTGACTGGAAAATATAAAAGTATCCACTGTTCCTTGAGGGAAATCATTTTAATAGATAACAGCATGTTGTACAATGTTTCATCAGTGATATTTAGATCTAAATTAGGAGCAGTTGTGAGATGGGTTGCCGATTTTCTTGTGATAAAAGGGAAATAGTTCAAGAAATACAGACCAGATGTTATCTTAATCCAATCCTCATGTACAAGAGCACACTATGAGACAGTAATAATAGTCCCTTCTACCTGTTTCTAATTTTCCTGCTCTGAAACACCCCCTGTGAAAAATAGATTAAACCAACACATCATTTATGAATCGGCACTAGGCGGGTTTGAGTTTCTGTGGAATGCGGCATGCGTGGCACAGACCAAAGGGTGCAGCCACTAGATTTTGATACATGTTTAAAAATGCTGGTTTGACAGTAACATTTAAGACAGCAGCTCTTGGTGATTTAAAAGGAGAGTAGCCAGTTTGGGTTTGACTCCAGCTTTTGCTTCAGCATATCCCTACATAGTTTCAAATTTGTCCTCAGTGTTTCTAGGCAGTATATGTTATACAATCCTCAGCAGGCCAAAAGAGAGGGGTTGATCCTCAGCTGCTGTAAATCAACACTGATCCATTGATTTAGATGGAACTACACTGATTTGTACCATCTCATGGGTTGGACAAAGTGTATTAGCTTTCCCCACGAAAATCCTTCACAACAAAAAGCTCCATTCAGGGTCCTACTGCATAAGCAGTAACTAATGTGTCTCTGTTCTCGTAATAATGTTTAATACCTGCATCATTTCCTACTTGCTGGGGCAGATGAAACATTACTCTTGGGTTTGACGTAAGAAGTTGAGCACTGTGCATTTGTAATATTTGGGGCAGCTTTTTCCACAGTGCTCTGTCTGAACTAAACCACTTTGCTGGAATGTTCACTGTTCTTGGCATTACTGTGCCAAGGAAGCATTGGAGCAGATGTCTAGTGACTCAAGAGACAAGACTTCTGTTTTGCTTTGAGGACACAGTAATGCAAAAATACTTGATTCAGCAATATTCAGAACTGTAAGAACAAGGGCAACAAAGCTGGTGAAGAGTCTGGAGAACAGGTCTTGACTACTGGCTTCAGTTTTCAGGCCCTCACTGCAAGAAAGACGTTGAAGTGCAGCAGTTTGTCCATAGAAGAGCAACCAAGTTGGTGAAGGGTCTGGAGAACAGGTCTTCTGAAGAGCATCTAAGAGAACTGAGCTGTTTAGCTTGGAGAAAAGGAGGCTAAGGGGAGGCCTTCTGGCTTTCTACAACTCCATGAAAAGAGGTTGTAGAGAGGTGGGTGTTGGTCTCTTCTGCCTAATAACAAGTGATAGGATAAGAGGAAATGGCCTTAAGTTGCATCAAGAGAGGTTTAGGTTGGATGTTGGGAAAAATTTTCTTCCCCGAAAGAGCTCTCAGACACTGGCATAGGTTCCCCAGAGAGGTGGTTGAATCCCTGTCCCTAGAGATGTGTAAAAGATGAGTAGAGGTGGTGCTGAGAGACATGGTTTAGCACCAGACTTTAATGTTGGAGTTAGAGAATGGTTGGACTTGATGATCTTAAAGGTCTTTTCCAACTGAAACAATTCTGCAATGCTAACTACAGGGATTTCTTTTTTAAAAGTTTACTGGAAATAGAAATAACTGTGAGCATAGCAATAATACCAACAACAGTGTAATAAGGCTGCTTTATCTAGAGTAGACACCTTGATATTTTGGCCTGTTCCAAACTATTTTTCAACCAGAGTAAAATCCTGTTTTCCAGGTTGAATATTTTCATATTTCTATGAACAGAGGAAACAGGAGCAGGTGATGAGACAATTCATTTTCAGAGACTGCCCACACAGCTGGCTGGCTGCTGCTAGGAGTTTGTGAGGACACAACCAAGCTTTCCTGTTGCAACCAACTCCTTTGCTCTTCATTTTTAAAATGAATGTATGACATTGCAAATGGACTCATCTCGTTGGAAGGTTTTGTCATTGTGGTTTTTTTTTTTTTTTCAATAGCTTTAAAAACAAATGGGCAAGCTTGTGCTGGAAAGAATGGGTGTGAAAGACCAGAAGATGCTGTAGGCTCACCCTGGAGAG
Source organism: Ramphastos sulfuratus (assembly GCA_013399055.1). Taxonomy (NCBI): domain Eukaryota; kingdom Metazoa; phylum Chordata; class Aves; order Piciformes; family Ramphastidae; genus Ramphastos; species Ramphastos sulfuratus. Next base: position 118,912 of record WBNM01002944.1, read on the forward strand.
CTGGAATCTCCTGGATTGCCATAAAAGTTTCATAATCTGTGTCTATAAAGACTCATAGGTAGTGTATCAGGGAAAAAGCATTGAGTATTTCAGGGAAAAAAGTGATCAGTATTTCTGTAGGGGAGTATTTTTATTGTGTTTTAACCTATTAATTCAACAGCTGTCGTTTTATTCATATTGTGTCTGTACCTCAAGGTCCCACTTGTCTTTTTGAGGGTCTAATTTTGTTCAATTCTGTACAAAATAAAGGCACTGAAATTCTTTCCAGTCAGGCGGTGTAGTAAGATGGGACAGGTGATTCAATGGGAGCAGGAGGGGATAGAATCAGAAAGGAATGATGCAAAAAGATGTAAAAATAGTGTAAGTTGTCACATGTGACTGCTCACATCAATGGAAAAGCTGTTGTTTGGGATAAGAATGCTTCACAAATATAGATGGAAAATTTGATGGATTAAAGTAGTTAATGAGAGGATAAGAGGAAAAAAACGTGGAGTGGTTGAAAATAGTTGTAGGAAATAAAGTCCACCTGGCAGACAACCTGTTGATGGGGAAAGCTGAAAGTGCTGCAGCAGCAGAGGTGAATGGGCAGATCTGATTAGAAGGCAAAGTGCAGTTTAGAGATCTCAGTGCTAAAAGGCATGGGGGTTGGCAGTAGTGGGGTACGTAGGTTAATACTGAAAGCATGTTATTAGTAATGACCAAAGACCTTTAGCCCCCTGCCCAAAATCCTTTTTTACTGTATAGAACGAGAAAGTAAACTCTATCATGTTGGGCTATTTAGTAAGCTATTAGTGCATTCATCTTTTCATCATTTGACAGGTGGAAGTAGTAGTCCAGCTTTTAGTTTTAATTATAAGGGATTCCAGATGTAGAATAGAACATAAATCAAAACCAGATCTACTCATATGTCTTTTCAAAGCAAGCCAACTTCAAGGTATCTGCTTTTCATTTCAAAATGTTATTAAAGCTATTACTAAGAAATTCATAGTCTTAGCATGCTCCAATAATTGACACCTTTAAAGTGACTAAACAGATTTAGAGTGTGCAGAAAAGTAAATTTGTCTTAGAGAATGACTCTAATCATCCATTTACATATAATGAACAAATCAGTGTTTGCGTTTTGAAAGGCCGGGCGAGCAGTCTGGCTCGATGCCTGCTTCTCACTACTCCTCCAACACAGCCTGACTGCTGGGTGTTGGGTTGTTTCCGTGATTATGCCCCTGTGCAAGTGAAGATAAAGAATTAAGGGCTGATCCAAAGCCAGTGAAAGTCAGTGGGAGTCTTTTGATGAGCTTTCCATCATGGTCCCCTCTTATGTTGACTTGAGCTATGTTACATTATGTTGGAAGTTGCTTTTTTAATTTTTTAGAGAAAATTAGATCCAGAACCATTTTTTTTTTTTTTTTGCTAGTGATAGTGTTCTTAAGCCTCTAAGTGTGTAAAGAGACCTGGAGATTCCTTTCTAAAAATCTTTCCCCAAGACGTATTTATCTGGTGGTACGTTACAACCACACAAATAACACTTGTACATCTGACTTCATAAAAAGTCTGAGCTTTCCAATAATTAGAATGATAGCTGGCAAGTCTGATAAATTAGAGAAATAACTTGTTTGGTGTAAACTGAGCCTGTTTCTGAGGCAGAAATGTTAGGCTTTTATCCTCTGGAGTGTGATTGAAAGGGTGAGAAGTTAATTTGGCAGCTTCGCTTCTATGGTTTCATAATGTTTCTCCTCCCCCCTCCCCTCAGCTTCAGGGAAGGACTGTGATTTCAGTACTTTGCGCCTGCCCTCATACAAGGCAAGAGCATGACCCGAAACGAAACCCCTCTCCCCAGGGCACATCCTGAGCAGTAACAGCTTGGCTCAAGTGTTTCTTATGAACAGCCGTCCAGAGCACTTGATCTAAATCATGCCATTTCCTTCACAGTATGGCACAGTTAACAAGTCAGTGCATCAACACAATCTGCAGATGGCAGTTCAAAAGGTGCACGTTCCCCAGCAAGATAAAGGGCAATGAGTTCCATGGGTTAGCTCATTACTTGGATTCAGGCAGGGGCTCCGTAGGGGTGTGAGGGAGGAAAAGGGGGCAGGCAAACCTTGAGAATGCATGTCTACACAAATAAAGGCAGCGTTGCAAGAAGCATGTTATTGAAGTAAAGTGCAAACAGCTTGCAGAGCATGGCTTCCTTCAGAGGTGGCTCGTTTCACCCCCGAAAAGCAAGAGGAGAAGGGGAGGGAAACCAGTGGCCGTAGGCAGTGGCCTCTGGGTCTTCATTTATCTGCAAGGCTTGGCAAATTAGGACTCCATTTATGAAACAAAGCCCCAAAATTCAGAAGAGGCAAGTGAGCTGTCAGCAAGGGCTGGAGCTCATGGTCGCTCTGCATCCTGCTGATGCAACCTGCTTTCTGGAGCATCGCAGAAGGGCTTCTAGAGAGCACTGTACACTCCTGCGCAAATTACATTAGAGCTAAACATCCAGTGGAGAATCTCTGAGACATATTAGTCCTTTAGACTTCAAAACAAGCTTAAATTGGAACCATATTGCTGGAATACTTCTTAGCTAACATTTATATTACTTCAGTTACCAAATCCAGACTAAGTCCCAAGACTCGGCAGGGGAGGACATAATATATTAGGAAGTAAGATGGGGGTGTGCACTTCTGGCCTCCTATTTTATATAAATGTACAAAAAGTTTCCTCACACTAGCAAGGAAATGACTACAAGGCCCTAAAATGTCGATTTCCAGCATTAAATGAGGGAAACCTGCTGCCCCTCCTCCCCTCTCTCCCCTGATCATTCTGTGTGTGCCATACCTTGGGGATAGTTTGGATTACTTGGAGTAAGACTGTTGCATAGAAGCTCAGGTATCAGAGCAGATAATTATACACATATACCTAGATACAGCAAAGGTCTCAGTGAATTGTCAGAGGATGAGATACATCTCGGGAGACCAAACAAGCCTCCCCTATACTGATCGTTGTAAATGAATCTCTTTGGGAACTATCAAGATGGTGCTTTACCACGATTTTCACTGCTAGAGGAAAAAGGAACTCTTCCAAGCTGTTTGTTTTCCGGGTTCTATCAAAAGCTGGCGAGTGAAGATATTTTTTCTGTCTGCACTTACGTGAGTAGGAACATACTGAAAGGCGCTAACTTATGTGCTGAGCTCTGAGTTCCTGCAGCAGGGAAGTTCAAGGCAGGTTAGACAAGAGAGGAACAGTAAACCCCTTCCCTTCCCTATAACTTCAGATCTACAAAGGCTGACTTTCTCGTGAACTCCCTGGTCTACATCACAATGCTTTTGGAGAAACAGCGCTAAAACTGGGAAGGGCAAATCCTGAGTGGCTGCTAGGCTGAGGTGTGTTGAACTAAATTCATTCCTTGTGTAATTTGATTGATTTAGGAGAGCTATGCCAGAGAGAAATTTGGCTTCAGGCTTTTGGATGATGTGTCATGTTTCTTTATTTAACTTATTGAACAGGTGCTTAGCAACAGCGTCTTCCACTGGCTTACCCAGAAATCTTCACTTCTTTCTTTCATGATCCTTTCTTTAATATCCTAAGTTAAAAACTGAGCCAAGACTTCAGGCTGTGCCCCACTGGGACTTGCAGGTACACAGCACATTTCACCAGGCCTTGTATCCATTTCTTTTTTACAACAGTGCTTGGACATTGCTGTTTTTCTCAATCCAGTGAGATAAGAGAAGGATAAAGAGCCGTGAGCCTCAGAGATTTTTTTCTGGGTTCGGTGAGTTCAACCTTAAGCTAAAGCAGCTGAAGAGGACTTCAGTGGTGAGGCACTGAAATTCATTTTGGTAGAAATGTTCCAGTTTCTGATGAGATGGGCAGAAAACAAGTGTCCCAAAGGTTTCAGACCTGAGCTGATGGGCAGTGGTCTTCAGCAGTTTGCTGTCATCCACTGGACAGTGTGACTTCTCTAGATCACTTTTAAGAAGCTACAATCTCTGTACTGGAAGTATCTTTGACCAAACAACAGTTTTAAGACTTCACAGGATCAGAGGATGTCAGGGGTTGAAGTAACCCAATCTGATCATCGAGTCCAACCCCCCTGCCAGAGCACGACCATAATCTAGCTCAGGTCACAGAGGAACGCATCCAGATGGGCCTTGAAAGTCTCCAGAGAAGGAGACTCCACAACCTCTCTGGGGAGCCTGTTCCACACATTTTGCACATGTCTTCAGACATTGCAAAGCAGCTATTTATTTTTCACTGTTGGGCAGCAGGTTTCAAAATATTTTCTCTTCACTGTGGAATGCAGTGTCCAGAGAACTTCCAGTGAGGTGGCTTGAATGGCAGTAGGACTCTGCCTTGGCTAAATAGATCCTGGTTCTCTTGCAGAGGTATCTTTGATCTCTCAACATGGTATTGCATGGTGCTGTGCTGTACATCATGAGTACCAGGGTTATAAGAAGAAACACGATCTTTTCTATCCCTTTTCCAGTCTCTCTCTCAAAGACACAAGGAAGGAGAGATGATCAATCCTTGTGCTCAGCCTTTCTTCTATATAAGGGACAAAGCTACATGCCTCTGTGCTCTGCAAGTTTTCCTGGCATGGAGGGCCGGTTGCCATCTGATGTAGATGATGGAGAGCCTCAATCATGAGACCTAGAGCAGCTGCAGCCTGCCTAATCTCTTATCACTGTGGCCACATCCTTCACAGCCATTGCTTACAGAGAAAGTGTTGTTTGTTTTCTTAAGTTACACCTTAAATTCAGTCCAGTAAGGTACACTTGACAAACAAACCTGTGTAAGTTATGCAAAGAATTATATAAAACAGTTCCTTGTAATAGCAGGAAACAGAACTTGGTGAATTATGTCCTTTCTGTCTTCATCTTCCTGTGATTCTCCCCCTGTGATGGATGCCAGAAAAGAATATGTCTTATTCTGTTCTTACTGATCAGCATGCTCATATTTCTTAGAACTATGGTGGGAATCTCTGGTGTTATGCTGTAACAGAATCTCAGGCCCACACAATACTTTAGTCTCCCAGAAAGCATTCTGCATCTTTACCATGAAACACCAGTCTTATGAGAGCACTGAGAAGACCTGAGGATGGGGACTCTGATATGCAAAGAGCCATATACTGAGATGTGAGAGAAAAAGCCTGATGTCACATGGACAATCTGCAGCAGAATGAGCACACAAACCTGGGTCTCCTGCCTCCCAGTCCCATGCTTTCATCATGAAATCACTCAATTCTTTCAGCTGGATCTCCAGGCTCTGTTTTTAGCACTGTAGTTTCTCTGTCCCTCATGGAAACCCCAACCCCAGGGCTGGGCTTCACAGACTCTGCAACTCTATCCCTTTGGACTGTAATTGATTTGGAGTCAGGTGGTGGTGTAACATAACCCGTATGGAATCTGTTGGTGAAGTTTATGGCTATTCAGTTAAAAATAAAGAAAAACAAAACAAAAAAAAAAAAAAAAGGGAAAAAAAAGGAGGAATATAGAGAGGGAGTAGGAAGTGAATTGCATTTGAATTCTGGGATTTGGAGCTGCCCAGGGAGAAAAGCTTGTAGAGGCCTCGGGTGTGGAGAAATCTGTTACCAGCTCATGCACCACAGTCCTGCTCAGCCTGGGCTTTGTCAGCTTGTGTATAAACAGAAGAACTGACAGAGAAATGCCTGTCCCTGGCTCTGGTCAGTCTTTGAACCGATATGGAGAAGCAGAGAGTTGCAGAGGAAATGCAGAGAATACTTTAAAAACTAAAAATTGCCCTGTTGCTCACTGTGCATGCCATGACTGTGTGGCTGCAGTAAATCACTTCTGTCTCCTCTCACCTGCATTTCCAGGGCTTTTGTGAAGCAAAGGAAATTACACTAGTGAGGCCACACCTTGGGTCCAGGTTTGAGGCCCTCACTACAAGAAAGACATTGAGATGCAGGATCAGGTCTAGAGAAGAGGGTCTGGACAATGAGTCTTATGAGGTATGGCTGAGGCAATGGTATTGTTTAGTCTGGAGAAATGGAGACTGAGGGGAGACCTCATTGGTCTCTACAACTCCCTGAAAAGAGGTTGTAGAGAAGTGGGTGTTGATCTCTTCTCCCTAGGAACAAGTGATAGGACGAGAGGAAATGGCCTCAAGTTGCACCAGGGGAAGTTTAGGTTGAATATTAGGAAAAATTTCTTCCCTGAAAGGATTCTCGATCTCTGGAACAGGCTCCTCAGGCAGGTGGTTGAATCTCCATCAGCCAAGAGTTTAAAAGACACAGAAATGTGGTTCTGAGGGACATGATTTATCACCTACTTGCTAAAGATGCATAATGGTTGAACTCCAGGATCCTAAAGGTCTTTACCAGCCAAGACAATTCTATGATTCTACAAAGATATTCCAGTGTGGGTCATGGGTCCCCTTTAGGTACCATAGGCAGTTTCATGTTATCTGTAGATTTGAACTGCTTATTCTAGACTGAAAGACTGGTATGAGAGCTCAGATTTATGTGAAGTATTGTGAGACAAATGCTCTTATCTTTGCTGTACCCACTGTGATTGATGCAAGGGAAGTAAAGTCTGTGCACAGTGATCATGTTTGTCAATAGCCCCATTGGTACAGTTAGAAAAAAGACCCAGGGTGGCCTTGGAACACACAGTGCAGGCATTCGTGTTCTTGCTGTCATTACTGTAATCTAGGATCTTGCCTTCCAGAAGGAGAGAGGAAGCCAGTTCTCACCCCAGACTGCAGGCAGGCTGTTCCCAGCTCTCTCTGGGCTATTGGAACAGTCTTTACCTTGCTTGAAATGCTCCTTTACAGAGTGGCCATGGAAAAGCCATCCTGCTGCTGCCATAAGTGGAAATACCACTCTTGTATGCAAGTGAAGTGTGAAGGATAGAAAACAGCAGTTGAGGAGAAAGAGAGTTTGACTTTAAGCCCTTTAAGCCCTGAGTAAGGAGTGATATCTAAGTTTCATCAGCCACCAAGACATCCTAGGAGACCTCAGGTCCTTGATTACTTCCCTGTGGCACATTTTGTCCCTTTGCCTCTCCAGGCTCCTCCAGCCAATACTAACATGGGGAGACTTGCTGAGACAGGGCTAAGATGTTTCAGTCCCTCTGCTAATGTGATCCTGTGGAGGGGTCACAGATTCACAGATTGCATTGGGTTGGAAAGGACTCTCAAAGGTCACCTTATACAATGCCATTGCAGTGATCAGGGACATTTCCAACTAGATTAGGCTGCCCAGGGCCACCTGATTAATTCTATGATTCTTAATGTGATCTTGAATCACAGAATCACAGAATGTCAGGGGCTAAAAGGGACCTCAAAGTTCATCCAGTCTAACCCTGCTGCTGGAGCAGGATCTCTTATAACAGATCACACAGGAATGTGTCCAGGTGGGTTTTGATTATCTCCAGGGAGGGAGACTCTACAACCCCCTGGGCAGCCTGTGCCGGTGCTCTGCCACCATCACAGTGAAAAAAATCCTCCTCATGTTTACATGAAACTTTCTACGCCTCAACTTCCTCCCATTGCCCCTTGTCCTGTCATTGGGCACTACTGAGAAGAGGCTGGCTCCATCCTCTTGGCACTCATCCTTTACATATTTATAAACATTAATAAAGTCACCTCTCAATCTCTCCTTCTCCAAGCTAAAGGACTCCAGCTCCCTCAGCCTCTCCTCATAATGTCTCCAGGAACAGGACTTCAGCCACATCTCTGGGCAGTTCCAGTATTTTACCACTCTCATTGTAAAGAGCTTCCTCCTTATATCCAAACTAATTCTACCCTGCTCCAGTTTAAAACCATTGCTCCTTGTCCTATTGCCAATTCCCTCTGATTTGTGCTGATTTCCAGTCCCTTTTGTCACCAGGATCCTGATGACACAGGGTCCTGAGAACAGCCTTTGGGCTGATCTCTCTGTCCTCATGTGTATGCACTCTGAGACTGCCTATTCTGTCCTGTACTACATTACTCAGTTCTACCTTAGGGTAAAATGAGATGTAACAAGGTTGAAACCAGTCAATTGGTAATGAAAAATTTATATTCATTCAGTCAGTCTCCTATAGAAACGTTCTGACTAGTGAATGAAAACAGCACCAGTGACTTCTGAATTACTTTATGGCTTCCTTAACAAAGGTTATAATTTTCCATTGCATTTTGCTGGACACTTACTACATCTATAGAATGATTCTTCTTTGTTATTAAGCTCTACCAGATTCTTCACAGGGGTGTTTTTATTTTTTTATTTTTTTATTTTTTTTAAAGAGAAAATTCTGAAGCCCCACGTGAAAACAGGAAACTCCATGATTTTTTTATAGTGAAATTTTTCCACTAGGGAAACATCCATATTTTACAGTTTGCAGAATGTGTGGGATCATAAACTGTAAAACCGCACAGAGAACCACAACTCCTTTGTACTTTAAAAATAGACATAAAAGTAATTTCTCCAGCAAGGAGGAGTGTATTTTTAAAGGTGAATGTTTGTAGGGCTTGTAAAAGCCATTGGTCTGTTCTTGGAACTGGAATGATAATGTTTAAAAAAGGAAAAGACACAGATTGTGGTGAGTCTGTTGTGACTGAATCATCTCCATAGTATGTGCTCAACTGGAGCAGCCATAGTGCAGCTGCCTGAGGGTGTGCAATGTTCCCGTCCAGCCTGTGAGCCCCTGGCTCCCTATTTCACCCAGAGAAGAGGGAACAGGAGAGATAGTGCTGCACAAAGATGAGCAGAAAAGGTGGAGAAGGTCATGAAGAAACTCAAGCAATTCCTTTTCTCAGCTGGGATGATGGAAACCCAAGATTTTCCAGCCACAGGACTTCCATGTTTCCCCCTACTCTTCAACAAATGGTGAGCTGGGAAGGGGTCATACTTTCTTCTCTCAGCATCTTGGGGGTGGTGCAGTAGTGATCACACTCAAGGCTTTGAGCCAAAAGTCAGTCAGTAGACTATGTCACTTCTAGTAAACGAGACTGACACTTCTCTTTCCCTCTTGCCTAGTCTGTGGCCAGGGCTGTGCAGGATCTGACATGGCTTGTTTGTAGAGCTGCCCAGCTGGGAGATGCAGGTGTGGAAGGATGGTAGTTTTTAGCATATACTCTGTGCCATGAGACAGCACAAGGGTGTCATCACAGGATGTCAAGAGGTATTTCACTGCTCCTAGATGTCTTGTAAAGGCAAGCAGCTACAGTGATTGCCTGAGGGCCATGGTAGTTGAAAAAAGGGGTGAGACATCCATCAAATGAGCAGGAAAATAGAGAGATGGGGACTCCCTCAGTATCTAATTCTGGCTCTGCTGGTAAGATGAAAAACCAAGGGCAGGACATGTTCCTCAGCATACCCACACATCTTCTCTGAATATGGAAATCTGCCAGGGCAGGTTGTAGTTCTAGGCAAAGCAGTAGTCCTGTAGCTGGCAGACCCCCTGGCTCTGCTGCCTGCTTGGTGTATACTGATTCTTTGGAGAGCCAGCTCTTCCGCTACTGCTTCAGTGGAGAAGTTGGGGTGTTTGGAGGACATGGCCTTTCCCAGCAGCAGCAGCTACCTTGCCATCCTCTCTTCCCCAGCAGCGGGAGCAGCAAATCTTATTCTTCACAACTCTTCCTCTTTTCCCTTCCTCCCTGTCTTTTAGATCTACCTCTGTTTCCAGACAAGAGGGGCCAGTTCCTGGAATAGCCTCCTCTATGGGCAGCAATGTTTGCTCTCCTCTGTGTGGCAGAGGATGTCATAATTTGATAATGAAGTCTTGTTTATCAAATTTCAAATGCCTAGGAATGTACTTTTCCATGTGCTGCCCAGTCTTGGTGTTGTTGAACAGTGTAACATTCTGGTCTGCTGTTTGTTTACGGCTGCCTTTCATCTTCAATTATCCACTATATTTTAACAGTGGATAACTGACTGATTCCTGTATTCAGGCCAAATCCTGCTTCTTTGGCTCATGTGAGTAATCTAAGAAAGTCTGACACTTTGTTCCCTGATCTGTCTGGGAATGCCTGCATGACAAGTGGTCCCCAGGCATGGGACCCATGAGCAGGAGTTGAGTCCTGAGGCTGGGACCCATCTTCCTTCCATTGCCTTCCATTGCCCCGGAGTGTGACTCTTCAGCTCTAGAAAGTCATCCTGTTTGTGGCCAGCTGGATGACATTAAGTTTTACAGGCCGTTGGTACGCAGTGTGGAATATACCAGCTGCCTTTCCATTTTTGGGGGGGTGAGACAAGGCCTCAGGCCGTTCCAGTTGGACAGCACTCCTGCAAAGGGCAACTAGACGAGTTGGAAACATGCAAAGTGAAAAACTTTCCCAGTTCTTCTGTGCAGCTGTCATCATTAGCACAAACAGGCTGGTGCTGCCAGAGCTGCTGGGCTACCCGCTGCTGGGACTCATTTTACACAAAATCTCTGCCCTGCTTTGCTGGCAAATGTGTTTCTTTTGGCTGCCTTCAATTAGCTGAGCTACAGAGTCCTGATAGTGGTTTGTCTCTGGATGGAGCTGCACCCCACTCCATTTTTCCTACCTTTGTGCATGCTTGAGGAGTTTGGAGATATGACCACTACAGAGGCTTCAACAGGGACCAGGGTGAGGTATGTGAATGTAGAATAATTCCTTTCTTTCTGTCATGTGCCATCACCACTTCCTCAACAAAGTCACCACCTCAGAGAGGGGGGTTGGTCCACGGTAGGTGCATTTCCTTTGGACCTGTGAGAGCTGGATGTCTCCCTGAGTTCAGTTTTCTGCTCTGTTATAGGTAGCCTCTGTGAACCTCAGTAAGTAATTTAGATGGTCTGCGATGCGGTGTCACAGGTGAAACAGTAGCTATAGCCTGACTTTGCATCACCAGTGCACAGAAAAGAAAATTAATTTAAGAAATATTAAGAGTTGGCCATTAAAATGTTGAGATCCCAAGTGAAAGGAGTAGATGAATTAACTGGGAAGGAATAAAGTAAATAGATGAGGTGGTTTAGGTTTAGTGATGAAAAGGGTAAAGGCACGGACAAGGTAGTGCAGGGAGATGTGGTTGCTAGACAGCGTTTGGGAGACATGAAAGGAACATTGGAACTAGAGACATGAGGAAGGGAATGAATGGAAGAGAAGGAGGTGTATAAATCTCCTAGAAAATAACTTGGTTTGGAAGAGAAACTGCATCATTTAAGAACACTGTTTTGAGCACCTTGCCTAGAAACTGATGAAGAACAGGAAGGCTTGGTGTGGGTTTAGTGGCTGCCCTCTGTATGCACCCTGAGGTGGCTGCAGGATGATTTCTTGCTTTGCTCACCAGGATCACTTGGCCTTGTTAAATGAGACAAGGCTGTAAATGTCTCAAGCTGAACTGTTCATCCCCAGGGTCTATCTTTGCCTTGTTTATTTGTTGGCTTAGTTGCATTTTTCTTGAACAAAGTCCTCCTTGTCTCCTTTTATGAAATCTAAATATTTTGGGGTATAAACTGGCAGTGTCTGGGTAGAGCAGTGGGTTTATGGTTTGTGCAGTGCTTATAAATAAAGTTACAATGCAGATAACAACAGCAATCATGACAGTTAAGATTTCTGGTGCCTGACCTGAGCAGCTGACCATTTCTGTGTGCTGTAAAGACAAGACAGTCTCTTAACAACTACTCCATGGGTCATTCATGTGAGCCTTCCAGTTTCCAGCTTTACCATTCTTTTTCCAACACAGGAAGAGTCAAATGTAACATCACTCTTTCAAAAGGCTGTGGCCAGGATCCAGGGAATTACAGAAGTGTAATACAGATGTTTGTATGGAAAAACTAAGGAAAAATAATGGACATGTGCATAGATTTGACTTACCTGGAAGGAATCAGCACAGTATGTGTAAAATGAATTCCTGTCTTACAGATGTCTTGGAGCTCCTTGGAAAGATCAATGAATAAGTGAATCAGAGTGATCTGATAGATATAATCCACTTGGGAATTCCTAAAGTCTTTACACAAAATCTCCCACTAAAAGCTTTTAATGAAACTTAGCAGCCATTGGATAGGAGAGAATCACAGAATCATTTCGGTTGGAAAAGAGCTTTAAGGTCATTGAGTCCAAACTATTAGAAGCTTTTTGCATGGATAAAGAACCAGTTTAAAACATCAAGATATGGAGAGCTGAAATAAATGGTCTTGCAGTGAAGGACATTCACTAGCAGAATCCTGTTCTGTGCAACTTATTCATAAGGTGAGAAAGGAGAGAACAAACAGTGAGAGAATATGCTGGTTAGGCAGGATTTAGTCAGGGGAATAAACTTGTGGGTAGATAGTGAAAGAATGTATAAGAGCTGGCAGGACTGAGTGACTGGTCACCAGAGAGTGAAATTCAACAGATGTACCTGTGAACAGATGTGCACTGGGAGAAGTGATCTAGGCTTCACATATAAAGTGAGGTGCTTTGAGGTGACCACTGCCACTCAGAAGAAGGATACAATGATCACTAGTCTTCTTGGGTACTTCTGTGAAAATGTCCATTGAATGCTCAGCAACACTCAACCCCCCTGAATCCTGTGTTAGGAATTACTAGGGAGGGAGTGGAGATGAAAGGAGGATATCCTTATGCAGTTACAGAAATCTAAGTACTGCCTGCATGCTCAGGGTCATAGACAATTCTGAACTCTCATCTTGGAAGAAATTTACCAGAACTAGAAAAGCTTCAGAGAAGTACAAGAAGGCTGGTAGGTATCTGAGATTCTAGCTGGAAAAGCTGTGAAAACTGGCTGAGATAGAGAGTATCATTGGGATCAGCTCTTCAGTACAAGAGCTAGAGAACAATGGAAGCTCATTCAGCTAAGGAAGTTATGTTCAAGCCAGACAAAAGAGATGGGTAGTTTATCTCTGGAGCTCCTGGTCGGGGAATGTGTAGATAAATGCAAAAGCAGTTTTAAAGGAGATTGTACAAATAGCTGGAAGAGAGATTGGTGACATATTTCTAAACAGAAGAACTATGAAGGCTGAGCACTGCTGGAAGCTGGAACAGTATTCAGGCAAGTATAAATGATTGCCTTGCTCTTACTCTTTCCTGGATGTCTCTTCAGTATCATAGAACTGTTTTGGTTGGAAAAGACCTTTGAGATTGTCGAGTCCAAACATTATCTAACTCTACCAAGCCTGGTGCTAAACCAGCACCTCATTTCTGCATCTTTTAAACACCTCCAGGGATGGTGATTCAACCACCTCCCTGGGGAACCTGTTTCACTGTTTGAGAACCCTTTCAGTGAAGAAGTTTCTTCTAATGTCCAGCTTAAACCTCTCCCAGTGCAATCCTCATTACGTGGGAGAAGAGGCTGAACCCCATCTCACTCCAACCTCCTTTTAAGTAGTTGTAAAGAGCAAGAAGGTCTCCCCTGAGCTTCCTTTTCTCCAGACTAAACAGCTGCAGTTTCCCTCATCTGCTCCTCATAAGAGCTCATCTCTAGACCCTTCACCAGTGTCATTGCCTTTCTTGGGACATGCTCCAGGACTTCAGTGTCTTTATTATTGAATCATAGAATCGTTAAGATTGGAAAAGATCTCTAAATTCATCAGTTCCAACTGTCAACCCAGCACTACCATGACTACTATGTGCCATGTCTACACATACTTTGAAGACCTCCAGTAGTGAAGGGCAGAAAACTGAACACAGTACTCAATGTATGACTTTAGGGTCACTACTAAGTATCATCATAACGATGATGATGGTTCTTGCTCTGACCCAGTATGGCCATCCTCCTGTCACCTCTGGGTGCTTTGTGAACAGACATCCACTGGACATTCAGACTCACATACAGTGTTATACTATGGTTGAGCAAGGTCTAATCTCTGTGGTAAGGAGGAAGCTTTGGGTCTTAAATTCTATCCAGCATAGTCTCTTAAAATTTTCACCTTTCTAGGGCAGAGGGCTTCTCTATAGATCATCTCAAAAAGAACTTCAAAGGATGTTGTCCGCAACAAACTAGACAGTATGGTCAATATTTCTGAACTGTTTCTTGATGTACCCTTCTTTGAAGTTGAAGGTAACATAAAATATCACTGCTTCTGTTTGAGGAATACATTTTTAGTGGATTGTATTCTGGCCTCTTTCACCAGTGGAGAAAGGACATGTCTCCCTGTGGAGTCTGGAAATACTACCCACATTCCATCCAACTCCTCTTAATTCAGAAAGCTGGCACAAGAACATCCTAAGAAGACTTGGAGAGTCTCTGTTTGCTCAAACAATATTGGTCTTCTGATCTGCAAAAAGCAATGATCTATCTAATGCTGGTTCTTTCCAGTGAGGATGTTGATACCGCCACAATATAGCTGGACACTTGCACTGTTTCTACTCCACAGTTTAGCCCATGAGTTGCTATTTTCATTGAGACAAAGGGAGCCTGTTCTTTAAGTGCAGAACAGTGCACATTGAAGATAAATAAATTTTCTACCCAGCCCTGTTGTCAGATGCTGTTTCCATCTAGAAGGCAGATTTGTAGATTTGTAGAATCACAGAATGGTTTAGGTTGGAATGGATCTTAAAGACCATCTAGTTCCAACCCCTCTGCCATGGGCAGGGACACCTTCTGCTAGACCAGGTTGTTCAAGGCCTCATCCCACCTGGCCTTGAACACCTCCAGGGAGGGGAAATTCATGACCTCCCTGGGCAACCTGTTCCAGTGTCTCACTACCCTCATTCTAAAGAATTTCTTCTGGTCTAAGTCTACTGTCCTCAAGTTAAAGCCATTCTCTCTTTTTCTATCACTACAAGCCTCCTTTCAGGTACTGGAAGGTTGCTATAAAGTCTCTCTGAAGCCCTCTTTTATCTAGCTCTTTTAGCCTGTGCCCATAGAGGAGGTGCTTCAGCCTTTGCTCATCTGCATGGCTCTCCTCTGGACCTGCTCCAGCAGTTCAATGTCCCTTTTATATTAAGGACACCAGAACTGGAGACAGTACTCCAGGTGGGGTCACACAAGAGCAGAGCAGAGCAGAGGGGCAGAATCACCCTTGTCCTGCTGGTCACTCTTCTTTTGGTGTAGCCCAGGACACAGTTGCCTTCTGGGCTGCAACTGACCATTGCTGGCTCATGTTGAATTTATCATCAACTGGCACCCCCAAGCCCTTCTCCTTGAGACTGCTTTCTAGCCACTGCTTGCCCAGTGCTTGGGATTGCCCTGACCAAGGTGTAGGACCTTGCACTGTCATTAAGACTCGTCCTGAAATCCTGGCCAACCAGTTAATGAATTTCCATGTAAAGAAGTAGAAAGTACATTTTTCTTGTTGGTGATACGAAACATCATGCAATTGTGTAGGCTGGAGAAGATCTTTAAGATTGTTGAGTTTAATCTTTAATCTAGCACTGTCAGATGACCATTAAACCATGCACCTCAGCATCACATCTGCAAAGCTTTTAAATCCCTCCTGGGATGGGGACTCACCACTTCTGTGGGCAGTCTCTTTCAGGACTTGACAACTCTTTCTGTGAAGAAATTTCTTCTAATGTCCAACCTAAACCTCCCCTGGTACAACTTGAGGCTGTTTCCTCTTGGCCTATCAGTTGTTACTTGAGAAAAGACACTGACCCCCACTGGGCTCTGTGGTGGGGCACACCCAAGTCCCTGCCCCACCGAAGGTTTGAATGGGGTGTGAAACTGTTCTGCTCCCCACCCCACCTCTGGTTTGGAATGTGAAAGGAGTAGGTGTCAAGTACCTACTCCACCCCCACAGGCTTGAACGGGGGACAGCAACTCGCCCCAGCATATATATATGGCAATGGGACACATTATCTGGGGGACTCTGAGAGACTCGGAGACTTGAAGACTGAGAGACTTGGAGCAGACTGCCGGAGACTGCTACGGGGACTTCGAGAGGGCTTTAAGACGGACTGCCAGCCACGGTCCTGCCAGCCACGGTCCTGCCAGCCACGGNTTGAGGGGCAGCCTTGCCAGCGCTGAGTGCAAGGAGACAATACCCTGCAGGGACAGAAGCAAGTTTACTAAACTGAATATACATGAGACACCATCACTTTGCTTAACTGGATTGTGCAGTTTAGATCCTGACAATGTTGCCTATTGGAAAATAAGAGAGATCAAGCCTCTTCAGTAAGGAGAATGATGGTTTTGGCTTCCATGTGTGTCTGCAGTGGATGTTACCTGTCAGATGTCCAAACATCCAGGGAACATTGCTGCTTGTTTCACCAGGAGAGCTTAGACCATCTGGAGAGTAAAATACTGGAATAAAAATCTAATTCTGGAATAAAAATCTAATTCTGATCATTTGTTGATCTGAATACATTTGTATATTCATATACATTCGAGCTGCTACAGACCTGAGAAGGCAGTTTTGCAGCCATTGGAACACTTGGGACTGTGCAGAGGAATATAGTTGTGATTTATAATCACTGGAAAAAAGAAGAAACAGTTGCTTACTGTTCAGTAACCTTCTCTCACAATGTGTGCTAGACACAAAATCTCTCCATAGCTTGCTTTTGGTTCTCTCCACTGAAGATTCTACTGTAACTTCTAGATCCAGAGGAGACGCCTGTGGCATTTACAGTCAGGACACTTTTCTTTTCTTTTTTCTTTTCTTTTCTTTTCTTTTCTTTTCTTTTCTTTTCTTTTCTTTTCTTTTCTTTTCTTTTCTTTTCTTTTCTTTTCTTTTCTTTTCTTTTCTTTTCTTTTCTCTTCTTTTCTTTTTCTTTTCTTTTCCCCTCTCCCTTCTGTTCTTTGTTTTGTTCTAATTCATGCTATTTTTCACACCCACAAAAAAGAAGCTTTACCATCCCCATCTGAGTTTTTAATACCTCAACAACTTCCTGTGTCTTTTCAACACTCCTCCCTAATACCTTATCACAGAGTTGGTGGCAAGATACTGTCTTTCATCTGTTCATTCATTTGTTTTACAGAAAGCACCTTAAGTTCTCTGGAAGGATATCTCACTAGGATTCAAGTATGGCCTTTTCTTTTTGACCTTTTCACCATCCTGGGGCACTCTCCAAGTATTTTATGGTCCTGAGAGCACATGTGCAGAAACAAGGAATAGAGATGCTCCTATAGGCACTGCTATCCAAGAGACCTCGACTGCCTGTGTGGATACATGAGAAGCAGAAGTAGAATCCATGTGGACAAGACATCTTGAACTATAATTAGCTTGTGGTAAATAGTAATTCTTTATTGTATTGTCAACAGTCAAAGAACCTGCTCTGATGTGGAGGCTTGGGGTACTGCTGACGGAGTTAATGGATGAAGCTTAGGGGAATACTCCTTTTCCCACTTGACACTCAAGTCACTTTTCTTGATAGTAAGAACATCTGTAAGAAGAGCTGAATGAGTTGTGGGCCTTGACAGCTGATCTTCCAGTGATTCATTCCACAAAGACAAACTTGTCTTAGACTTGTCCTTTATCTTCATCCAAGGCATTTGCCAAGAGGACTGTCTGAATTTGGTTTAATTATAATATTCGATTTCAGATTTTCCATCTGAAGTCTTTGCTGCAAAGCAGAAGGGATGCTTCACACTGAGGCAATAATGAAGTTGTAAGAATTATTCTCCATAGAGACAGGGTATTTAGGAAGGCACTTCAGGTTTTTCTATGTGCATAAGGTTTAAGGAGAAAGCTCTTTTTATCCAATTTCTAGTTGATATGAATTAGCTTCTGCATGGAGAGATGTGACTTGGATATGAGTTGTTACAATGAAGCCATACGCAAATGTTAACAGCAAGTTGTCTGCACCTCTGCCACTTCTTTAGCTTCCCATCCCAGACTGTATGTCACCTGAATTGTCTATTTTGTTTGTTTCCCTGACAAGCTCAGAGTTAGGTGTCTCCAATGTAGGTATGTAAAGTGATTTCAGTAACCTTCCTCCACAGAATCATAACATTGCTTAGGCTGGAAAAGACCTTTAAGATCACTGAGTCCAAACATTAACCCAGCACTAACAGGTCTACCAGTAAACTATGTTCCTCAGCACCACATCTACATGTCTTTAAATACCTCTAGGGATGATGATTCAACTCCTTCCTCAGACAGCCTCTTCCAGGGCTTGAAGACCTTTTCAGTGAAGACATTTTTCCTAATGTCCAGCCTATACCTGCTCTGGTGCAACTTGAGGCCTTTTCCTCTTGTCCCATCACTTGTTACTTGAGAGACCAGAGCCACTTTTGCCTTGCTCCAACCTCCTTTGAGGGAGTTATAGAGAGTGGGAAGGTCTTCCCTCAGCCTCCTTTTTTCCAGACTCCATGATGGAGTTTGGTTGATGTTATTCCTCAGAGCCTTTTCACTTTCACTGATGGGAGGTAGTTCTGCAGTCCTTTCCAGTAGGTATGGATTAAGCAAGGACTTCCACAATGATAAATTAAGCAAGGACTTCCTAATTTCAGTTAGATTACCTTGTCAAAATAGGATTGATAATAATTGCACAGCATAAATGCCTTCTCAGATATAAAATACTTAGTAGTGAGGTTTTAATCTATTGGAGAAATACATACTGAAACTTGCTTGCTAGAAGCTAGATCTATCTGAACTGAAAATGAAGAGAGTACTTAATCATTAAAGCAACCCCAAAGATTGTAGCAAAAGGACTGATAGATTGTCCATCTTTTGATGTCATCACACCAAGATTGTCTGCCTTTGTGAACAGTTTGTGTCAGCCAGTTACAAGTGACACTCCTGTCAAGCACCAATTATTGGGTTCAGCACAGGGGTAACCCAGTGAAAGTTAATGACCTGTGATATATAGGAAATCACACCAGATGATCTAATGGTTTCTCCTGGCCTCACACTCTATGAATCTATGAATATGCATCCTCTGAGGCTGACTGCTAATTATATTCCTAAGCAGGAGAATAGGGAGAGGCTGCTTCAAAAGAAGAGTTTAAATTAATTTACTGGTATCCATTGTTCTGTAACTACATATTCAGGTGGCTCACACCCAGCTTCTTTCTTAATCTTGCCTTCTTTTTAAGGTCTGTGAGAGGAGCTGGAGCATTTGGGAAACTGTGGTTGCTGATAGCCTCCACTGTGAGAACCCGGTGCTGCAAGAAGTGGTTCACACAGTTCCTTTCAGCATGCTACTGCCTCCATGCAGCATTTCCAGGGCACCCTGTGAGCATGAAAAGCAGAAGCTGTGATTCAGAGAAACAGTGAGTGGTAAAGAAACCCTTCATGGTGGAATATGAAAGCACAAAACCACACAGAGTTGTGTCCAGAGCTGTTCAGACTATGGAAGGAGGGTTAGCCTCAGTAATTGGGATCCTGTCTGTATATCTAGAAGTGGCTGTTTAGCAAAGTAAGGCTTCCCCTCACATTTATTTTCTGGAAGGACAGTGAGAATCAGAGGAACTCTTAGAGCCTCTGACCTATCCTTGTGCCATACTGGGGCTGCCCATGTGTACTTACAACATCAGGTTCCTGTTGCTGGTTTTGTTTTGTTTTCCAGTTGGATGGGAGTATCTTTAAACAGAGGAGAAAATGAAAACAATTGTCTTACAATTTCTTTCAAAATAATCATCAAGGAAGCAAGGGTGTTCACAGGAGGGAAGAAATCTGCAGGAAAGAAGTGGCTGGGCTTAGGGAATGCTGGGGAAGTCCTCTCTGTTTACAAGCTCTGTTTATCCACACCTGTGAGTTAGAAATGCTGTCATCTGAGGAGTGGCCCCATATTACAAGAAGGTCAAGCACCAAGCAGACCTAATTAAAAGCTCATTACAAGAGACAATCTCCATTAGCATGCCAAGTTTCATGCAAATCCATTAGCACCAGGGCTCTCTTCCGAAGCTTTAAATTCCAGTCCTGTGCCCCAGGGACTGGAAACCGTGGCCGGTTAATTTGCCATTCTCCGTCTGTGAACATTAGGCACAGTCCTCTTACTTTCTGGATTATTTCACATTCCAGCAAATTAGTTTTATCCGTTCTGAGAACATTTTAACAAAGAAAGTTCTTTTGGCATCACATGGATAAAATAACAAGGGATAAAAGAATGAGCAGTTCCCCCAATCAGGAACAAATAACTTTAAATCTCCCCTGAAAATGCAGCCTTTCCTGTTATTCCCACCCCCCCTTCCTTTCATTTATCTTTCGGCAGTCGGATTTTTTAATTACGTTCTGCAGCCAGATTCCACTCCCTCTCTCTTTATGATGGTGTTCTCAAGAGCCGTGTCTTTTTCTTTCTGCCATTGTAGCAGAACTTGACTAAAGATCTTCAAACTTGTTAAGTATAAAAGTTGGTAAATGATACTATTGTTTAAGTTAAGGGTGGGGAGGGGGAGACAGGAGGAAAGCAGTTTCTCTGGGGTGGCTGTGGGGAGGGGGGAGGTTTAAAAAAAAAAAGGCAAAGAAAAAAGGCTCAAATGAACTGAAATGGATCAAAGTAAACAGAGACATCTAAAAGCTTTTGTAAGTTAAAAGTGGCTATCTGTTGCAAGTCCTGCCTCATTAACTACTGATAGAAGCACTGTCCTGGCCCTCGGAGATATCCAACGCTGCCCGCCTCTGAGGAGATGAACTCCGGGTTATTCCCTGTTGCCTTCCTCTCGCTTTTCACAACTGCTTAACCTCAACATCCCCGCAAATGTTTATTCTCTGTGCTAGGCACAACCATGGGAGATTCCATCCCTCAACTTCTCCAAGGAAGAAACATAAGGTCAGAGAGAAGGAAGTGGGAGAAAGAAGGAAAGATTCCCAAAGTCAGTGCCTTCCCCGAGTGTCTGCTCTGCAGCATTTATGATACACCTTCTTTGAGGAATGAATAGAGAGAGGGAGATCAGCATCCCTGCTCTGGTTTACAGTATCCCCCATGTCAGTGGGGGAATCAAGCTGAAACTGAGAGGCTTGTGTCGGGAAGCAGGGAGAGTGAGGAAGGATGGGGAGGGGGGAACACCATGGCTCTTTGACTAGGACCAGATAGGTCTCTGTGTAGAGTAATATTACAGCTCGCTCTCTCATAAACAAGCTGCATGCCGGCTTCTAAAGAGCCCATCTGGCATAGCTTTGAGAATGGCAATAATTACAAGCTGATGATGGACATGGAAGAAAAGCCCTGCTGAGCTAGCTCATAAGGAAGTACAGGCCAGGACTGTAGGGAAATTACAGGCTAAAACCCTTTCTAGTTTAGGCCTTTTGGTGTTCTTAATCACAGACTTTAAATGTTGTAATAAACACTGTTGCATTTTATTGACCAACTCCCATGACAGGCAAATCTTTTTTATTTTATTTTATTTTTACTATTTGTTGCTTCAGAAAGCAGCTTGAAAATGGTTGTTTCTGTAGATTTACTTCATGAAAAGTGATCCAAACTGCAAGAGTCCATTTTGTTGCTTTGCAATTAAAACAGAACAAGGGGGAAAAAAGGCAAAAGAACTATTTTAGAGTTTCACTTAACCCTGTGCAGCCACTAGGTCACTGGGAATGTTACTTTGTTTTGAGGTTGTCATTGAGGAATAAAAGATCTAAAAGGAGTTGTTAAGTTTTTAGGTGGAACTCCTGTTGATTTCACTGC
This sequence comes from Ramphastos sulfuratus, assembly GCA_013399055.1. Lineage (NCBI taxonomy): Eukaryota > Metazoa > Chordata > Aves > Piciformes > Ramphastidae > Ramphastos > Ramphastos sulfuratus. The sequence continues at coordinate 140,302 of WBNM01002944.1, forward strand.
CTATAGGATTTCATAGGAAAGAAAGCAATTTTTAGGGATGAGAGGAATGGGCCCGATCCTGGGCCACATGAAGTTCATGGCACACTCACAGACTTCAGTGGTGTATAGCAGTGCAAGTAGCAGCTTAGAAGCCTCATCTCTGTATTTAATTGCACTCTTACTGTTGTGACTTAGAGCAGTATTTCTGACTAAAAGGGAAAATTCCAGGCTGATGGTGTGACTGGGGCTCTGTTCCAGTGCCCTTTCCAGATATCAACATCATTTTCAGAGTGAAATATGTGAAACACAGCAATGCTGATGCCCAGTTTAGGGTACCTGAGAGGGTTGTGGTTTTCAGAGAAAGGTGTCTCTGGCACCAGGTTTCCCAAGTTTGGAGTTTAGAATCACTAAACTTTTGGGAATGTTGCCACCTCTGTGCCTCTAAATATCTGTATTTCAAGTACGTGAGTATATTTGCTATGTGGCTCTATATAGAATCATAGAATTGTTTTGGCTGGAGAAGACCTCTAAGATTATCTAGTCCAACCATTGACCTAACACCACCATAGTTATTAAACCATGTCCCAAAGTGCCATGTCTACAGTTTTTTTGAACACCTCCAGGGATGGTGACTCCACCACTTCCTTGGGTAACCTATTCCAATGCTCCACCCCCATAAGCCTGCATCTACTCAGTTTCTCCCGGCCTGAACTCTTTGCTGAGCAATGTTAGAATCATAGAATGGTAAGGTTGGAAGGAGACCTCAAGGATCATCTAGTTCCAACCCCCTNCATGCATGTGACAGTGCCCTCTCTAGACACTACAGATGGGTATGGAATATCTCTATGGACTATCTCTGGATATACGAGTGGAGTGCAATGGAGCTGTGACAGTTAACACCAACTGAAGTTCCGCTTCAAGGAGCCTACCTGTTTTCCCAGACTAATTTCATTCTCCTTTTCCTTCTATGGAGTCTAGAAGATCAGGAGTTAAACAGCTCTGTGAGTTTCATTTGACTGGGGTGCAATAAATCTCCCTGGGTGACTGATAGACTGATAACTCTCAAAATCCATTCAGCGCTTTGTGTGTCAAATCAGCAGTGGATATGGAGGGCTGTCAGTTGTTTTAAATAACACTGTTTTGACAGTATGTTGTTTATTACAATTCAACATGTGTCATTGTTTTTCTTTGAGGAAATCTGCCTTTATTTTGCCCCCCCCCCCCCCC